>JARAOQ010000049.1:0-182624 GCA_029783445.1 Fomitopsis palustris
TCCCGAGATGTCCTCAATGGACGCATTGTTTGCGTATTTCTCAACGAGCGTGACTAGCGCCAACTGGAGATCGTCGAGAATGGCACATGGAGCTCCAGACTCTGATTTGCTGGACTCGTTGTACTTGCAAGGCGAGGATCGGGTGCCAGACATAGTAGCTCGAGAGAGACAGCCAGGGTTAGAGCAGCTGGTTGCGCGGTTCATGAGCTCTTATAGCTCTCGAGTATCGTCAAGCGCCTACTAGTAGAATCTTCCGGGGTACCGTCTGAGCATCGAGGCCGGTGTAAGTAGAGCCTCTTACTCACGCCGAGAAATTCGCATGGATAACCTAGGACTGCTCGATCAACGAATTCGATACTTGTATTACGAGATTATAGCGAACTCGTGACCTCACCGACGATGACTGTGGGCTTGATACACGAGGTATGCTAGGCCGAGGTGCAAATTGAAGTTTTGCTTATCGCTATGTCATATGGATCGCATCGAGGTGGAGGATGAATGGAGGAGACTGCAATCGTGCCGCAACGCGGCTGGACAAAGAATCACCGAGATATCACTGTTCAACGGAGTGTTCACGGAAGTCGAAGGTACATCACGACCTCGAGTGTAGACCGCGACCTACTTCGCCAAAATCTTCGACACTGGCCAAACTAACTGTGTGCGCGTAAACACAACCCGCTCACCAAAAGATAGAATAGATCTGACCGTCCATGCTAGTCAATGCTGTTGACCTCAACAACCATTTCTTGACGCTTACAAAACCTATGCATTCAAGGGCCGTACGTGCCGACATATTGCGGTGTTCAGTATGCAATAAGCGACGACCGAGGAGCATGAGAAAGCATCCAGCCTGGGGTCAATTCAGTTCGAACATGCTTCGGCGCTGGTATGCACTGTTGCCTAATTTAGTGCTGTATAGAACGTTCCGTTAGAACTTAAATTCATGACAGTTACGCCTTCGACTCCACAAAGTGGAAGCGCAAAGCATGCTAGACCTTGAATTGAGCGCCCACCTGCCCGGACAACAGGGATCATGGATGATGTATGGGGAATAGAGTGGCAATTATTGTTACGTACTTGAATGGTGTCCGCTACCCTCGACGGCGCTGAGATCGCGGGTCCAAGTCTTCTGTATTGTAGCGACAACTTGTCTACGGCACTAGAGCCGCCGGTCGAATGCGTTGCCTGCTGATGTGACAGCTTCAATGTGCACATTTTGCTGATAATGCAGCGTACCTAGGTGGTCAGTCGTCGTTAATGTGTATTTGATAAGCATGAGATAACGGCGGCATGATTTTAACATTTCCAGAGCCACCCCACTTGACATCACGTAACTGCTTCTTAGACATGAGCACGTATTCCCCTTGAACTGTAAACCATATGCCTCGCATATCTGACCACAGGACATCTTCTCGCGATCAGACCGCCTGGTATCTCCCCGGGGACAGTCTCAAGGTCAAGAAGGGCGTCTAGAACGTACGATCCGCCGCACTTAAACTTCGTTCTCACCGTAGCACGATGGCCTGTCGTATCGGAGTGGCCGCGATTAACATCATACTCCATCAAGAATATACAGGTGCTGACTCACTGGATGTTTATCGCAGGGAAGGTACGGTGCAGTCTCCAGTTGCAGCACCCGCTGACCCCGCACTCTGCCCTGAGCACGCAATTCACCTGCGCTAGTATACCAACATGATTGCTCCGCTCGACGACACGGACTTTCCGAACCTCGACTGGTCACAGTAGTCCGAGACCATCAATCGACCCTGCAGCGTCAGAGAGGGAGGCAGCGACTGGATGTGAAGCCGGTCTCAACGACATCCTTGTCCGCCTGCGATGTTTTCTGCCGCAGAAGCGCGGGAGGAGGGAAAGCCTCCCGCGTGGGTAGCGTACGATATGCGAGTCGTTCGGTCCTCTGAGCTAAGTGCGAGCCTTGTATAAGTCTCAAAAACGTGAGCCGATGGCTTGACTATTGATAATCTTGCTGGGATGAACTGCCCACCCGACGAGATTGTGGCTAACGGCGTGATGACGTGGCAAGCGGCCACGCCGGGGGTGTCGTGGTGCATCCGTTGTTCCCCGGGAGGCACCATTCCTGGAGCTGGGTTTGCACAATTAATCTCAATGGTAAAGTGGAATCTACAAGGGCCTGACCCGGGATGACTCCTTACACGTCCCAGACGGATGCCGCACGTCGTCGGTAACGGAGAGCTCCTGAAGCATCACAGGGCCAACGAGTAAGCTCTGCAAGCGAGGGACATAGATTCTTTCCCCCGCTACTATAATCGGTATAACGGGTGTCAAAGAAATACGGTCTACTGCAGGAGTGTCCTGCTTACGCGCGCACATTCTCGTGAAGGCTGACTGATATTGAAAATGCTTCACGATTCCTTCTCATCGGCAGTGCGGCACGCTGAAGGCATTGCGGTGTGCACGGAGGGTTGGATTAGATGACCAGGACCATACCTCGGTCTTGGTACGTGGCATGGGTTGTGTTGCATAAGGGTGTAAGGATCCACTGCAACCGGCCAGCGCGTACCAGGGTTCAGTTTCCGCGGGAAGAGAAAGCAGATGGCATGGTCCCTGATACATCCACCGAAAGGCTGGCCGAGATGTATTGTGCATAGTAGCCGCCAGACAGAATAAAACTCAGATGTGACGGGTGGATAGATCCACGATGTTGCAGCCCGAGGGTGGTCTCGCCGAGGATCAATTCGATCATGCGATTGTCTCATGATACGTTCGAAACGATAGCAAGGACATAGCCGAGACCTTGTCCTGAGGGCCTGTAGTTTAGAGACTCAGTATCCAAACTTTCAATCAAGAGGAGCCTGTCAGAGCAACACTGACCGTACTCAATGTAGATCAAGCAATGAAGCGGGGGATGTTGACGCAATGGATATTGCGTAAAATGGGACTACTCAAGAGGTACGAATAAACCCTTCTCAGGCATGAGGTCGAGCGTTCACTGAGTCTGAGGTGTGGTGGCTCCGAGTCCGATCTAGAATGGTGGGCCGAGGCGCTCAGCGCAAGCAGTTGCCAGTGGCCGACGCCACCAAGCGCTTGTCCATAACACGAGGGGCCAGCCACCCATGACACTTTCCCAACAAATTCCACGACGACTGGCGATGCTCCCCACATGTTCATCCGAACTTCCTGCGCACTCTAACAGCGAATCAAATTTGATTATTCCGTAATGGTCATCAAGTCGCGACGCTCAGCAAAGTCAACTGTGAAGTCTCACGGCGGAGTCGCGAATGAAAGAGGGACTCGACCTCGCGTGTTGAGTACTAGAAGAGTCTTGTATACATGTATGACACTCATATGCAGCGGAACGCTACTGAGTCGCAGCTCTCCCAAGATCGAATTGAGCGGAGCAGTCAACATTCCTAGTACAAGGCGACACACATTATCCTTGTCGACGATATCTGCGCAAGACCCCTGGCCAACGACCTGACATCTCGCGGCTTTGTTCAAGGATCCAGTTGACGCTGCGGGACTCGCTTTTTGTCTCACCTCCTCGACGTCTTTGGCTAGGGGCTCAACGCGAACGCGTAGCGACTGCTCACGTCAGCCTCCACGGCGATGTCATTTTACGGTGTTCTGCACCGCGGCTGACATCGAGGGCGCAATGCGAGCGGCTGGCACATCTACAGGAGCGTACAAAAGTGAACTGGCGCGACTGGCTTATCCCCGCGGACTTCTTTTTGCCTCCATCCGCGTTTGCTTTCCCTGCTGCTTTGCTCTGCTATGGCGTCTCCCTCTCGCATCCCAGCTCTACGCCATAATAACCCTGCTGTCGCTCGCTCTCCCGCCTCATACACGCCTCGTAGCTCACCTGGGAAAGAGAATCGCATCCGACCCGCAGAAACCGCCCCCAAGGACATGATTCCAGCCTTTCCGCCTTCCTCCAAGACGCCGAAACCTCATGCGGAGAATAATAAGTCGGGGCGCGAGGCCTTCCTCACGCACAACCGTCGAACATCGATCCCGAAGTCGCCGAGGAAGGTCTTCAACCCTCTCCCTTCCAGCAACTTCCCGACGCCCGCTGTCCCCGTCGCTCAGCCAAGGCTTGGACGTGGTGTGCCCAACTCGGGCTCAGTCTGCATCCCGGCGTCCGCGCAAACAGGGCCGTGCCTCCTCATGCCCACTCCATCCTTCGCAGCGTTCCACAAGGAGGAGAGCGACTCAGAAGTGGAGCGTAAGATGAAAAGGGGGAGGCGGCAAGGGATGGGGTGGCTGCAGCCGCATCCGCGCGGGCGCCCGGCGCCTGCTCGGGAGTCGCTCATGCTCGCGACGCCGTCGTTCGTTGCGCTCAATGCGTCGAACTCTACGACAAGCTTTGCGTCGCGCTATTCACTTTGGCACGGGAAGCGTGGAAAGGGCAGGGCTGACACCGGAGCGGCTGTCTCTGACGCTCGCGCGGTGGCGCGTCCAGACCCTTCTGGTATTCAGTCTCGTGAGGCTACCATTCCTCCAACAGCGGAACGCGACCCCAACCCGCCGCGAGAGGCTGCCGACGTCTTTTCCCCGTCTCCTGCTGTTTCTGTCTTCCGTTCGCAAGAAGAGCCTGCTTCGATTGGTCTACCGAAAGATATGCTGGATACCCTTAACGAACTGGAGGCTGTCGCTGAGGAGATTAAGAAGCTGTCTACCCCTGATATCCCGGAACGACTCCAGAAGGAGACGGCGGCTCCCGTGTCAACGACGTTCAATGAGTTACACGAGCCGACGTCGGATCAACGGTGTTTGCAGAAGGGGTTATCGTTCGATGAGGTCTCCATCCCCAGCCCTGCCGATCCTCGTGCTTCTAAGCTTCCACGTACCGGACGCGTGGTCCTGGTACATGCAGTTTCCTCTCCGTCAGACAGGACTCCTATGAAGTCGGCCATTCCTTCTGTGCCCCGCCGCGCCTTCAGCGAACAGGCCCAGAAGCCCATGAGAAATATTGTGTCGACTCCACCTCCCGTCAAGACTATTCCCAAGTCGCCTGGGAACGCACCTTCCAAGATTGCCGTACCCACTCCAAAGGCTCAGGTCGGTCCTACTACGCGTCTGAAGACGGTACCGGGGACGGCTGTGCGAACCACGGCCGCAATGACTAGGAAGCCTTCCGTTCGCTCCAGTGCGGTGATAGGTAACAGTGCTATCATGGCAAACCCAAGTGCTGCTCCAAGGGTCGTTTCGAAGCCGCCGCACGTTCCGAAGACGTCGGGGCTGGGCTTGAGGGCATCGAAGTTGAGGACGGCCATGAAGCCACGCCACTCTGAGCCTGTCGCTGTAACGACGTCTGCGCTCAAGACAGTCTCTCCCGCCGCACCCATTTCTAGGATCGCACGGAAGGCGCGGCACTCTGCCTTACCCCGCGCCGGTTAGTGTCAGTTCGTCTTCACACTGTGCCTGTCTATCGTTTGCTGTGACTGGACCTTGCAACAGCGATGTTGCTCTGCGCTCAAAGTACTTGCTTATCTGTATCTAAATCCTGCGGATATACCCATGATATTATATACATATTCATAACAAAGGCGCGGGTTTCGCCGATTCGGTATGACGCGCACCATGTGACCGTGTTACTGACTGGGACCACGGCGCGCCGCCTTTCGCCGGCATGGCGATAAGTGAGCTCATATCTGCAAGGTTGGGCTAAATACAGCACAGAAAACACCCTCGTCCTCGGCCCCTGGAGCATCCTTTCCCGCGCCATGCCATCCTCACGTAGTCGCTGCTTGCGCTCTCCCTCCACCATCTCTTCCCAACTGCTGCGCTCTCAAGATGCCCTGGGATGTCATAAAGCTCAACAACGGTGAGCTCATTCCCCAACATCTGGTGTCGAAGAGTGATAGCTGAGTCGTGTGCGGACAGGGACGACCATCCCGAGCATTGCGTTCGGGACCTGGACATTGGGCGGCGGGCAGCAGTCGACGGACAAAGTCGACCAGGCGCTCTCAGTCGGTTTCAACCACATCGGTGCGTCCCCTGTTGAGTCCGTACCTGCATTCCCTCATTCCTCTCGCAGACACAGCGCAGTCGTACAGAAATGAATATGAAGCCGGGGTCGCTATCCACGAGAGCGGACTCGGCCGCTCGGATCTCTTCATCACAACCAAGTACTCGGGGCTGAACGGGCTAGACATCGAAACCTCCATTCACAACAGCCTAGACAACGTGAGTCTTTTACCTCTGCCGCATATGAACGAAGATGCATGACACCCCTGCTACCCCTGCTAGCTGGGCGTTGAGTATGTCGACCTCTACCTCATCCACCATCCCCGTCTCGCTGTCCCAGACATCCCGACTGCATGGTCAAAAATGGAGAAGCTGCAGAGCGACGGGCTCGTGAAGCGAGTGCGCTTAGCTCGTCGCAATGCATTCTATTGACACCGTCCGCAGGAGCATCGGCGTCAGTAACTTTAACGTGCCACAGCTGCAGACGCTCCTCAGTTCTGCCAAGATTAAGCCGGTTGCGAATCAGGTTGGCCTTCTCGCGCTGAGCCAGAAAAGCTGCATGATACTGACTCGGTCGCTTGCAAGATTCTATTCCACCCCTACGTGCTCGCACAGCAAGCTCCCATTGTCGAGTTTGGGAAAGCGAACGGTATCGTCAGCGAGGCGTATAGTGTTCTCATGTGCGCCCTACTCCCACTCGATGCTTCACACGCTCTCACTCTTAGCGCCCCCACTCTCCCGTAGCCCGCTGACACACCAAACCGGTGGCCCGGTGGACAAGCCTGTGAAGGAGATCGCCACACGACTGAACGCAGAGCCTGAACAGGTCCTCCTCGCGTGGGCCAAGTCGAAGGGCGTCGTTGTCGTCACGTACGTCCCGCCCTCCCCGTCTTTCTTCGTAGCCACTCACGCTCGGTCCAGATCCAGTACTAGGAAGGAGCGACTCCAGAGGTACCTCGCTGCAGGCGATCTTGGTAGCGATTTTCGGATTCGTCCCCGGGAAGTCTATGCTAATGCTTGTACTAGACCTTAGTACCGAAGACGTCGCCGCTATCGACGCGGCAGGCATCATCGGCGCCCGCCGCATCACTGCGCGCACTTACCTCAGGCGCGCTGCCATTGCCGCTCTGGTTGGGGCTGCAGTGCTAGGCGTATGCAGCTACTCTGGCATCAGTGTGCTGTGAGATGTGTAGCTTCTGTCGTTCCGGGATGTCGTGATGGCTTAGGGTGAGTGGACTGTGTTTTAGATAGTGTGCGCCACGTTGTGTGGCAATGCATCGTGTTGTACGAGCTTGTGTCTGCTTGAATATGTAACCTGCGCTAGGGTCGGTCGAATGCAGATGTATGCTGAGAACGGTGCTTGCGCTTCCATACAGGGACTCGGGCCGGTCCCTCCGAGTGCCTTGTGCGTAGATCCCAATCTGTATCTCGATGCCGAGACAGGATCTGCCACGCGCGTAATTTGGCAACGTTGGAGGGTGGCCCCGGTGACGAAGCCGCGATCACTGGTAACGGACAAGACTTGCTCTCAGCCTTCTCTTCCGTGCGTTCGCGCTCTCCTGAATATTCTGTGAGCTCGCTCGCGAAATCGGCATGGGGATCGTCTTCGTCTTCCAGTACCGAGGCGAGAAGGCGCGCCTGTTCAGCGTTTACCGGGACGACGCGTCAAAGTACCTGGAGGGCTTCTTCGGAGATGACCTACGGCGCTTCAGGCTCCCTGTCGATCCGCACGAATGCCATCTCAAGGCCTGGCGCGCCTCGAGGGTGTTGTGCAAGTGGGAGACACGGAGGGACAGCGTACGTGGGGTGCAGCGCGGCCGTGGCTGGATGCGAGTCGAACCAATGCTTCTCTCAGGATCTGTACGCGCAGTTGATGCAGGCGATGGAACATATCAAGGGAATGAAGGACACTCTCTACGAACTCGAGCTGTGAGTGAATCCGTTGACCAGCCTCATGCTTACCAGATCGACATCCTATGTCAGTGTGAAGGTTGAGTTCAAAGTCGGGTGCGTCTATGCGCCATGATTTGACACCGCCGTCTTTCAACGCGACGCCCAGGACATATTACTCGGATATCTGGGTGTCCCCCTCTGGGACGGGTAACCACAATCATGTCCCTACTGGACCAGGGAAAGCACCTACGGGCCCTCGGTCGACACTTCTCGCAAGACAGGCTGTCTCGCCCTATCCACTTCCGGAGACGCACTACTCCGAGTCAAGCAGACACGGTGCGTGCCCCTCTGAGCATTTTATGGATAATATTCGGAACAGGTTTCAACAGAATCTTTTCGTCTCAACGATCGTCTCACGGACACGCATCCAAATGCATCAGGTTCTACTCCGCGTATACAGTACGAAAGCGAAGGTGGTTTGGCGCCAAAGCTTGAAGAAGACGGCCGAGACGCCTCCCGCCCGCTACAGGGGACCCATGCGCATGCGCCATCGAGAGAAGAGATCACCTACGCATCTTCGTCCGCGCATACGTCCACTCGGACACGCCGTGCGAGCTTCGTTTCGTCCGAGCGGCCTCCAGACGGGAGCAATCCGGCCAATGCGCGTGCTCCCGATGCGAGCACGCTGCAAAATGAAGTGTCTGAGGTTCGGGATATGTTGGAGACGCTGCGCGCCAAAGAGGAAGTCCTCTCTGAGCAGCTACCCTCAAGCCACGGCAACACATCTTTAGCACACGACCCTAGCACAGTCGCAGAGAGAAGCAAAGCTCTGGGCGAAGAGATCAGCGGTACGTGCGTTCGTCAACCAGTCTCATCTCACATCCTGACACCCGATATAGCCCTGAAAGCGCAATTGGAGGCGGAAACAGAAGCACGTCGTGCAGCAGAACTACAGCTAGCCGCGGAGCGAGAGAGACGGGAGCTGGCAGAGAGCGCCGTGGAGGATGCACAGCGCGAGTGTACCGCGCCGTTCGTGATCCCAGCTTTGATGGATGCATTCATCAAGATATCTCAGTTGAGCGATGAACTTTGCGTTGTATGATGGGCGCAGACGGAAGCCTGGTCGTCGGCAACGACGTCTTACTGGGCTGATTATTGTTATCGATTCTTTCATGAGTTGTATTGTAGAGGTATATTCTTCTGTCATGATCTGATATTGAGGGTCGTACCAGTACTACGTCGTAGGGGCAAGCGGACTGCATAGTGGAAGAAATCGACGAGTGCGGGAGTCGGAGATCTATGTATATTGGATGGACCGGGACTTGCCGTGATGAAACATGGGCGTCAAAATTGACATCTCACTTGACCTCGTCAGAGTGTCAGCCGCGCTGCTTCTGCGTTCAGTACGCACTGAGTCATACACTTGCGCTGAAGATGGTTCTCGGAGTCAAGATACATTATCGGGGTGAGAAAGCCCGTATGTTCAACACATACCAGGAAGACCTTTCGAAATACCTCGCGGGGTTCCTCGGTGAGGATCTCGAGCGCTTCAAGCTTCCCCTCCCCGACGACTGCATCCTGAAAGCTTGGCGCACGGGATGGCTCGTGTGCAGGTGGTTCACGGAGGAAGGCGAGGTATGTTCTTGGCTCGTGTTTGGCGCTACGAATGACCACTGCTTGCATGGGTTTCGTAGCCACTGTACGAGCAGATTGTCGATACATTCAAACGACACATAGTGAGGCTCAAGAACTCGTTTGTCGAATGGTATATGTGAGGCTGCGCTATCACTTTTCAATGTGCAACTGACCGTGCTCTCTGCACGTCACACAGAACAGGAGTAGAGTTGCAAGAGTCTGGGTATGTCCATCCCTTCCGTGCAGGATGCACTCTCATGGTAGCCTACAGGGTCACGCTGTTGCGTGCTCGTCTCGCCCCAGAAGCATACAAATGGAAAAATGTTAAAAATAAACCGGGGTTTGGCAAGGCACCGCCTGTGGCCAAGTCTACCTTCGCTGCGAGGTATGCCGCGTCGCCTCTGAAGCGTCCCCAATCGAGCTATACTGTCTCATCGACCCACGGTGCGTTTCGTCGCCTTGTATGCTTGCACAGAGTGGCTAATGAGCAGTAGACACATCAGAGGCTCGATATGGACCGGAATCGGGGAGCCAGGGCAAATACTACTCCAGAGACGGCGAGCACCCCCGCCACTCGCTGGGCACCCCACTTGAGCGAGGGGCTTCACCGGTTCTCGCTATTTCGGGATCGTCGCAAACCTCTCCCTCGGTGTCAGCTAACTTCGGTCCGTCGCTGGGGGGCCAGAGAGGGCGGTCACCAACGAGTGGCTCATCCTCTAGACACTTGGATACGGTCGTTACTCCGAAGCTTGAAGAGGACGCCTTGAATGCTCTCAGCCAAATCCATGATGCAGGTTCACGTACAGGCGCACCGAGGACTGCATATACTCCACCATCGTTCGACTATTCGCACCAAATGGCACACGAGCGCCGCTCAAGCCCCACGCCTTCGTCGTCGAGCTACCGATCCGCATCTACTGCGTTCAATCGAGGCTGGTCACCGAGAAGTTCTGCCACGAGCCTGCCCGCGGAAGCATCGAGCGGAGGCGCACTAGCTCATGACACGTGGCAACCTTGTGGGCAGATGGATGCAATACATGCTCAGGAGGCTGTCTTGACGGACCGGCTCAAGCACACTCTTGATATTTTATCTGATTCCAGCCATGTACGCGCAGCAACTGTGGTTGCGCAAGAGCAAAAAGCTATGGATGACGAAATCCGTGGTGAGTGCAATGTCTCAACACCACCAATCGACGGCTCATGCACCGTCCCTTTCTCTCAGCTCTGCGAAACCAACTGGCAGCAGAGATGGAGGCGCGCCGAACTGCAGAGGATGCTTTGCGTGCGGAGCGGCAGCGGCGCGAAGTAGCAGAGGCCCTCGCAGAAGATGTGCGAAGGGAACGTGCTACTCCATTCGTCGTTCCGGCCTTGATGGGTGCCTTGCTGAGGATAGCGCAACTCAGTGATGGGATAGCCCCTCTAGTATAAAATTCATGCTGCAATGGCATTTCTTGTCATCCTCTGCCAATCGATGAGCGAGCCTTCTAGCTCGTAGGCCCCATCTTCAAGGTGTGGTGATACGTGGTGGCTTTGGCGGTACTGGCAGATATCCAGCCACTGGGCGATTGCTCATTGAGAGTACGTACCTTCTCCATTTCCAATTCATGCCTTGCCATATCCTACGTGTCAGTTTGGGTCATAGAATGCGTATGCCTCCCAGGGGGTGGGGTCTAACAGGTCAGACAAGCTCAGCTTGCCGGTCGCGATCCATTTCGTCAACACGCGATGGATCAACGTGCAGCGCATCTGCTTCCGTCTGCGACGATGCAAGCGGTATGACTTCCTTCCCTTACCATGTGTATTGTTCTGATAGTCAATGTCACTCAGCCGGTAGAGACACACGGTTCGATGGTGAGACGTTATATGACTTTATTTGTTCTTTTTGTTCTTTGTGTGTTTTTGTGTTCTCAGTCCGTTCTACTATTCTACAGTGTCCATGGCACAATGTCCAGTACTGACTGTCGCCAGCTGTACTTTAGGTGTCCGATGGCACGGGGCGCATCTCGTCCTCTCCCTTCCTCCGTCCCTCCATACTCGAAGAGAGTGAGCCTCGCTCTCGCTTGTGCTGCGAGACGGTGCGAAATGTGCTTCAGGAGGACGATGAATCAAAGACACATCTCATCCTCGCTGTAGCTCCTCTTCGTCGGCAGGCGCAGGGGGCGCTCGTAGCACGAGATCTCGATGCGCTTTGCAGTGAGCGCGTCGTCAGACGCACTCGAGGCATCGCTGACATCCTCCCCATCGACCTCAGTGTCCGCGGAGTCCTCCTCGAACTCGGCGAAGAACGTGTTCAGGAGGAGGACATTGCTGCGGATCTGCGCGAGGCTCGGCCGCGCAGTGGGGCTCATCCTGAAGATGCGCTTCAACAGATCGGCGGCGCCGCTCGAGATGCCGAACTCGGACTCGAAATAGTCCTCGTCCTCGAGGAAGCGCCTGAAGCCGGGGTCGTCGGGGGTAGCCTGCTCCCAGGGAAGGAGGCCGCCCGCGATGAGGTTGAAGAGGATGAGCCCAAGGGCCCAGACATCGGCGTACTTGGACCAGTATGGCACAGCCGTTGTCTGCTGGCCGATACGCTCTGCGGTAGGGGTAAGCATCGAAGTACACGAGTCAACGTGACATCTGTGCAACTGACCTGGACTCAAGTAGCAGAACGTCCCGTGGCCGCCCGGGTGGCTCTGCTCAGTAGGCGTCGCCGACCCAAAGTCGGCCACAAAGACCTCCCCTCCGTCCGCAGTGCAGAGAATGTTCTCGGGTTTCAGATCGCGGTGGTACACCTTCTTCCGGTGGCACCCATGGACCGCGTCGAGAACCTGCACGAAGGCCGAACGGATGCGCTCGTCGTTGTGCCCGAACGTGATGCCCTCCGCGATGAGATCGAAGAGATCGCAGTCGCGGTAGTCCGAGACGAGGTAGAAGTGACCCTCGTCCTCATGGACTTCGAGCAGCTTGTGCACGCCGGGGACGTCGGAGACGGACGCCTGAATGCGGAACTCGCGCCGCTGGTGCTGGGTGTCGTGCGTCGAAGGACCAGCCTTCGGCACGACTTTGATTGCACGGCGGGCGGGGCCGGATCCGGGGGAGGTCGGGGCGTGGTGGTCGATAGCGAGGTAGACGGAGCCGTGGGTGCCAGCACCGACGGGCTCGAGTAGCTCGAGACGGCCAGCGTCAATCGACATGCCAGAGAAATCGGTAATCACAGCAGACATCGTGAATGTGCAACTCTGAGGTTGAGTGTGCGGATACTGATGTGTGTGTGTGTGGATGAACAGATGGGCTCTACGGCACTGAGAGTGCCTCCTTATATGCATTTTCGAGGCCTGCTCGCGGAGTCAAGACTCTCGGATACGTGTACCCTTCTCCTCTCTTTCCTGGACCTACTGAGGTCTAGATGAAGCGGAGGCAAAGTGGGCTCTCTGGTCAATACTAGAATGGGCCGCTCGAGGTGCGATGTACCGGTGGCTCGGCCTCGAAGGCTGGGTCTACAGTCCGGTTTGCAACGCCGGTGCTCCACTCACAACCATGGTGGCCCAATGTTCAACATTCATGTGCGGCATGCTGCAGGTACGCATCAGTGCTCAGACTTCAGCTGCAGCCCAGCGAGATGCGCTGTTGCCCATCATGGCATTGGCTATCGATCATCTGTGAGCTTTGCCACGGTCCCGAGAGCATCTAGAGTCTCATGTGCAGTGTCAATGTACAGTCTGGGTCGCAATCCTTCCTGTTTTGCTTCCTATTCCCGCTCAGGCTAGACAAAGGAAGACGCACCTAAGCAGCTCTGTAGTCCACATAGTCCACATAGATCGGCGAAAGGAAATGGCGAAGTCTGCGCGCCCCAAATGGGCTTTCCGACATTCGGAAGCAAGGCTGGTACATGGAGCTGAAGTGATCAGGTTCATAGACACACTAACAGTGGTGGCAGTATGAAATTAGACTGGTACGCAAAGGTTGAAAGTAGCGCGGATCTCGGAAAATGTGCTTTGGTTTGGTTGGTGCACCAGTAAGTGGTCGTTGACCAAGATGACGCAAGGCTTCTATCACTGTTCTCAGCCTACCAGTTGCGGGAGCACCGTCGGCTGTCGCAACCTTAATGTTTTATCAACACTAAACACAAAACCCACTCAGCTCGCCGCCGCGCTAGCGTGTGTGAGAGGAGGGAGGCTTGAAAGCAAGTGCCGCACCGACCTCGCCAGCGTCTGTGGCTGTTCTGTCATCATGGCTGACCACGCGTATTTCACCCGTTGTGCGTTCAACTCGTTAGACGCTCCTACCGCTTTTTATCATACCCTCTCATGCCTCCTAACTAGTCAGCCCCGTACCAACACTAGCTTAATTCCATAGTAGTATGCCATCTCGAGCCCTTGTGTTACAGTCAAGAGAAGACTCTGCGTCCCGGCTGCAAGCGCACTCCTAACGGTCGTCTCCCTGGGTCTCCGCCCATCCTGTGCTTTCTGGAATCATAACCTACAATATACATCTAGTACTAGGGCGGTACACTGCAAACAGTCTTGGCTACTCTGGTATCCAACACGCTGTCAAGTCGTCTCGGGAACGCTTCTTCCTTCCTATGATTAAGGACCTCCTCGGCGACCACAGTTTCACTGAGCCCGATTCTATCGCGCTTGAGCATAAGGATCCTGTGAAGCCTACTCTGACCTGCCTATGGTGAGTTCAAGAGGTACGTATGTAGATTACCTTCAAGCTGCCCGCCGCCGACAATGGGTCAGCATGTCGTGCAACTCCGGGATACGGTTGATTCGATGATGCGCATGGCGAAGGAACGCGCGCATTGGATCCATTTGAAGGGAATTGATGCGTATGTTGGCTAAAAATTGCTCTGCGACTCTCAAACTCACCACCGCTGAGCGCAGGTTGGAGGACATCTAGTTCGTGTTCAATGAACTTCGGTAAGCTCGTCGCCGATGCAACGACCGATTCCAATATATTATATGCCTTTGTCACTCATCAGCTCCATCCCTCTACGAGAGCCTCACCAAAACGAAGGTTGGATGACACCCATTTGGGAGCAGACAGTGGCCCACGGCGGTCCCGCAGTTGATGCAGTCCCCTTCATTGACATGCGAAAGAAAGCCCAGCGCAAGGCGAGCTTGAAATTCGCCTCAAGGGCCGAATATGAACGCGAGCTTGCGATTGCCGCGCCAGTGAGTTCGACTCTCATGTCTCCTTGGTTATCCCCAAACCGTGTTGTCGTAGAGTTCGCCGACTTGATGAAGATGGTGGATGCTTTACGCGCTCCCCGTGAGTCCTCATTGCCGTTTCGTTTATGGCTTCCAACCCGCGTGCCAGTGAGAATTCTCTCGTCTAGTCATGCGACGTACTGACGGGCATGACTCAGTCATGTTCTTGTTACTCTGGGATTTGATGGAGGAGAAGAGACGCCTGGAGGAGGTGGTGCGGGAGAAAAGGAGGCGGGAGAAGCGGCGCGCAATTGGAGAGTCAAGTGGTAAGTAGGCATACATCTGTGGGCTGACGGATGTTGATCGTTGGCGGCATTGGGTCTCTTCTTATAGCAGACAATCAACCCCAGGCCGTCAGGTCTCTCCACGAAGGTCTACAGCAATGATATGTATTCATGACCGGATATCCCTTCGACACATCCTATATTCCATCACCATGTATAAGACTCATCCTGCATCCCCTAGAACCTGTATAAGCCAAAAGGCACCCTCTCAATGTATCACATCTCAAGATACGAGAGTTTATCTGTATCCAAGAACCCCCTTTCCACACAACCCTAGCGTCTCACTGCGTTGAGTTGAGGACGGTCCGCTAGCAGACGATAGGATCGAGGGTTGCGGATGCCCCGAGGGTTTTTCTGGTTGCAGCATACACTCAGAGACATTTTCTCACCGCAGGTCTGATGCGACAAAGAGCCCGAGCTACATCAACTCATTCTCTGTCTACTCTACCTACAAGGATAGAAGCGACGTTGTGAATGTCGTAGATGCTCCGATAAGACCCACGATTCGATGATAGTGCTGCGTCGTGGTCAACACTTATAGGCGTATATGCGATAGATTACATGGTTGCCAACCTATATGCTAGTACGTTCTCCGTCAGCTACCCTGCGACCTGGTGATGCGCACTAATCTGGATGCCGTAGTGATGGTCCTATCGATCTGGGACAAGTTGCTGGAGAAGGCGAGGCTGGAGAAACGATTAGAGGAAAAGGAGGAGCGGGAGAAGCCAGGCGCTGCTGAAGTGACTAGTGGTTAGTGGGTATTTATTGGACCACTGCGAGCTGGTGGATGCTGACGGCCTGCGGTTGAATTCTTCCCGTGCAGGCAACTAGAGCACAAGTCTTTAACCTATGCCATGTCGGACCTCTCGTTTGGTACAAGACTCGCCCTGTGTCCCTAGAACATGTATGGCACGGCCAGCCTCGTAAGTGTATCACATCACAAGACGCGACACTTGATCTGTACCAGATGTCCCTTTTTCTGCCGGAGTTCTCCGTCTTTGGACAATGAGTTGAGAACCATCCGTTTGCAGGACTTCAAAGTCATACCGCGGGCACCAGATAACTTGCATGACCATGCAGCGAGCGGTATGCAGGCGCATGCAGGTTTACTGACAGCGGGTCCAGCAATACGTATCTGATAGCGGACCCTGTGTCGGATTCTGCGATCTGGGATCAACAACGGTCCACAAGGTTTGGCGCTCAGCTCGCTCGTGGCCAATGGATTCTGCGAGAGAAGTTGAAACCACGCGACAGAACGTCTATTTCCTCTGCCGAGATTAAAGCAGAAATGGCATTGTACTCCGCTCGTGAGTGAGTGTATACTCTTCCGCTGCCCGGGTATCGCGGATACACCTCTTCGCAGGGTATGCCAGCCTGGGGAAAGCGGCGGAAGCCTTACGTCACCCTGGTCAACACTCATCGCTGGGACCACTTGCAGGTGCGCCGACAGAAGCAAAGTACATTCGCCGAGATGTGCAGCACGTTCCTTTGCATACCAGTCTCTTTTCATAATTTGACTTTCACTGGCAGCACGCGTAGTCACTCCGAAACAAGCCACCACGCCAAGACAAACTGCTCCACGCACTGGCCTTACTCCCGAATGTCGGAAAGCCCATTTGGGGCGCGCAGACTTCGCCATTTCCTTTCGCCGATCTATGTGGACTATGTGGACTACAGAGCTGCTTAGGTGCGTCTTCCTTTGTCTAGCCTGAGCGGGAATAGGAAGCAAAACAGGAAGGATTGCGACCCAGACTGTACATTGACACTGCACATGAGACTCTAGATGCTCTCGGGACCGTGGCAAAGCTCACAGATGATCGATAGCCAATGCCATGATGGGCAACAGCGCATCTCGCTGGGCTGCAGCTGAAGTCTGAGCACTGATGCGTACCTGCAGCATGCCGCACATGAATGTTGAACATTGGGCCACCATGGTTGTGAGTGGAGCACCGGCGTTGCAAACCGGACTGTAGACCCAGCCTTCGAGGCCGAGCCACCGGTACATCGCACCTCGAGCGGCCCATTCTAGTATTGACCAGAGAGCCCACTTTGCCTCCGCTTCATCTAGACCTCAGTAGGTCCAGGAAAGAGAGGAGAAGGGTACACGTATCCGAGAGTCTTGACTCCGCGAGCAGGCCTCGAAAATGCATATAAGGAGGCACTCTCAGTGCCGTAGAGCCCATCTGTTCATCCACACACACACACATCAGTATCCGCACACTCAACCTCAGAGTTGCACATTCACGATGTCTGCTGTGATTACCGATTTCTCTGGCATGTCGATTGACGCTGGCCGTCTCGAGCTACTCGAGCCCGTCGGTGCTGGCACCCACGGCTCCGTCTACCTCGCTATCGACCACCACGCCCCGACCTCCCCCGGATCCGGCCCCGCCCGCCGTGCAATCAAAGTCGTGCCGAAGGCTGGTCCTTCGACGCACGACACCCAGCACCAGCGGCGCGAGTTCCGCATTCAGGCGTCCGTCTCCGACGTCCCCGGCGTGCACAAGCTGCTCGAAGTCCATGAGGACGAGGGTCACTTCTACCTCGTCTCGGACTACCGCGACTGCGATCTCTTCGATCTCATCGCGGAGGGCATCACGTTCGGGCACAACGACGAGCGCATCCGTTCGGCCTTCGTGCAGGTTCTCGACGCGGTCCATGGGTGCCACCGGAAGAAGGTGTACCACCGCGATCTGAAACCCGAGAACATTCTCTGCACTGCGGACGGAGGGGAGGTCTTTGTGGCCGACTTTGGGTCGGCGACGCCTACTGAGCAGAGCCACCCGGGCGGCCACGGGACGTTCTGCTACTTGAGTCCAGGTCAGTTGCACAGATGTCACGTTGACTCGTGTACTTCGATGCTTACCCCTACCGCAGAGCGTATCGGCCAGCAGACAACGGCTGTGCCATACTGGTCCAAGTACGCCGATGTCTGGGCCCTTGGGCTCATCCTCTTCAACCTCATCGCGGGCGGCCTCCTTCCCTGGGAGCAGGCTACCCCCGACGACCCCGGCTTCAGGCGCTTCCTCGAGGACGAGGACTATTTCGAGTCCGAGTTCGGCATCTCGAGCGGCGCCGCCGATCTGTTGAAGCGCATCTTCAGGATGAGCCCCACTGCGCGGCCGAGCCTCGCGCAGATCCGCAGCAATGTCCTCCTCCTGAACACGTTCTTCGCCGAGTTCGAGGAGGACTCCGCGGACACTGAGGTCGATGGGGAGGATGTCAGCGATGCCTCGAGTGCGTCTGACGACGCGCTCACTGCAAAGCGCATCGAGATCTCGTGCTACGAGCGCCCCCTGCGCCTGCCGACGAAGAGGAGCTACAGCGAGGATGAGATGTGTCTTTGATTCATCGTCCTCCTGAAGCACATTTCGCACCGTCTCGCAGCACAAGCGAGAGCGAGGCTCACTCTCTTCGAGTATGGAGGGACGGAGGAAGGGAGAGGACGAGATGCGCCCCGTGCCATCGGACACTTACAGTACAGCTGGCGACAGTCAGTACTGGACATTGTGCCATGGACACTGTAGAATAGTAGAACGGACTGAGAACACAAAAACACACAAAGAACAAAAAGAACAAATAAAGTCATATAACGTCTCGCCATCGAACCGCGTGTCTCTGCCGGCTGTGTGACACTGACTATCAGAAAAATACACATGGTAAGGGAAGGGAGTCATACCGCTTGCATCATCTGGACGGAAGCAGATTCGCCGCTAGTTGAACCGTCACGTGCGGAGAACATGGATCGCGACCGGCAAGTCGAACTTGTCAGGCCCGTTAGACCCCACCCCTGGCAGGCAAACACATTTCTTCATACAGACGGTCATGTAGAATATACAGAGACATCGATCAGGGATGGAGGGTGTGTGTACACTCAATGAGCAATCGCCCAGTGGCTGGATATACTCCCAACACAGCTAGATCATCTATGCATACATCACCCTGTGGATAACCACCTCGCACCTTAGAGCAGATCGTCCGTCAACGCGCAGATCTTGGTAAACACGTCCACCAACGCGGGCGCGACGAACGGCGCAGCGCACTCCCGCCGGACGTCTGCGAGCGCGTTCTCTGCGGCGACGCGCAGTCGACGCTCGCGGCGCAGAGCATGCGCTGCGGCGTCGTGCTTGGCTAACGCGCTTTGGAGTTGGGCGCGGAGAGCTAATCATGCAGAGGGTCTGTCAGTGGGCACGCCAGCGGTTGTGTCACGCAGGCGGGACTCACGTTCGACTTCGTCATTAGGACTTGGATCTTCTGCGCGCTGCTCGCTAGCATTAGCAGTGTCGTGTGTGGCTGCAGTAGCCGCGTCCGAAGTCTCTCTTATTTGGTCTGGAGAGGCACCCCGAGGCGGAGCCAGCAGCTCTTGTGCCCCGGACCCCGTCAGCTGCTCGAGCTCCTTCGTAAGGGCATCCCTGCGAGCGGCGAGGGCGGACATTTGCTGGTATATCTCCTACAACGCGCGCTGCGCCTCTTCTACAGCAGGCTCCCCCGACATTGATCTGGTGCTGGTCGCCTCAGAGCTTTTTACAGGACTCGAGAACATGGAGGTGGTGGGCGACGCCGGCGGCGAGGACGCTCTGGGGGGCTGGGAATCGGCGGAGGGTTCTGACCATGCGGGCACGTGGACCTCACGAGGCTCCTCTTTGACCTTGCGCTCGTCGATGCTTGCTTCGATGGGTTCTTTCTGAGTTTTCTGAGTGCAATCATTCTGCGTGGGCTGTGGCGCTGCCTCTCCCTGCGCCGGGCTTGCTCCTCTGGCGACGGAGGGTGATGCGGGGGTCGCAGGATGATCGGATGCACGCGCCGTAGTGGATGGCTCGCTAGCGAGGGAGCTATGTATATCGTTCAGCCGTTTCAGCACGTCGTCAAAGCGCTGCACTACAGCCCAAAAGTTGGTGGTGATGAGGCACATAATGATGCAAACACGCTTACCGCCTCGTGGGCTTGCTCGCCGTGGAGACCTGGATGTTCTGTCTCGATGATAACGCCCCCCTGTACTGGCCTGCTCCTCCCTAGTCGACGAAGTCCTGGCGAGTGGCTCTTCGGCTTCCCCGGCCCTTCGATGCGCTCCGCGATCACGTTCTACAGAGCAAATACTGTTGACGTCGATAGCGCAGCGGGGGCCAGTACCACTCACCATATCGCGGTCTGGGTGATTCTCTCCTCCGAGAACGAGACCGAGGAGCCCGATCCTCTGGAGATCTGAACCGTCGTGCGCGGCGATCGGTAACGCTCTCTGAGCGATCGGCAGGAGAGTGCACCCGTCTTGGTGTGCACGCGCTCGGATGCCTCACTCCGGGGGCGGTGATGAAGGTAGGTCGGCCGCTGCGCGAGGAAACCGTCAAAATCACAGTATGCACGCGATTCCAGCAGAATGTAAAGCTTACCCCATCGACCTGAGCGAGAGACGTAGAATGGTACTAGGTGATGGATCATCGAGAATGGGATCTCAGCATGCCGCGACATTAAGTATGGTTCAGGTGAGCCCTCACATAGAGCGACGGTCCAGATCTGAGCGCCGGATATCTGCAAAGGCATCGCCGAGATGCGCGTCGAAGGCCTCCACGACCAGGCTCAGTGGTCGTTGGCAGAGAGCCTCAGAAGTCACCGCACGTACCCTATCCGCGTCGGGGAACCAGCACTTCACGACTCCTGCCTCTGCCTTGTACATACAGTCGACCCTGTGCGGTCGCGGGAGGCCCAGCGCGTCAAAGTCACGGTAGACGAAGTCGTCCAAGTAGACGAAGGCGCGCTCCATTGACCGGAACGACTGCGCCTTGGACCCGCAGTAGTGGATGAAGATGGTGGTCGCCATGAAGGAGGGATTGCGCGCGCAACCGTGAGGGGCGGTGTAGATGAGCGATATAGTTCGGTTCCACGGAACCGCAGAAGTCGCCCACTAAAATCAACAGAAGACCGTTTACGTTATGGCGTACCTGGACCCGTATAACGGTTACCTGTTTGGGTGTAAATATGTTTTCGCCTGTATGGACTGCGTGGATAGAGGCCAATGAGCTACAAGTCGTAGTAACGTAGCGGTGTAAGTCGAGGGGTCGCCACGAACATTTACGGTATGGTACGACTCCATCGGTCATTTCTGTCGGAAGCGTGCTGTCGAAAGTAATGTAAGCGTGACCACCGGTGCGTTGATCAGAGCACGCAAGGAAGGCCTGCACTGAGCGAGATCTGAATAGAACTAGTCTTCCCTAGGCAGACCAAAAATACGACCTCTTTTAGAGGGCGGAGGACGGTCGTATATGGGTCTGCTTCCGAGTCAAACCGCGCCCACGACTCTCCTTCGCAGGCTTCGCTACGTATTCTGTGATCACTGAGTCGTTCCGGTGGCTGAGGACAGATCCATCTGAGATATGATCATTGAGCTCGCTCGGAATGTGCTGCGCAGTATGTTGTAATATACATAATACCTGAGGACAGAGTGCTTCACCCCAGGTCATGGAGGACAGCCTATGTGCTTCACAAGCAGGACAGAATGGGAGACCAAACACTGCCCACACAGTGACATAGCGCAATGTTGTGGCAGAAAATGGCTACTTGGCGTGGGGCTGCGTCTCCAGGACCCAGTCAAGCTCAGGGAAACAGTAGGAATACAATACCGAGTGGCTGATACGGAAAAGCCAGCGGATGTTGTAGCGCGCGTTTCTCTTCCTCAGGGTAGGTAGGTAGGTAGGTAGGTAGTAGGTAATTCGGACACCCGCATATATGCTCACGTGGCACACAGAATACAAGACTCGTATATACCGCGCTCTCGGCTCGCTTTCTCCGGCGGCTGCCCTCCGTCGACGATCCCCGGATGCCCGACGACTCCGCCGTCTGGGCCCCTGGTTGACCGGCGCGATCGCCACCGGTCCCTCAGGCGAGCCCTGTCGTTCTCTCGCGCTCGCACCGCCTCCCGAGACAGTTGGCCAGTGTCTAAGGGGGGCATCAAAACAGACTAGAATAGGATTGATGTATTGTACACTAGCATGCACTTGCACATGTTAAGGTGCATTCCAAGGCCGTGTTCTGTATAATCTCGTGTGTGGATCGGGCCTATGATCAATCCCACCCAGTTCAAGTGCCAGCTATAGCCTTACAAAGTGGCTCAGGTCACTTACTAGGCTCGCATCCCTCCATCTTGGGACATGTCATTCGATGAGCGCACCCATCAGCGTGAGGACGACAAAATGCGCGGCACACTCCAGTCATAGGGTTGCTGTCGCGTTCTGTAGATTGGCTTACACGGCCCACGAGTGTCACCAATGTATGGACATGCAAATGCCATTTGGCTACCAAGACAGTACATCAGCCCCTGACAACATTTCTCACAATTGAACGCTTCTGCGACGCAATACACGGTACACTGGTGACTAAAATTTCCGAAAAACTTTCCGAACTTGGTTGAGAGTTTGAGACCAGCGAAGCCTGAGTGCTTTCTCATCAGATCAGACATGCACGAACACCCAAAGCTGCTTGTTGTCAGTAGTGGAAGCGCCGTTCCCCTGCTTAGCGTGGACTTCCGTATTTTCATCGGACATACTTATGATTGATTCCATGATTTGCATCAGCATCCTGAGAGATTGGAGCATGTATGCCTAGACTCACCCGCGTTTCAGATCGATGTAGGCTTGTAGGTGGATCATCCATCCCTCAATATTCGTTTTGAGATGATCAATGAGGACACTTACTTCCGAGGTCATCATTCCTAATGCTATGGACAATGAGAAAGGTTAGCCTCGGTCATGAGTCTGATTACTTACACATAGGCACTTTCATCCTCGTTTTGGAGAATGTCCCATACCTGGCTCGGCTTAGTTGATCCGTTCCCGGCTTTGCCAACAACTTGGGAGCCTAAGTATAGCCCAAGTAAGAACTAAGTACGTCCCAGATGGATTTTACCAGTGACAATAAACATACCAGAAACATCCAACATGGTGCTGCTCTTCGCATTCATGATTCTGTACTTCGACTCTCCCTCAGCCTTGGTGATAATCCAGAGCTGATTAGGCGCCGATGGATTGCCCAGATCGATCTGCTTGTTGCCTGTGACCGGCGTTCCTGAGGCGAATAGCCACCATTACTGCAGTGCCTTGTAGACAACAATGTACGGACGCACCATCATTAGAAGAGCCTGAAAATAGTGAATTGGAGCGAAAGAGGTCCCGGCAGGTCAGCAGCGAGTAGACATGACAAATAGGCAGTGGTGACTACCTCCATGAAGAGTGAGAACGGTCTTAGTCCCCGCATTCTGAATGACATCTGCAGCAATCGCAGTTAACTCGAAGTACAATGTAACAAGGGGGAAAACACTCACAGACACCATTGACAAGAGGCATGGCGACACGACTTGCAGTTACTCGGTGAGGGTGCGTTGCTAGACGAAGGCTGCCAGACGGCGCTCGAGCACGCGGTATTTATACGTTTCGGAGGCCACCACCATCATCAACGCGAGTACTCAGATATCGCTGAGAAGGTTCGCCAATAACGGCATGCATGACGTACGGTACACAATCTACCATAGAAGTATACGACGATCCAGCTGTGGAAGGGGGCTTCTATTCCATGGAACGCAAGTCAGATGACGGAGATATGTTTTGACCGGAGCTGAACGGGATTGAACTTCACTGAGCCGTCCTCCCGGAACAGCGGTCTCGCTGTTCATGGGCAGGTATGATTGTGTACTTCTTGACAAGTGTTCCATTTTAGCATCAAAGGTATATTGCGACTATGACATGCTCTTACCTGGTGAGGCACTTCACGGTGAACCATAGCATCGTGTCGATCCATCGCTTCCCTGAGATGGAGTCCCATGCGTAAATGAGTCCGCTGAGGTGAAGGTCAAGCTAATCCGAGACCAAACCAATGGGCCACAGTAGTCGACAGACAGTAGGGACGAATGCCATAGGACTTGCGCACTCTCTGATCGAACATCTACCTATACGCATTCACCGATTGGACGATCCTCGACGGCGCGCAGGAGAAATGTCCAGCTACGGATAGGGCGAGTGAGAGCCATGGGTCCGATTCTGCGCACCTTGTATCAGTGGGTACGCATCTCGCGAGGACCTTTGTCGTGTCACGGAGCAACTGCAGATCAATGCCGTGAGCTGCAGCCAGGTTTGGCCAGTAGGAAAATTGCTGCGCCCCGATGGAAGAGAAGTCGTTATGCGTAGGATGCTCCGGTGTCGCAGCAGCGGCACAGATTGGTTTCCATTTTCTATGGAAGAACGTCAAACGCGTAGAGGCGACAGGAACCTTACCTACAACGGTGTCAAATACCTCCGCATAGCCAGACATCATGGCACGGCCTAGAACTTGGATGATGGGACGGCATGCAGCGCACCAATACACACTTGAAGGCTCACCGACAAGCACTCGTCTTAACTGGGATATTCAAGAATTATCATGAGTGGAGCAGGATGTGCAGCATTGCGACTGGCGCAACGCGGCGCTGGGTCGTAAATCATATCCGGGCCCATATCACGACTCTGTTTGAGAACCGTCAAGTTTCTGTGGTGCATCTAACAGCGAAGACAAGGGTGCTCCTGAAAAAGACGTTACCACGGAGAACCTCAAGTCAACAGCTTGAAGGAGTACTCGAGTATCCGATAGGATCAAATGCTCACCCAGTTCTATCGATGTCGCGGTCCATTGGAACAGCCCTATACTGCATCCCGTTGACAGTGGACGAAGTGGCGTTTTCGGGATGATCGACCTCCGGACCAATGGGTAGGCGACGTCAATCGGTTCTGGGACACTGTTATTAGAACGCGGGTTGACAGGGTCCTGACAGCATCAGGCCACACCCTGATCACAGTGTTAAGCGAAAGAGGCACTGCATATTCCTCAGCACGCACGGCGTAGATCATCATGTAGAAGCAAGGTTATGGTTCTTGAGACCGTAGGACATACTCCACAACACTTCCCGATCCGCCTCGAGCCAACCGATGCATTGGCTGGCGGGCGGAGGTAGCAATCTCCGTAAACTGTGAGATCCACAAAGGCAGTCAACCGTCGTACAAGAAGTACGACGTGACCAGGCCTGCATCGAGGGGAAAAGGCAGCTGTCATGGCGCGCATCGGCTGAGCTCGAATGTATGAAATCGGTGGACGCCCAGGTCTGTTCGGAACAGCGTGTTGCTGCTTCAGCCTCTCGAGTGCTAGTGCCATAGAGATTCGTTCGTGCAGTGTGTTCTCACAACATAATGAGCAAGTCGCAGCCCAGTGATCCCTCGAAGAAATGGAATTGTTTCTTCCTACTCGATGCGGCCAGTACGTGTAAGACCTGGAATGCCTGGATGAAATGCCCGCGATTTGTCCAATCTAAGGCACGGAGTAACAGACTCACCGACGAAGCCTTGCCGTGCATGGCAGTCTCTCAGATCATGAAGCAATGGAGGCATTTCCGTGAGTTCTGCTTGAAACGCTGCCATCGGAGCAACGAGGTAGGATGGAAGAGATGCCAACGGATGGAGGAGCTAGGCCTTCCATGGACTGTTGCTCTAGCGTAACAGTATCAGTTGCATGTTTCTGTCAATTCGCTCCACACTGTTCTGTCTAGACACACCAGGCAATAAATCGGTGCACAGTGACGGCAGCATGGATAGAACTCGCTGTTTGCTTCACGTTGTAATCAAGCCTCCAATTCCCGACTTGGAACCGGGATCGGCTCATCGAACCTTCACACAGCTGGTCAGTTTCCAGAATAAGCTGCGGGAGCAGGACGCTTACCCCTTGAGTCCAGACTTCTCGCAAGCCTCCCATTCAGTCGAACTGCAGAAGTTAGCTCAGCCGTGGTCATTCTTGCCAGGGAATAACACGTACACGGTGCGGCGTAAATAATACACCCGAGTCGCCACTGATTCCGCCGCGGACAACGTACACAATCAGGCGTAGGGTAGCCGCGCACGCTGACCGCTATTGGTCCCCATGCACTTCTGGATGGACCGACCCTCTGCAAACACCCCCCGGTGGCAACCAGGATGCGAATACGAACGCATGCAGAAGAGCAGGCCGACGAGCGACGCCGTGCGTAGCCTCCACCTAGTGTGGTGCCCTACAGCCCGCTCCGTTGCCCCGCTCCGCTAGCATCCTCGCAAAGTGCACCCTTATTCATACACCAAGCGACGGATGTAGTCTTCAGCTTTCTGCGCCATATAATCCACAAATAGCTCAGCACGCATGGTATGTGACATGGCAGGGTACAGATCTGAAAGAGCGTACGCTAGAGGCAAGAGCCACCTCGTTTCCTGGAGGCTTCCCTGCCATGAGTTGCAGCTGGGTCCACTGTACCGACTGCACCTAGTGCCCCAGCGAGACCGTCATTTCGGCGGGAGTTGAGGCCCAAACCTTGAGTGACTTGCGGGGAGCAGTGGGTGGCCATGGTCCCGTAGTCCAGGTGCTATGACTCCGATGGACTACGGAGTTCATCCCACACGTGTTTTCTGAGCAGAGGGCTTAGTGATCTGGAAGACCAGGGAGGCTCTGCAACGCCTACTCGATTGCCAAACCAGTCATGAAACTAGATCAAGTGAACAAGTTATAAATTTATCGATAGGAAGAAAGAGACAGCCGCCGACATAGAGTGTCGGGTGCCATAGACAAAAGAGTCATACCCTTCGCCATATCCCATCAACGTAGCACATCACGTGTCAGGATGTCACACTGCGCACCGAATTCCTGCTTGCAAGGTGACACTCGCGCCAGAAAGCCGAGAACATACTGATAAAATCATTCCTGGCATATATCCACTTCCTCTTGCAAGACACCGTCAGTCAGCGCGGAGATCCGTGCGAACGCATCCATCAGCGCGGGAACGACGAACGCAGAGCCGCACTCGCGGCGTACATCCGCGAACGCGTTCTCCGCGGCCACGCGGCACTGGTGCTCGCGATACAGCGCGTACGCCGCCGCGCGGCGCTCGGCCAGCGCTTTCTCCAGCTGAGCACGGAGGTCTGCCGTCGTGCGTCAGCCTCCCATCAGTTATGCTGTACGTAGAGACTGCAACGTACATTCGAGTTCACTGTCGCGCGTGTCGTCGAGGCTCTGTTCTGCTGTACCCATGTAGACGTCTCTAGTGACAGCCTCACCCGCATCACCATCTTCAAGTTGAGTAGCGGCAAGGGGCTCAGATGGACTGGACCCGCGGAGGCGCTCGAGCTGCTTCATGAGCGCGCCCTCGCGCGCAGCCAGCGCAGACATGCGCTCCCGGAGGTCCTCCAGCTCGCGCTGCACGTCATCCGCGGTAGGCTCGCCAGACATCGCGCTGTCGCTCGTACCTCCCGAGCTCGTCGGGCCGGCGGAGAATATCGAGCCGGGGGCGGACGTCGCTGGCGAGGAGCCGGTGGGGGGCGGGGGCGTATCGGTTTGACAAGGCTCGGGCTTGACGGAGGTCTCTGCCGCGCCCGACAATCGCCGGAGGAGCGACGGCCCGTCGCCCGCACACGTCTCCACTTTGACGGTGGGCTCGGTGGTGCGCGTCGAGCTGGGATCCGGTGGGAGGGGCCGCTCTGGTGGGAGATGGTGTGGGGGAGGAGCTTCTGGATGTGCCTCACTCGTTCTGCATGTGGCGGGTGGAAAGACAACGTCGGCGGGTCGGCCTGCGGTGTTCATCCAGGAGGATGGGTCGCCCGCGACATTGCTGTGTATGTCGCTGAGCCGCTCCAACACGCTGTCGATGCGATGTCCTTGCGTCTCGTTCATTCCATCGAATCCGCGGAGGGCGCCGTGCGGGAGATCTAGAGAGGACACGGCAAAGGTGTTCGCCGGGTTGCTATACACAGTACGCTCGCCATCCCATTGTCCGGGCAACGCTTGCCAGTCAGTGCGGGTTGAGGCTGGAGTGAAGATCGACGGGCGACCACTTCTGTCATAGGGATGCGTGGCTCGTTCAGCGGCAGTGGTCCGAGTCGTACGATCGCGCCCGCGTCGTTTGGAGTCCGTAGCCGTGACGCAAAGGACTCTGGGCTTGCTACCACTGAGGAGATCATATCTCATCCAGATGCTCAGAACTCGAGGACTAGGGAGCTTACTCCGTCGACTCCGATATCATGCGCACCATCGAGCTACCTCATGCGAGATAAGTTCAGTACGCTCCGACTCAAGCACGGACGCACTCACATGGACATCGCATCCAGAGATACTGGGAGAATCGCATCCAGCGCCGCAGCCAGACGGGCTGCACGCTCCTACGGCGTAATCGTCGCGAGTCAGCGGGGTCGAGCAGAACGGAGCTACATATATGCACGCACGAAGCTCGGTCGGGGGTACCTGCACTTCATCAGGCCCGACTGCGCCGTGTACACACACTCCTTCACCTTCGGTCGGGGGAGGCCCAGCGCATCGAGGTCGGCGTACACGAAGTCTCTGAGGTAGACGGGGACGTCGTTCTCGGCGTAGAATGCGCGCGCCTTGGAGCCGCGATAGTGGATGTGGATGGTGGTGGCCATGAGGGAGCGTCCACAGGGGCGGCTGTGTCTGCGAGCGTGAAATAGCATGCATTTAGGTTTGACGGACCGCAGGAAGCATCGGTGTCATCAGATTGCGTACCTGGACTCGGAACACCGCGAGGCGAGGGGTCGAGGATGCAGTCGGCGGACGAGCTAGACATGTTCAATATATGTGTATGCTACTGCTGAGGCATATCCGAGTCGCTGCAAACATGGCTGCACAGTCATCGCCGGATTGGGACCGACGAAGAGCGTCACAGTCGCGCGCCCGTCCTACCGGATCATGTGCTCGTGACAGCTATATCATCACAAGATCATATCTAGCAAGTATATATAGTGCGGCAGTCCGTACAATTCGACGAGTGCACCCATGGCGAATATCAGAAGCCCACAGGAACCTCCCGTGGCTGCAGTGCCGAGCAGTGTGCCGCCCGGCAATGACTGACCACAGAACGTATCTGTTGCTTTATGTACTGCGTGAACATTCAAGTGTGCGGAAACACTGTTCGATGGTGGATGGAACATGTCGTGAGGCTACGGCACGACGGCTACGAAGGCCAGAGCTGCTCAATACATCGTTGACACTCGTGGCCGGTGTGGGCTGTCGTTGGCGATGGGTGCGACAAGGGCGGGGGGTCTACTTCGGGTATCGAGGATAACGTGCGTGTACACCGAGATGGACGAGAAGACACTTCCCGACATTTGTTTCCGATCGCACGCTCTGCCTTCTTAGACCGTATGTTCTATTGGTGCCTCCGCTGGGCCAGACTCAAATACACCGCCAATGCCTGCCACTTGAGGACGGCTCCCGGCGACAGGGCCTGAAAGGGTACACACAACATGTATGGCTTTGCTAAGTGAGAGTTCTGTGCGTTTGCTATGCCGTCGAGGGCCTTCTCGAGCTTCGTGGACCGGAAACGCAAGGGCTTCGGAACTGCGGTGGTGGCCATGAGGAGCGATCTGGATGCGCGACGGCGATGCATGATGTGGATGAAGGACGCTGTCAAGGTGGCCGAGAGAATGAAAGCTGCTGCAACAATACTGCGTACCATGACTTGTTCGCGGTCAAAGAGACAGTGCGCGGGTACGAGATCGAGTACGTTGACCTCTACCCCGTACATAAGTTACTGTCTCAACGGGGACCGATGCACGAGTGCAGTGAGGGAGCGGGTACGGTAAAGGGCGCCGAGAATGGCTTACCGAATTGGCAGTGGAGGCGGCGTATCGGCTGTGAGGGCTCGCGCTGCATCATGTGCTTTGTGACAACCGTGCTTCGTCTGTAACGGCCACCACGTACCTGCTTAACATGTACTATCCCAATAAGAAGACGTCTTACAGCATCCTCCGTCTAGTGTGCGCCCCCACAGCTAGCCAAGGGCCGCGAATGCCGAGTAAGGGTGCGTCGCCAGGCCGCCACCAAGCGTATAGTGTCTGCCCTCAAGCCTTTGAGCTCCGCTGCCAGAGTAGCACATACACCGGTGTTTCCTACCAATCCCTGTGAGGTTCCTGTTGGCCATCTGTGATCCGCATTGCGTGTTATGGTGTCGAAGAACCGTGGTGTTGCCTGTTACGGGGAGAGCGGAGCAAGATGCGTGGCTCGCAAGACCTGCCGGGCGGAACCAAAAGTCTGCTTTCCGGGTGTTCATTGAGCATAGGTATGTAGATCATTCTCTGCGTCGAAACTGTCGCTGGTCTTGAGATGATTGAGCTCCACAGAGGTTGCACATTATGAAGCTAGTTTACGGGGGCGAGCGAGCAGCTAGAGTTCGATGGCGACCCCCACTGGAGGAGTTGTGAATTCAGGGACGATGCGATCGCCCATGCGGCAACGTTGAGCCAAGGCCGAGAGCCAAGCGGCAGACGAGGACCCGGCCATTCCCGGCCCGCCACCACCAGGGCGCTCGCCGAGAACCATCCCGCACATTTTGGCGCCTCCACTCAGGCTACAACGCAAGGCAGGAGAGTTTTCGCATCAGCGCGCCGAGGCCGGTCTTCGTCATTGCGTGGCTGGTCGTGCAATAATGCTGCGGGGACGGACGCCATCCGCGGTGCTGCGAAATTTTCCTTGCGCGCTCGCGGACTCGTCGCCGGGCGCCTCCAGTTTTCTAGGACCCAGCCAGTCTGCTCGTGCCAGAGCTTCGCGCGCACTGCACCGATTGCGAATCCCAGTCAACATGTTACGCCATTCCGACCTCTCTGTCTATATACTTTCCCGGGCCCTTCCACCGAGCTTCTCTCCCGTCGATCACTTCTTTTCTCGGTCGTGCGCCCCTTGACGTTGTGCAGTCATGTCAAAATCCGACTCTTACAGCGATGAGAAGGTCATTCCCGCCGACCACGACCACACCGTCGTCCAAGACGGCTTCATTGACGAGGTTGGCGATGTTTACGAAACAAGCGATGAACGAAGGACCATCGGTCCTACCAGCGCCGTCTTCCTGTAAGTCATATGATTTCTGTGGCATCCTCCCGTTCTATTCACAGAGCATCCTCCAGTATCTTCAACCGGATGATTGGTACCGGCATCTTCGCAACTCCTAGCAGCATCTATGCGCTCAGCGGAAGTGTCGGCCTCGCATTATTCATCTGGGTCGCAGGCATGCTCATCGCGGCTGCTGGTATGGCGGTCTACCTCGAGTTCGGTACCGGCCTCCCACGAAACGGCGGCGAAAAGAACTACCTTGAGTTCGTCTACCGAAGACCCAAGTTTCTCGTAACGGGCCTCTACACCGGCTATGTCATCCTCCTTGGCTGGGCTGGCTCAAACAGCGTTGTCTTTGGAGAGTACATCCTCCACGCTGCAAACGTCGAGGTCAACCGCTGGAACCAGCGCGGCATCGGGCTCGCCTGCGTCACCGCCGCCTTCCTCATCCACGGCCTTGCCCTAAAGTGGGGTCTCCGCCTCCAGAACCTGCTCGGCATGATCAAGCTCCTCATCCTGCTCCTCATCGTCTTCTCCGGGTTCGCCGCGCTCGCCGGGCACCTCAAAATCGAGAAGCCGCACAACTTCGACCACGCCTTTGCGGGCACGGAGAACGCGTCCGCGTACGGCGTCGTCACCGCGCTCTACAGCGTCATCTGGAGCTACATCGGGTACAGCAACGCGAACTACGCCATGTCCGAGATGCGCAACCCGGTGCGCACGCTCAAGCTCGCAGCGCCGACCGCGATCGCGATCGTCGGCGTGCTCTACATGCTCGCGAACATCGCCTACTTCGCCGCGGTCCCCAAGGCGGAGATCGCGAGCTCGGGGCGGATCCTCGCCGCGTCCTTCTTCCGGAACGTCTTCGGCGCCAAGGCCGAGCGCGCGCTCTCCGTGTTCGTCGCGCTCTCCGCGTTCGGGAACGTGCTCTCCGTCATCTTCTCGCAGGGCCGGCTGGTGCAGGAGCTCGGGCGCGAGGGCATCCTGCCGTTCTCGCGCGTGTGGGCGAGCAACTGGCCGTTCAACGCGCCGTTCATGGGCCTCTTCGAGCACTGGCTCGTCTCCGTGGTCATCATGCTCGCGCCGCCGCCCGGCGACGCGTACAACTTCATCCTCAACCTGATCTCGTACCCGCTCTCGATCATCAACGTCTTCGTCGCCATCGCGCTGCTGTGGGTCACCACCCACCGCGCGCAGTACGACTGGCGCGCCCCCGTCCGCGCGACCATCCCCGTCACCGTGTTCTTCCTCCTCTCGAATCTCTACCTCGTGTTCGCCCCGTACGCGCCGCCGGACTCCCCAGATCAGAACCAGTACAAGAGCCTGCCGTACTGGCTGCACGGCGTCGTCGGCTGGGGCATCTTCGCCTTCGGTGGGCTCTACTGGGTCGTTTGGGCGCAGATCCTGCCGCGACTCGGCAACTACGCGTTGGAGAAGCGGGTCGTCAAGGGCGAGGACGGGTGGACGAGGAACGTGTTCGTGAAGGTGCCGAGGTCCTGATGTCGCTCGGGGACACTGCGCTGTTGGAAAAACTCTTGTATAGTGGATCTAGTTTACTGTGATAGTACTCGGATATATGGCTTAATTGAGTGTCTCGATGTCACGCCCGGGTGTGTAGATGAGCGTGGGGATAGCAGCGTTCGTTGAACGACGCTGGTAATGTTCCGCCATCAGACAAGGTGTCGGTATGATGCATTGTGGGTGCGGGTTGTGCACGGTGATAACGCAATCGCGGCGGAGACGGAGGGGTCGTTATCATGAAGCCCCAATGTTGGCGCCCAACGACCGCGACCACGTCCATCTGACGATCATAGTTCGACAGACCCCCGACAACTCCTGGGCAGCCTTGAACTCCCATCCCTGAACCTTTTTTCACGAACTCTCCTGGTCCCTCACTACTGCAGCTGCTCATCGTACATTGTCTATTCTCGTTCGTGCCTCGGTCGCCCTCTGTCCTCGGGACTGCTGCGTCTGCCGCTTGGACGGCCGAGAGAATGCTGAGTCTGTTACTGCTCAGGCTTGCGCTTGAAGACCCTCAGGTAGTATCATACCCTCAAACTCCACACACGAGTCAACGAAAAGGGTGCTTTTCCCTGGAACGGTTCAACGCGGTCAGATTCGACGTACCGTTCGTCCACGTCATCGCCGAGTGGACGCTCTTGACGGTTGGGCTGGGGCTGCAACTGCGACCGCTGTGGAGATATCGCCCGAAGCATTGTCAACTGAGGGAGGGAACACTAAGGCAATGGAGATGTGAGTGTACAGCTGAGCCTGAGGTCATATCCCTACCAAGACGCAGTGATCGTCACATCGCAGAGCACAGGCTCTGCCTGCGGTACAATCCACCACGATCCAGCCCGCGGCTGACGATGATTGCAGCGTGCACCGCCGAGCGTCGCTTGTGGTTGTCTGCACATTCATTGACGTCTGTTCCACGACTCAGGGGACAACATGAAGAAACATGCACAGGCGCCGTTCGTCTGGTATAATAACAAGTGAAGTACATTCATCTGAGGCGTAAAGCTTTCGCTCTGGGATGGGACCGGTCTACACGAGACGTCTGCGGTACAAATCGAGAATAGATGAAGTATAAACTAGGCATGCGGTATCTGGTGCGTTCGGTTGCGGGCTCCGCGATGGGTGACCAGAGAGAAGGACGGCCAAGACGAGACTACTCTTGATGCTGATCAGTGGTCGCCACCAGAGCCGGCTGGTCCACAGAGAGAGACGAGGGCACCGAGAGAGAGGGCATAGATTGTTTACCACTTCCGGAACGCGGCCTGGTGGTGCGATCGGCTTTCGGTGTTTCACTGCAGGGGATGGTCTTAGAATCCGGGTCCGAGGAGGCGGCACGCTTGTGTTCGTTCGAGAGCGAGTCTACATTGCTCAAGTCGCCGAGAACCTTCTTTCCGAGAGGATCGCCAGAAGATGACTTCACCGCAGAGCATATCGTGGAGTTCGCAACAGGGGTTGAAACGGCAGGTGCCTCGCTAGCGGGCGAATCTTCTGGCGTGTTTTCGTCTACAGTAGGGTGTCTCACTTGGTCGTGGATAGAGGGATTGGGTGTTGCTTCAGGAACGTCCGGAGCGACAGATGTGGGTACGCAGAGGGCTTCAACCACAGGCAGAGGGGAACCAGGCTCTCTAGCGGGAGGGTCAAAGGTGACCTTGGGGGTAGCGTCTTCTCCTCGTTGCCTCTTCGCAAGACGGGCCCGCTCCGCCAGAGAGGACGCAGGGCGTCTGCACGACGTAGCCTTCGAAAGTTCTGGCTTTCTACTGAGTGAGGGTCAGCTATCGTAGCTTGCACCGACTGTCAGAGCTACTTACGCTGTCAGCTTCAGGTCCACCAGCTCTACTGCAACACTAGTGACGCATCATTATACGGCACTCAGGATACACGGCGCTTGCAGAAGAGAGAACATACAGCTTGTAACGTTGGAGGAGGATGCTGGGCCTGAGATCTGCAAGGTCCATTCCGGTCTTCATGAGACCCACCCAGTGGTCCTACGTGAACAAAGCGTCGTTAGTTCAAGTATGGATACCAGGAGCAACCACTCACGCCGTCGGGTCCTTGACGCCCTCTCCACGTACAGTGCACTTCTTGCACACTCTGGTCCATGGTTCGCAGGATGACCTTCGAAGGCCTGGGTACTTCGTTGTCTCGACAGAAGCGGCGTATATGCGCGTCGTAGAAGCTCTCCGCGGCCTTGGTGTTCGAGTGGAACAGCGCGTATCGCACCGACTGGCGATGGAACGCGAACCGGTAGCACACTTCGGCGCCCGTGTGAGGTGGGTTGAGGGCGGCGGCGCGAGCCGCAAGCACCTCAGGAAGGAAGAGGAAAGGCATTATACAGGAAAGAGATTTGGATTATATACAGCCTAAGGTTGTAGCTTAAGATGGATGTAGCGTTTCGAGGGAGGGGTAGCGCGTGGGGAGGGCGGGCAGATGGAAGAACTGGCGTGAAGTTGAACGTTGAACTAAACGGCAGCTGGCCGCCGATGAGCCCCTGCGTCACCCACCCACGTGAGCGTGCCTCTCGTCACCTCTGGATCCTCACTTCCTCTTGTGCAAGGCTTGAGAGAGAGCTCATTTTGTGGGCTCGCATATGCTACGGCAGATGGTCATTTCACTTGCGATTGCTCGTAAGTAGGCGGTGTCAACAAGGCAACACACACACAACGTGATGACCATTGACCGTTGACCCTTGGGCACGAGCGGCGCCTAGATCTGGTGATGACGATCTTAGCTCGCCTGATCCGACAGCTATGCATCGCGGAGTGGTCAGCTGCCCTCGTTCTATCGTCACCGAGATCGTATCGCTACTGAACGTCCTCCTTTCTGTCTTCCTTGTTCTGAACCGTCAGCCGCCTTGTGCAGCCACCCGTGCACGACGCTGATAGGCTAATGAGGTATCACATGATTGCTTGAGCGCAGCCACAAACCAAGAGCGACAGCATGCTTCCTTAGTCATACCGAAGACCAATGCCCTCTCGACGGCGTGAGGCTTTCCTTGCTATGGACATCGGCACCGGCGCTAGATAGACCTTACGATACAGTTATGATTACCCCTCCTCGAACCGTTATTCTCAGTTCCCGGCGGCAAGTGGAACGCTGCCGGGTGGACGGCCTCCCCCGAGATACTAGGTACCGGTGCTACCTATGCTTTTGTTACGGCGAGGTAGCATAATTGCGGAGTCGTCGAGGTTCGCAAAGACAATGCATACCATGGAGGTCCAGTACATCCTCATAGGTTGGCTTGGTAGAATTTGATATTAGAGATCCAGTGTCAACGTTCGTAGGATTCGACGTAGACAAGCGTGCACCTTTGCTATATGCACTTTCTGAGTCGAGCGGTGAGGAGGGATCTGGATATCTTGTTATGAAGACGCCGAAAGATCGCTAATTGCCCTCGTACGTTATCACGAAGAAGGAGAGGAGTGAGACTCGCATAACCTACGTGTACCGCATGGCTAATGCTCCGAGGCTGGCCACGCCAATCTTTTATTCCAGTCTCCTTGAATATCACTCTACTTATCAAGATAGTGGGGTCATAAGGAACTACACGGAGACATGTAACGTATTCCAACCATGGTTCTCGAGGATGTATCACGAAGTTGTTTGATAATCGGTACAGTAGGATGAGGTATCGTTAGAATGTAGTATGCCAAGTGATTCAGATACAGAAGAGTACACTGCGAGTCGAGAGAAGGGGGAATATAAACCCTGGTACAAGTGAAAGGTTTCGCACAGAGTTGGGTTGTAACTATATATGGATGCATAGAGTGTCATGTCGGATATGTTGCGTAGTATCGCCGATCTGGGAGTCATGGAATTCCCAAGGTCTCACGCGTTATGTCCTGCAGGAGTGTTACTAGTGGGAGCGAGCTCAGGAACAGGTTAGGACTGGCATATTCACACAAAGTCTGCGCGCCTGAGCTGCTGCAGTGGGGGCGCTGACACCACTCGCTCAACTCCAGCCATTCGGTGTTCCTGCAATATCATTCCATGTTAGTTCTAGAATTTATCATAACATGAACCGAATGCTTGCTCACCAGGGGCAAGACGAACGAGGACCCTCAGCTGGTCGAGCACTGTTATTGGGATACGAAAAGCGTCAGCTATCGCAGAATAGATCGCACATCTCACTGAAACACACTGTGAGTAGTCTCGGACACTCGTTGCTCCATCTCCTCCCGCTTGGTGCGCTCGGCGGCGAGCTCCATGTTCTGGACAAGTGAGGGTCCGTCAGCACCGCCGGGGGAAGCGTGCATAGGAAGAGATTGGCAACGCACGCTGCTGCAGCTCGCCTTTTGCGAGGGCGAGTTCTTTGTTCGCGCGCTTGAGCGACGCGTTCGCACGTACAGCCTTCTTCCGCTCATCCTCGCTCTTCGTCCACTTCTCCTTCAGCTGGAGGCACTTCTTCTCGAGCTTCTGACGCTCCTTCTCACTGCGCTCCTTCTCCTGTCGGAGTGAGTCGACATCGCGCTCAAGGGCATCGATCTTCTCCTCCGCTACGGTCCTCCATGCTTCGCTCTCAAGCTTGCCCTGCCGAAGGTGCGAGTTTTCTGTCTTTAGCCGGAGGGTTTCTGCCAGCACCATGGACTCGGTGTCCTTCAGAGTCGAAATCATGTCCCTCAGTGCAGAGTTCTCCCTCCTCAGCACTGAGTACCTGCCCTCCAGAGCCCGTCTGTCTTCCTCCACTGTCAGCGCCTTCTGCTCCGATCGCTGCTCAAGCTGCGAGTAGCTCTGCTTCAGCTCCGTGATCTCGTTCTTCAGCGCTACATTCTCGTCGGCGAGCCTCTTCTGCGTCTCCTCGAGGAGCTGGTTCCGTGCGTTCGTCCTTGTCATTTCCCCTTCAAGGAAACCATTCCTCATGTCGAGCATGTCGAGGTGACACTGCATGTCTGCGAAATCCGTGCCATCACTGCTTGCCTCAGCTGAACTCGAGCCTTCACGTTGCGCTTTCGCCGCTGAGGATGGAGGTCTAGTCACTGATGGGACCGCGAGATATGACTGGGCGGAGACAGGTTGGGAATGTGCGAGCGCCGTACCAGGTTGCATGAGGCACACACCCAAGGGGACCGGCTGTGCAGAGGTATAGGTGGTCCCGTCTGCAGCCAGTATCGGGCTCGCGGGGTGTACCGCAATAATGGGGACTTCAGCTTGCTGTGCCTGTGGCGGCGCAACATGGGTTGACTGGCGCATGCGGCCCGACCGGTTCCTGTGCGGTAGTCTCGTAGCACTCACACCATCGGCTGGGTCTTCCTTCGGATGAACCTTCGTGCTAGAGGCCGTGATGAGAACGCTCTGGCCAAGGGAACGGATAGTAGTGTTGGAGCCGGATGGGTCGTTCAGCTTGCTGATAGTACGAAGCTTGTGAAAATCGATGGTTGGAACCCAGTCGCGTTGGTCGTAGTCTTGACGTGTTTGAATAGGTGCTGAGGATGCAGAGGAGACAAGGGCTCGGGCTCGGTTGAAACGGTTATTTGTCGCCTCGTCCGCATCACCAGAAGGCGCAGCTTCGACGGGAGTGCTGATGCTGCGCACACTCGAAGTGCTGGCACTCACGTGAGACGTTGTTCTATAGTACCGACGCAAAACTTACCTAGGGCTAGACTCGGATTGCGACTTCGTGGAAGTCTGGCAAGTCGTGGACAATTCCCCTCTGAGCTTGTTTTCAGCGCGCGACCGCTTGAGTGGCGGGCCTCGGCTTGACATGGTGGACGATGGCAATGATCGCTTGAATGGGGCATGCACCTGCAGGTCGTCTGGCGCATCAGAGCGCAATGGAGCCAGTCGCGGAGTAGCCCCAGGGACGACGATTGGAAGATATGGAGCTACGTTGTAGGGCCTGCACAGAAATGCGTGAGCGACCTCTGCGTGATTGTCTCAGGGTCGGAAGGAGAGTACTTTCCCTGAGAGAACTATGTGGTCTACATGAAAGTCGATGCTGCGGCAAGACGTCAATATGTTGACGCATTGGTTGTGGTTAATCTCCCTCACATGTCAAAGGCCTCGTGATCCTTGCGTGCAAATGCCTCCCTTAGGAGCTGGTGTGCCCTTCCTACTCCTGCGTTCTAGGAGCGAGGAAGGGTGAGCGACGAGACGCAGTTTAGGGCATTAAACATACACCATTGAATGTGTTGAGTCCATCCCAAACACAATAGATCGACTGCTCATGCTGGGTTGCTGCGCGTAGGGTGATCATACTTGGCGAGGGGATCCGATGGGCTGCGAGGAACTTGCGGAATAGCTCCGCATAGACTCTTGTGACTTCATTGATATCCGAGGAAACGGTGCGACGAGGTGGGTGTCCAGGGGTTGTGATGAACTCGACACGCGAGTGTATAACAGATCCGGAATGGTCGGGAGGGCCGCGAGGAGGAGGAAAAGGATGCCCGAGGGTCTGTGAGACAATGTACATGGTCAAAGGTGCGTGTAGTGAACGTTGTTAGCGCGTAGAAGGTATCATAGGCAGAAAAGAAAGAAAGAAGAAGGATGAATAAGAAGAATGTGACGGCCTGCAGACTCGACGGATGTGGTGAGAGATCCGAGAGGTTGAACGGCGGGTTTCCCATTGTGGATCGTTGACCCGCTGTCAGTACGATGACACTGGCCCTTCACATAACGTTTCCCGTCACATTGCGGCGGCGACTATTATCACCTTGCAAACGCGTAGGAGGAAACACGGCGGGAAGTTTATATGGAGGCTGCACCTGTGTTGTGCAGAGTGTAACGCGCGACCTACAGCACGCATCACCGAGCATGAAACGCCGCGGAGTCAAATCTAGATGCTACTGGGCGCTCAATGCATGTGACTTTGTTGGCCTAGTGGTGAAAAAACTACGATGATGGATCATAGACGGTACGTTACTACGTGTGTGTCCATTCACTGCCGGTGCCCAATGCTCGCTCAGAGGGTCAGGGATGACATGAACCGAAAGTCACAAGTACCGCGGTGTGCTAAGCACGTTCGCGGGAGTAAAGGGCTGGGTCATGGTCGCCAGTCCGGGTGAATGCATCTCCTGCATAGCTCGCTCGGCATAATCAGCTTGCGCTGGACACAAAACAGACGTGGTGAGTGGATGTCTCATACTTCGACCACCATGGTATGTACTTACATGCATGATAGTCGCGCACCCCGCCGGCTGGGACCGAGCGTACATGCTGCTTCAGACCCTGATCAACCACCCTACCAGCTGTGAACAAGCGAGACGCGTGCTCCTCTCGAAGCGCCTCTGCGAGTTTCCGTTGGCCAACCTCGAGGGACACGAATCTGCGCTGGAGCAGCGCAATGGCGGCGAGAGTAGCCCGACCCCGACTCGTGACAGGAACGCCGTTCATCATCCCGTACACAGCCTGTCTCGCTCGTGGCCCTGAAGGAGGGGCCGGAGGGCGAGAAGGGAGGGTTGCCGGCTGCACATTCGGGTCTGGTGGAACGACATGAGCACCAGCGATGCCTGCGGTCTTGTCTGAGAGGACATCGGGCAGAGCCAATGTTAACGCCGAGTATTCACTGATAGCAGGAGGTGTCGGGTGTCGCACGGGGAACGCTTCATTCGGAGGTGCCGGCGAGCCTGCACGGTCAGGTTCGGTGGCAGCTGACTGTAGAGGTAGTCGACTGCCAGTGGGAGGGCGGGATTGCAACGCTTGCATTCTACGCACACAGTGAGGGGGAGTGAAAATAGGGATCGCTGTGGGCAAAGTCCCGTAGAGAGTCGGTGAGTCGACATTGCTAGCGTCACGGAGGACTACTCTACGCTGGTGGAGGGTCGAGGACGATCGGGATTCGGGTCCATTCTCGCTATATGCGCCCGACAAACTTGCGTGCGGGCCAAGAGCATGGCTCGGGGCGTAGCCAATCCCAGGGAAACATAGCGCAGATCTGGACTTGGGAAAGGCAGCGACCGACGCACACCATGCAGCATTACCACAATCAAGGGAGGCCCCAACGGAGTCACAGCCGGAGGAAGAGGACTGGGACTCGCCACCATTCGTGACCAAGGAAGGGGCAACCGGATTCCGCGAACTTATGCGCGCATCCCTGTGTTCATCGTGCACGCGGTGGCGCTTGGCTTCTGGCTCACCGCTGAGAGTTGGTGACGCAGCCCTCTTGTGCGCCATGGTGTGCTCCGACGCAGGGTGATTCTCATCTCTGAGCAGGCGCATGGGTCAGGTATGCCCGTCTCTTCCGAGATATGAGACTCACTGATACGGATTGTCCTTCATGAGCTCCATACTCTTGCTGCACGCAGTGGTCAGGTTTGTATAAGGGATAACACGGTGCACGCACATATTGAAGGACTTGAGGTAGCAGGAGCTCCAAACAGCATTCACGAGCCGTGCATGTACCGTCTGCACCCGCGCACACTGACATAGGCCAGTTCGTCAGCCAGCATGAGCGCAAATTGATCTACAAGAGCTTGCTCACCCCTGTAGTGCTCTCGTCACCGTACCATGTGCAGCAAATCTCTTGACATTCGATGGACGCGGTGCGCAGTAGGACAAGGTCGGGAACGGGAATCAGATGGGCTACGAAGTACTTGTGCGCGAGTGCGGTGTAGTGCCCTTCATCCCCAGACCTCGTCCTGGACCCTGCGAGCTCGACGGTGTCTCTGAGCAGTGCCATTCTCAGAGATATTCCGGCTGGCTTGGGCTCCGAGCTCTGCGACAGGCCCGGAGCACGGTCAACCGCCGGAGTGAAGACAGACATGTCGTGCTAAGCGGTGAGATCGAGGGGGGATGAGACCAAGAAGGAAGCTACGGCGGCAGGGTGGAGTAGAGAAGCAAGAGGCTGACCACCGATCGTAGACCTGTCCGAGTCATGGCACGTTCGCCGCTCGTCGACGAACGAGTCGAACCACGAAGTGAGCGTGTATCGTAGTTGCCTGGAGGCACCCCAGAGCGTGCGATGTGGGTGCAGCGCGGGAAGGAGCGCACACTCAGGTTAGCGCGTAAACAGGATCCGCTGTGGCGGCAGCGCCACCCGTTCATCAGCTCCTCGTAGACATGTGCTTCGTAACACGATCAAATCCCTCTAAACGATACAATACGTTTGCCATGCTCTTCCAGTCGGAACACATCAAGTTGGGCTACACTGCGATAGGGCTATATGACGAAGGAAACCAATATCAGGCGCATCGTCCAGAAATAGGATTGAGCATGGCTAGCCCTATCTTGTGCGAAAGATCGAGGACGCCTGCGAAATGAACTGTTCGGACTGATCCAAGTCTAAGCACAGGGACGCTCGTATATCAGCTTTGTCGTCGGAGTCAGGATCCACGTCTCACGCACCAAGACGCTGAGCGCTGGGCATGTGTCCCTGGTTCACTGCACCATTTGATTGAAGTGCTTTGATCATAAAAAGAGTGAGCTAGCATCCACGATGCGAGCGAAACCCGTTCTCACCGCCGTCTTCGGTAGCAGCTCCGGTATTGGAAATCACTTTCAGAAGGCCGACATCTCATAAAACAGGTCAATACAGCCGAAGATGCACGCATAAAGGACGTGACATACTCGCGAATCTGGTAACGCAACCCGCATAGGTCTGCGACAGCCCTTCCTCGAAAGCCCTCAGCTGTGCCAGAAATTCTGGGACGAGGAGTGTCAAGTAATATTACAGATATCATCCGCAAAAGCGTACCGGACTGTTTCTTGTCCATGTCTTCGTCGTGTGAGCCCACCGCTCGCGGCGAGTCGAGTGCTACTCACCTTTGGCCTCCTCGACCAGTTGGCGTCGCTTGTCGTCCGACTCGTCAGCGCGGGCTGTAGAGCGGGGTGTGGTCGGATGATGACGTTCATGGCTTAGTGGCGGCGTCTCAGTTGTAGTGCATTTCGCGCTCACCTCTCGCGTTCTGACAGTGCTGGGTCATGCTCTTCAACTCCTCCCTCATATTCTGCACCTCAGCCCTCGCGCGATCGAGCGACTCCTTCATCACTGGCATGGTCTTCCGTCAGTACACGGCGCGCGGCATCGGCAACAACACTCGCCAGATGTCCTCGACTGGAGGTGGGCCACCTGCGTCGACGCTTCCGCGGCGCGGGTCTGCACGGCGCATTGTTCGAGATAGGCGACCCTTCGCGCGAGCGACTGGTTCACGGAGGCGTAATCCGCGAGCTTCTGGGTTTGCATCATACCGACTGTAAGACGGTCAGTGGAAATCGAACATCACGCGAGGGTCAATTGCCTACAGTTGTGCGCGTTATGCAGCTCTGTTGAAGCGGTTTGAGACAACGGTCGCAGCGCATGCTCATAGACATGATCTCACCAGTGTTCTTCGCCGCGAAGGCGAACCGGAGCTGCATCAGCTCATTCTCCATGTGCTCCGCCCGTGCGGCCATCGCAGTGACGTAGCGAAACGCGTCTCCGTCCGACACTCCTCCCGCGTTGCTGAGAAGACGTCTCGTCAAATCTTGTTCTTGCTCTGGCAGAGTATCGAGAGTTATAGAGTGCCGCTGGTCACTACCAACGAGCACTCACCAGGCAACAACGGCAGGCCAGCTTGTGGAGGGCCACCCGTCGGAAGAGGCATCGAGGAAGCGGCGAAGGAGCCCGACACCGGCTGTATTCCCGTCGGATTGGACATAGGGAGAGCTTGCAACAACGTATGCGACAGAAGGGAACACAGGGCTCGACTTTACTCAGCGAGCAAAAGAAAGACTCGACAGCCTGCTGTCGGGTAGGATGGAAGATTGTGAGAGTACAAATGAACGGACGCGTCGTCGTTGCGAGTGAGGGCGGACCGCGCCGCGAGGCAAGCTGAACTCAACCTGCCAACATGGTCCACGTGACGTAAACTCTGAGCTTTGCAAGGCAACCATGCAACGGTTTGAGGCCTTGAGGGCGCAGAATCTTCCCTCAGAGGTAATCCAGTATAACATGAACAGCTCAAGAAATATATTGTCGCGCAGATGAACACAGACTCACAGCGAACGAATAATAATAAAGCATTGAAGCACGATTAGCTTCTGGAGAAACGTTTCGCCAGCTGCCGTCCTGAGGGTAGAATGGTCAAGAGTCATAGACAACTTCTACATTGCTTGCCGCAACGTAAACTCTGCAGTAGGGCGGTGATAGTTCAGGAAGTATCGGAACAAACAGTTGCAACCCTTTGTAGGTACCACCGTGTAAGTGGCTGTGTCGGTGGGGCATTAAGTCCGCGCATTGCGCGCTCTTTGACCAGAACTCACGTTCAGGTCCTGGTGTGGGGCCTCCCGGACGTCGTGCAGATCGACCGGGGCTTCACGAGCAGTGTTCGCTGCCCACGCCCCAGGGTGTCGTGTAGTAGTACGCACCTTGTTCGTTCCCGGGGACTCACGCTACTGCAATGTCATCAAGGTCAAAGGCGTACCATGTCTCGTCAGAATGCATGAAGCTCCCTATGCAGACGTGTACATACGCCTTGCGGAACGCAGGGCTAGTCGTTCCCGCTTGCAGTGTGGCGCTCGTGGCGAATCAGAACCCTCGCATATGACAGCGCCCCTCCATACGACAGCGAATGAGAATAGCGTCGTGACGTTGCGAGAAGCATCTTAGTGAGGCAGCGGTGAGTTGCAGCACGTCGGTTTGGCACAGAGACGACGTGGCAGGCGATCTGCATTTGCCTCTCGCGGAGTTCAGAATTTTTCCTGGGCGGAGCTGCAAAGTCAGATCGCACGAGCGGATGCAGATCCATCGCAGGCTGTTACTCAACAACCTCCGTTGCCATCCCGCTTCCCAATCATACGCTGCAGGGCGTATCCAATATCGCAGGTAGAGAAAGGCACTGGTAGTTCATGGCGTAAGTCTGGGCATGGAATGCGAGTGCTGTGGCACGTCCTGAGGTTGACACAGGACAGCCTGGGCGCTCGATGCCCACACATGAACTGACGATCGCCGCTGTCCGAGCTGACGTGCTCTGTCGTTTCGACTGTATATATCCGCAGAGGATCCCGCCAGAGAGCCAGCCTCGCCCTGCCACCTAAACGCAAAGTGTGGTATCGCGGGTTGCCTGCTGCAATTTGGAAGGAAGAGTAGACGGAAGGAATTGGAGAGGATGAGTCCAAATTGGGCCCCTCTCGAGACCACCGGCAGCGAATTGCACTGCGGGTCAATCTGACGCCTAATGTTTTGCCTCTGCGGCAGCGATTGACGGTGCGTAGATGAACGTTAAAACTTGCCGAACCCAGGCCCGCAGACCAGTTGTCTGTACGTCGTACAATGCCAGGCGGTCGCGATGGCCCGCTTGCTCTGGCAGTGCGAGTGTGTCTCTCAAAAGCGCGAGTTCTGTTTCAGTGCTCTGGCTCAGAGACCTTCCTCATGCGCGTGCCAGCAGCAGTAGCAGTAGCGAGTGAGCAACATGGGATATGCGCAGCTAGTCTGAAGGTTGATCTAACACCTAGAAAGCAGATAGCGACGCCCATACCGGATGTAGAACCCGTCAAATGCGATAGCACTGCTCTGTCTCATGAGATAAGCGCGTCAGACGTCATGGCGAGCTGGTGCGCACCTGGGCTGTCAAACCTTCTCATGTAGCGTGCTTGTGCGCGCAACTCGCGGCCTAACCTCCACTTCAACCACCACTATCCCGCCGGCGAAACCGCCCACACTCACTGCGACCGTTCATCCCACATCGCACACGCCAGCGCACATCCATGGTCGTTCACCGTCCCATTCCGACTCACCGTCTCGTCGCCAGGCTCCACTTCAACCTGCCCCCGGACCACGGGTGGCCGCCTAATTCCCACTTGGACTGTGCCGTGCAGTTCTTCAGATTCCATGGCATCCCTCGTCCCACGGTCATGGTCGTGAAGGGCACTCGGGGATATAGGCCGTTGACGTGGTGCTGCTGGAATGGATCTGCCGCAGAACTCGACGTGAGCATCATCGTGGCTCGTCCCTCCACGCACGCCACCGACGGCTCTCTGTAGGACATAGAAATCGCCATCAACCAGCTCAAGGCGACAGCAAGCATGGAGGTCCTTCAGGCATGCTTCCTTCTGTGAGTGACTCGACGCAGTTTGACGTCACCACCTGTGAAACTGCATTGTGTAGGGAGAAGATGTCGTTCGGCAGCGTTCAGGCTTTCAGGTAGGCTCTGCCTTGACGCTGCTGAACTGTCTAACGCACCTTCGCGACAGCGATATACCGACAGATCGCATCCCGCCCGCATTCCTGACACAGCAGCCTCCCTCAGAGGCCCAAGCGGAACCTGTGAACACACACACGAACCTCCCGACGGCTTCTGTGACACTGCAGTCCTCCCTCCTGTCTCCTTATGACAGTTCTGCCGCGCATACAGCCCTCCAGCACCCAATGGTGGTGGATGCTTAGCCAGCAGCAGATAGCGAGTTAGTCGCTCCTGTTGTTCCTGTCATGCTTCGTTAACCAGTTGGGCTACCCGTAGAACTAAACGACGAACCCGCAAAGATCGCACATTGCTAACCTAACATCGCATTTGTACCAAGTCAACATAGGACCGTGAGCGCGGAGCGGAGGGGAACACAGGAGCATTCACCAGTCCCCAGAGTCCAATTTGTTTTTTTAGAACCGATAATGTTGTAACGCACAGTGGCTTGTGTACCTGGTGTTTTCATACGGTGTCGGCCTCGAGAAGGCGTCTGGCTGAGGCTAACTCAGTCAGTGTTCCATCATGACTCGTGAGACCGTCCACTTGTACTCCCAGCTTGTCACGTAGCACGGCAGCGTCGCGCGTCCTGTAGAAGTTCGCATTCGAAGCGCGCCGTGACGGAGTCAGATGTAGAGATGCAGTACATATGCGTTGATTGATCTTCGCTCGTTTCCGATACTACATGTACGCTGAGGAACGCAATGCCTATCGGGCACAGTCCGTCCGCTGGGTGTAGGCGTCTGACGGACCGTTCGCGCAAAATGTCTGCGGTTGAGTACAATCTACACCCACGTACGCAGCTCTTCGTTACGCCAGACTGAATATCTTTGGTGTGTTCAGCCAGCGCGGCAGGCTCTCCGGTGCTGCTCTACGCTACGAGCGGAGAAATTGAGTAGCCGTACATGCTCAGAAGATGCAAGCGCACTCACCACTCTATGACCTATTCCAACCGCAGCTTTCATCTGCAACGTACAGTGAAGCTTTCCATGCTACAGCACGCAAGCCGCTCTCTGCTTGGCCATACTAGTTTGGAAGACCGAGAGTGTACTAGTAGTTCGGAGGTATTCCTGCGATGAGGGCGCGACAGACTGTGAGAGCCTCCGCAGCCGACCGTGTCTTCTAGTCGTCTCAGTGGGTAGGTCAGCTTCGGATTCACGGTATGATTCAGTGAACAATGGCTCAGCGCCGAGTCTGTAGAGGTAGGCGTGGACTCGAGCGCTCACCTGGTCACATCGCGGAGACAGGGTTCAAACTCAGCAGATCCGCTGACCGTCACTCCTTGTATCACACATCACACCAGATTGCATCTCTACCGACCTCCACCACCTCCCGCTCCCTCCTCTCGGCTCTTTCTGCCCCTCTGCCCTCGCTCCTCATAAAAGCTGGGCCAGCCGATCACCGCGCGCTAGTCCTCCCGCGTGCCGCCACCCCCAGCCAATGATCAGCTAGCACGCCACGCGCGCGGCGACGAACGCAAAACTGGCCACGGCGACCCCGCCGGCGGGCAACCTCTCCTAACAGTCATCTAGTCCATCCTTGATCGGCAGCCGGGCCGATTGGATTGCAGTTGCGGCTTTGTGCACGGAAGATGCGCAGGTGGGAAACGCACCTCAAGCGCCGCACTGCCCCCTGCTGTAAAGGGGACCCCCCGGACTTGATGACTATCCGCACACCTTCTCGTTTCGCTCCGGCCGGGAGATCATGACTCTCAGTTAGTGTTAGCATTCAGAGAGCCGGTGGTGTGTATCTCTTTTGCTTTTGCGTCGTGCGAGGTTGTGTTGCGTACGCGAGACTGCTGGCATGGAACGTCGTGTCTCCGCCGATGTACCCGGTTGACGTCCTCAGTCGCACTGGGGCATGCGTTGGGTGGTACGCACCCCAGCATCTCCATCCTACTGTGATTCTTCTCATCAAGTCATCACTCGGGCGCTCTGGTGGTTCTCCGTCCAAAGCACGTAAACTATGATGGAGCGTCGGCGTAACGAACGCATGAACTCAGGATGCTCCGGTCAAAGGGTTGTAAGCCTCTGAGATCCGCAGCGGGCCGAGTATACGCCGTCATCAAACAAACTGAGTTCTTCAGCCTTTCGGTAGGTGTATGAGGCGCGTTTGTGCATCCGCTTATTCTGCATCCGTGAAGAGTTACGGGAGACGCAGGCTAGCGTCTATCAGAGTGTGCTTACGCCAGAGATACGGGCAAAGAACAACTTGGTCCTGGCACAAGCCGTCGCTGAATGAGCGACGTTCGGTGAGTTCGTTCTTCTCATGCCAAGTTATTCACTTGGCGACGTTATCATCGTCAACGGGCGATCCCGCTTGATACGGCGCTCTTCAATCTGGGACTAGTAGCTCTGTCTGTACGCTCTGATGTGCAGCCCTCGAGAAGCTCTCAGCTCCGTGACACTCGTCCGTGGACTCTGAGATAGCTGGCACCCTTGTCGAGGCTTGACTACGTACCACCGTTGGGAAACTTCCCGAGTACGCACTACCTACTCTCCGTCGGAGTCAAGGAATGAACGGGCTAGGTCCACTCATCTCGCACGCATATACCGACATAAACCACGGAAGCTCTACTTTCAATGAAGAATTGAGCGACCCCGACTGAAGCTCCACGTACATGCAATATTGTACATATATTGTTCGAAACAAATCGAGGACCACGACACATTATGAAGAACCAATCAACCTCAGCCTGAAATCGAGACGACGACACCCGGTCATCCGTCCGACAGACACTATTGACGAGCCGCGCGCTCAGAGATCAACTCGGTGAGCTCGTCAAGATTGGCAAGTGACAAGGCATGCATCACGGCGGCGTACATGATCCCCAGGATGGTCTCCATCTCAGCTTCTCTTGCCATCAGCCGGTCGAACATGGCCGCAGACTGACGTGCCACTGCACTATTCTGTGAGTGTATGCGCAGCGTGCATGCATGGTTATGCCGCTCACCGTCAGCCGTCTGGTCATCTGGTGCGGGCTGCACGACAGCGGTGGGTTGTGCCAGGGAGGATCCTTTCGGCATGTTGCCATCCGATGCGATCGTCGGCGAGGGTCTTTCCGTGATGACATCGAGGAGCACCGTATTGGAACCGTCCACAGGCACAGGTGTGTTCTCAGCTTGCATCGAGGAAGACAACGCCTCTGGAACCAGTTCCTTGCTCTTGGCTGGTAGCGCGGCTTGCGCCGTCGGAGCAAGAGCAGTGGGTATCAGCAATAGGCCAGGGGCGGATGCGTTTGCAACAGAGACTTCGCCATTCGATGTCACGGGTGCAGAAGGTGTAGTAGACGTGCTGGTCGGATCTTGGAACCGAATGTTCTCTTGAGACTTGTTGCAAGACATCGTCGCCAAGCCAGTTCCATTACCCAGAGTAGCCGCAACGTCGTCCTTAGACAAAGCGTTGAGAGTTTCCTTACGAGCCATATGCCCGACGATAGCTGCGCCGGCGGTGACCTCTTGGGTGGTTATGGTTGACGTAGTGGTGTCAACAACACTGGCAGGTGTCGAGATATAGTGATGCCCTTCGGAAGTGGATTGCCTTGGCTGTGCATCGGAGCGTTTACCAGTAGCCACACCAGCAGCCAGAGGAAGACCGTCAGAGACAAGGCACAGATGTGAAGACTTGGGCGAAGATCGCACAGAAGAAGATCTCAGAACACCGTTACGATTCGCACCTGTAGGCTCGGAAGATGCAGTCTTCGTATCGCCCATAGATATCCTCGACAGAAGCGACAGTTGTTGTTGGGACGCAAGCGTGGCTTTCCCAGATGTGTCGGCTGCCTCCTGCACGGTTCGCCGCGCGAGAGGTGTGTGTGAGCCGGGGATGCAATCGCTTGGCGGCGGCTGCACAACACTTCCGTGGTCCGCGTCACGTTCAGACACCCGCGATCGCTTCTGTTGAGGGGATGGTCCGGGAGACGGCGAATGCACCCGCTTTTTGTATCCTTCCGTGGACGTGGAGCCAGCTTCAGTGATCTGCGAGCCGAGGGGCCGGTCTACGCCGTGATGACTACCGCAAAAGCACATTGAATGTGAGCAAAGAGCTATGAGCCAGTACGTTGATCTCACCTGCGCAGGATGCCAATGTGCCAACTAGGAGGTGTCAACGAAAAGCTCATGCAAGGACCGGCTGAACCACTGACATGTCCAACCTATCCAGGAGCTGGGAATTCCTCGCAGCGCGTTCGACGTTCACAGCGATCTTCTCGGCTAGATTCTGTTGGGACACCATTTTCAGTAGGTATCATTATTGAATGGGGGTCCTCCTCACATGAGAATTTCTGGGGTCCGAGTCGGCGGTCCAGGTGTACTCTACCCTCTTGCAGTCGCGTGAGACGTGTACATAGTCCGGAGTAGGTATTTCAAGAATGTTGAGGTCATCCAGGAGATGGTCGCCCCAAGGGAAGAAGCGAGAGTTGCGACGAATGGGATCGGCGCGCAGCTGTTGCACCCTCCTGCCTAGGTATTCAAGGGCGAGTACGTGAGGGATGGAGGGCATGGTGTGTGCGAGTTGGAATAAGTGATAGCGACAGCCAGATGTCTTGAAGCTTGAGACGAAGGTGATGCGTGAGACTTGAGCCTTGAAGGTAGCAGACAGTGTGAGGGTGAGAGTGAGAGCGGGTTGGACGAACCGCGAGAGCTGGGACACCCACGTGGCTTCGTCGGCGCCCGGCAACCAAACGTAGGCGCCGCTCTTCACTGCTGCACAATTGAGTCGCCGCGCATCAGATTTCATCTCTACCAGCCTCCTAAGGCTACATATCCACCGTGGTCCGTTCGCCCATCCTCTCTTGCGATAAGTCGACATCCTCCACAAAATTGAGGAGCCCTTGGACCATGGCCTACGAAGAAGCTTGCTGATTGGCTGCCTCCGTTGCAAGTGGCACACAACGCAGGAGTGGCTGTGGCGATGCGCGCACCAGGCAAGTCCATTCGACAAGGCATCGTCTTTATAACGGGAATCGGCCCGGACCGCAGCACCCGTGAGTGCACGTACCGACACGTCGCTCACGGGACCTTGTCTGTGTGAAAGCAAGATCCCTTACGACGTGCGCTGTGGTCTCCGACAGGAGCTAGTCGACTGACGATGTCTGTAGACCTCAAGACTGCACCTCGGTGGCGCAGCAGTGGTATGTGGAGAGCCGAAGATTCACATTTTGTTCCACTATCCTTGGATATCTTTTTGTTGAGTAGCAGGCCAATCACATTGTGCGCCACTTCGGTTTGTTTCCGATGCCATTCTCAGGACGCCGCTAGCTCTTAGTAGGTGCTTTGGTCTTTTTGAAAGCGACGTGCATTGCTACTGATGAACCCTTTCCTACTAGGAGTCGTGCAACCCGCTCATCTCGCATACATGCATTGACTCATCGTTTGCGAGAAGTCCTCACTCGTCCGAAGACGTGCGCCGACTTCAGGGGAAGCCTACGTATAGTGCAGTGTACATGGTCTCGCCCTCATCCGATCGAAGAAGTTGCATCCTGCCACCGGTGATCGGATGGGGACGAGACCAAGTGTACATTGCAGTGCGCCATAGGTTCAAAAGAATGCTAAAGAACACCAATATAGAAAGAAAAGGCTCCATCGAACTGTAGAGGTGGTCGCGATCTTGTATTTCTTCCTCTCCCCCCCCTTTCCCCATTAAGCTAGTCGAACACCGCAACCGGGCAGAACGCTAGCTGCAAGCGGCTGCCGCTGGGCGCCCGAAACTCGATGCGACAAGTGCGACAAGGGGGTCCGAAGTTGACGACCCTAGTAGCACACGGGAGATGCGAGGTCTGTCAGGGAAAGGCCTCACGCGTACAACGCCGTCTGGATACCCAAACATTGGTCGACGGGATACGCGCCGTCTGCGATTAGCAGCGACAACTATGAAACAACTTGCGTGCCATGGACCCATAGGGCAACACGGAAGCAGTGTGTCAGCGCGCTAACAAGGCAGATAGGCCAACAAGTGCCGCGGAGGGCGAGGGCATCACGATGCACTCAGACACATGAGCCCACACACGTCTACATTTGTCATCCTAGGCACACAGACCACTCAGCACAATGCGCCCAAGGCTCTGCCCCGCGGAGGTCATCGATCTTTCCCGGTGTACTGTATGCGCTTCGATGGAAGAGGGACCAGGAAAGCTGTATCCAGGGCGATGCTGCCGTGATGCCGTGGACGTGCCTGCTGGACGATGGACCGCGTATAGGTGAAATAGTGTGTAGATACTGCCAGCCTATGGTGTACAAATCGAGTTGTGTGACAAGGGACGACAGGGAGATCCGTGGAGCGACGTTACCGGCCTGCGGTCACTGTCAAGTCCTCCAACCAACACCCGACTCATGCTTCCAGTCATGCGGCGCCGACCGTGTCCATGCACAGCCGCCTGAACTCGTCCAGAGCCCGGGCATCGTCAAGCTGTTCGACTTGGATGGAATCCCGCTCCGTGATTGCGCTCGCGTGATTGTCGATCGCGGCCTTGATGTCAAGCCACAGCTCTGCAGATCATCGTGAGCAAGGTTGATCGGCTAATGACACGTTCGGTACGCACCCCGTGCGAACTCGTATTCTTCGGTGCACACCAGCCCTGCACCACGTGCGAGGCTCATCTCGACCGCTGACAAGAACGATGCATCGGCAGCGGTAATTGCAACAGTTGCCTGCGAGTGCGTCTTCGCTTTCTTGCGCTGGCGCCCAGACTGCTCGTCGTCCGGGTCCGCATCCGAAGCAGCAGAGCATAGCCTTTCTTCGACGGAGGCCTGGCGTTCACGCTTGACAGCCGTACGTTCTGCAGCAGGTTGGGCTATGTAACTTGGTAGAGGATTTCCCGCGTCGAGCTGTAGGGCAGGCAAGTCGAAGTTTGCCGGCAAGTTTGCGATCGGAAGACCCTGCCAGACCTCAGGAGGTGGAGCCATCGAGCGAGACCGTTTCACAGGGATGACGGTAGTCTGTTGCGCAGAGACCTCGGACGCTGCTCTAGAGACCACGCTTTGAACCAGCCGAGACAAGTCGATGTCGATGGGTTCGTCTTTGACGACGGGAGATAGACTCTGAAGGTCGTCCATAGGTTCGTCCTTGATGACGGGCGATAGACGTTGAACGTTATCCGCAGGCACAGTAGAATCGGCTGGAGCAGAACTCAAGAACAGAGCACGAGGTTGGGTTACATGATCTGTTTCCGCTCGCGCGGGAACACCAAAGATGCCGCTGGCGGGACTGGCGCGACTTGGTCCTGGAAAAAAGATAGTCGAGCTAGTACTTGTGCCGGAGGGCCACCTATTAAGATAGTCGGACGGAGCAAAAAGTCGTGCAAGCCGGGCCTTCGCAAGAGTTTCTGCTGAGAACACGTCTTGCTGAGACGTTGTGTTGCCGGTAGACGAGCTCGGCACTGGGGGAGGCGTAGTAGGCCGTTTGCGACCATACCTTCTGGTGAGCTTCCGCCCGCGCCCGCTATGTGTGAGGTGTGAGGTGAGAGGCAAGGAGGCAGAATGGCATGCGACGTACGGTTGTGAAGCCTGTGATGCGTCCATCTTCAGTCGTAAGTTTTCTGCGGTTGCCAGAGCCCGAGTCTAACTCTCCCAAATTAGAGTGATTACGCGCAGATATACTGCAAGAGAGCGAGGTATAGTTTGGTCGCACAAAGGTACGAGGTGATGGTCGGTTGTGAGTGAGTGAGGAACGCTCTGATTGCCCCAACGCCACGTGGACCAAGCTGAACTTGCACCGCGCGCCCGCTTCCGTCCTTCAGCACCGCCTACATCTCCCGCCCGCACCCTCTCTGCAAGTTCCTCCCAGATCAAGGATAAAGACAGCTGGTTGTTGTATGATAACTGTTTAAAACTGTCGCTCCTTTCTATCGCGCTCATTATCAGCTACCCTGGCAAGAGGCTGCGCAAGCTCCGCACAGGCCCATCCCGCAGTGAACCTCGTTTGTACCGTCGTATCTTGCACGACCTAGATGTCCTTCGCGTCCCTCCACCAGACTGGACTGAAGTCATCGACAATTGCGAGAGGTTCAGTGTACCTGGTCTTCCCACACAGGTCGCCCCCGTTCAACGGTAAGGCTTGAAGCGCGCTCGTTCTGCGAATTCCTTACCGAGGTGCTGACCCCTGGTATCATGCAGGATAAGACAATGGAGATTGTAACTAGCCTGCAATCTCAGATTGGCTCGAGCTTGAACAACGCAATGATGTGAGTTGCCTCCCCGTCATTCATGGGACTGATCTGACCAATCTCCAGTCGGTGTTTCGACATCGTGCAGAAGTAAGATCCCAGTACTCGGTTGCGTAAGACTTAACTGACGGAAGCTCTGCCAGGCCACTCGAGCCGCAGCGTGGCACCACTGAGCCAGAGCGCATGCAAGACGACAGAGGAAAGCGAGATCGTTCTCCATCATTGGCCACCTCCGAGCCATCCCATCAACCAAAACGAGTGAAAGTCACCGAGGCCGACATACAGAGCCGACTGGGGGGCCGTCCTCCCCCGCGCAAACGCAACCCAAACTCGACGCTTAGCCTTGCTGAGCGTATCTCCGGGCCATCAGCTGCCAGCGCTTCTATGCCTGCACATGTTCAAGCAACGACTCTGTTGTCCAGGATCTCAGGGCAGGACTCGACGGCTGCTATGTCTTCAAGACTCTCTTTCTCGACGCACAAACCTAGGATGCGTGACGTATCTGTAGAGCCTTCTGGTTCTAGGCCTCCGCTGAAGTCTCTGCTGCAAATGGCTGTGGCGGCCTCGGTCGGCGGTGCCCCTGGGTCTACTCAAGTCCCGTCTTCGTCTGGGTCCAGGAATTTGTCGCTGTCTACACAACATCCTCGTGCGCCGCAGGCATTGGCACTGCCGCTGAAAGATCGACCTGGTTCCAGTCTCCTTCATGCGCATCACGGTAAACCTACTCTGTTGTCAAGGATATCTATAGAGGGCAACGCGCAAGCTTCTACGTCCAGTATGAAGCACGATGACAATACGCCTACGATGACTGGACGCTCTCAGATTCTTGGTTATTCTACGGCCGTACAGCGTCTTGTCGATGATTTTGTGAACGCTATATCGAAATCAGCGCAAGCATCGTCTTCTGTTGCACCTGATGCGTCTCTCGCCTGCCGATCCCCGACTGTACCTCAGGGCTCTCGTGTTCTTCCCGGGGATGTTGCTGGAGCTGCGCTGGAACCACCGAAGGATGATGCAAGTGTGACGACTCCCGCAGAAGCTGCTGTTCCGATAGATGATACCCAAGCAGGCGAGCCAGTTACGATGCTTAAGACGCGCGGTGGTTGAAGAGTGAAAGCGAGAATGGCCCGAGAATCAACCCGCGGCGCCATCGATTCCTCTGCTCCTGACAGCGGAGAAGCTAGACTATCGTCATGGACAAGCAACGGCGGGGAGGAAGATCTCTCGGCAGCAGACGCGGCCGTTTCGTCTACTAGGCTTGCACACCCAAGGGCACCATCTCCGCCCCTACTGCATCCACAACTGGCTCTCAATCATCCGCCTCCGGTCCTCGTCAACAAGAGACGTCTCCGACTGAGGGTGCAGTATCATACACAGGCTCTTCGTCTGTCCCGACTCCGGCTGGGAAGATTTCTGGTCGTGTACAAGGTTCGGCAGACAGTACTGCAAAGATGGGGCAAAGTCCGCAACCGGGTGCGGTTGGTGCCAAGACAAAGGAACAGACCTCGTTTCGGCAGCCCATGCCCTCCCGCCACGAACCTTCTCGAGTCAACACAGCGCCGCCTCGCTCGTTCAATGTGTCAGCTTCTGGACACGCTGCGATGCCTGCATGCCTTGGAGCACTCAACCGCGTGGCTGACTCGGACGTAGTTCGGTCTACCGCGACTGTGGCCGCAAAGCTACCCTGCCCCCAGGCCCTACCTGCGTCTTCCATGCCAGTACTTCATCGAACCGATCGCGGGTCCGCACCCTCCACAGTCGCGTTGAGCTCCACACAGGCAGGCCCGTCCTCCTCGGCAGCGCCCGGAAGGCATGAGACGGACGGTAAGTGGTTGACTTTATTGTCCCCCCCTCGCTCGCTGATGTTGTGATACAGTGACGCAAGCTATACAGGACACCATCGACCGGATTGTAGCGCAGGGGAGGAGAGAAGCGAATGTGATATCTGATGCGTTGGACATCGTGTTCACCGCGCTCGACGCGTTCCTTGAGGCAGTCGACCTAGGCGATGGAGATGATGCACTTCTGCATGCGGCGCGTCGATAGATCAGGGATTTGACGGCGCGGTTTGGGGCTGATGTTCTGTGTTTATAATCGGACTCGATTTGTAGCGGTAATCAATTGACTTTGTGGAACGACAAACATAATCACTCCTTCCCGGAACGATGAGGTTGAGGCTCGCTGATTTCTTAGCTTACATGCACGTCTGTGTGGTACTCGTTGAATGTCGGTGGAGATTCGTACTTGGGGCATGGGTCTACAACAGACCGTCCAGCCATAGTCTCCAATACGGTATTTCCTCAACTGACACGCACCGCTTCGCGTCTGACGCAACACAGGTCGCGCATATGCAGTCTGCGGGAAGCAGATCCTCCGCTGCTGTACTGTACGAACACGGAGCATTCGTAACAGTACACAATATAGGCTCACTCACCACGCTGTGACCTCTTCCTGCTACTCATGTGTTGCTTGCGATACACAACAAGATGAAACCTGCTAGCTCTCTCGCAGCCTCTCCATCGCCTACGAAATTCTCCTGTGAAGAGGATCCGATGGGCTTGCACGATAGAACTTTCATTGCGCCGGCTGCGTGCGAAGCCACCATCCGAGACGTCTCTTCTTCTCATCAGCTAATCAGGTGTCGCTAGACGTATGTACGGAGCGAGCTAGTGAATGAAGACGAAGCCGGAAGATACTGAGAGTGAATCCGAGGGCCGTAACGGTGAACTGCTGGGCCAGCGCTGAGCGCTGAGCCGCAGTGCAGACGCTGTACCGGCGCGGAGACAGAGTTCAAACTCAGCAGATCCGCTGGCCGTCACTCCTCGCATCACATATCACACCAGATTCCATCTCTACCGACCTCCACCTCCTCCCGCTGCCTCCCTCTCCGCTCTGCCTGCCCCGCTGCCCCCGCTCCTCGTAACAGCTGTGCCAGCCGATCGCCACACACACTCGCTCCCGCGTGCCGCCACCCAGCCAATGATCGGCCAGCGCGCCACGCGCGCAGCAGCGAATGCAAGACTGGCCACAGCGACCCCGCCGCCGGGCAACCTCTCCCAACAGTCATCTAGTCCATCCTTGATCGGCAGCCGGGCTGATTGGATTGCAGTTGCGGCTTTGTGCACGGAAGATGCGCAGGTGGGAAACGCACCTCAAGCGCCGCACTGCCCCTTGCTGTAAAGGGACCCCCGGACGATGACACACTGCACATCTTCTCGTTTCGCTCCGGCTGGGAGATCATGACTCTCAGTTAGTGTTAGCATCCAGAGAGCCGGTGATGTGTAACTTTTTGTTCCTTTGTTGCGCGATGTTTCGTTGCACTCGGACATTTGTGTGACTTTACTGATGAACCTCTAGGCGTTGCGACAGCGCCACGTAGCTTGGCTGGCCTCTTCTATCTCTGATCAACCAATGCGACAGAGAATCGCCTAACTCGATATACAGAGTCCACCTAGAGGCCGTCTGCCGCCACGAAAACGCTTAATACAAGGTCAAGGTTTAGCCTCGCTGAGCGTATTGCCGAGCCACAAGCTGCTAGCTGTTCTGTGTCTGCACCTCAGCAAGTACCGACTGTGCTGTACAGGATCTCCAGGCACGAGTCGGCAGCTGCTATGTCCTCAAATATGCCTCGCAGGGTGCGCGACCTCGCGGCCCCTGACGTGTCTCTCGAGCCATCTGCTTCTCGGCCTCCGCCTGAGTACATTCTACAAACCAAACCGTTGGGGCTGCCTCTGTCGGCGATGCATCTCGGTCCGCTACTCAATGCACACCGTTGTCTGATTCAGGAAGCCGGTGCCGTCTGCGCAACTTCCCGTTGTACCACAAGCCTATCGGCGCTCTCGCTGGAAGACTACCTTGGTCCAAGTGCCCTTCCCGCACGCCGCAGTAGGCCTACTTCTATGTGAAGGATGTCTGGAAGCTCTCCCATTCTTGCCCATCCTGCACTGTAGAGCATCTTGCAGTAACATCAAGATTAACGCAAACATCGCCTTCTGTTGCGCTCGAGGGAGCTCTCGCTTAATCATCTCCAATTGTACCTCCGGGCTCTCGCTACCTTTCCTAAGACATTCCTAGAGCTACGCTGATCGCCAAAGGATGAACTTGAACTCGTATAAGATGCTGAGCCTGGGATCGGCGACATGGGACAGAAGATCTAGATGAAGTTAATGCAGTGGGCGAGAAATGAAGGAAGGATTATCAGCCCACGGCGCTACTCATCGCAGCGGAGAGGCGGGATGTAGGCGGGATGGTTGTTGTCGGTTGTAGCGCAAGGAAGGAGAGAGATGAATATGATGCCTGACGCACTGGGCCTCGTGCTTATCGTGCTCGGTACTGTCCTTGAGGCAGCCAGAATCTGCGGTAGAAATGGGCCATGCATCCCCATGTGGTGCCTCAATCGACCCAATCGACCAGCGATTTGGCAGTGCAGTTCAGGGCTTGGTGCTGACTTGAGAGATCAAGTTCATTGATCAAGGTATTCAACATGACTTTGTAACCTGGCGCGCTCAATGGGTAATTCTCGAAACCACATGCACGCGTGTAGGGTATGCATTGAATGTGAGTGGAACTTTGCCTGCTCTATGGTGTGAGGCACGAGCGCTGAACGAGCAAGGTCTACGGCCGACCACAGCCACACCGACCACATCCATCGCGCGATGTCGGACAGCTCTCTCCAAAGATGAGGCCCGCGAGGGGTCCTAGAAGGACGAGAAGCAGCGGTTTCGGACCTGCGAAAGTCCTCGTCAGGGGGCTTCACCACTACCCCGACCGTCCGCTCCTCTTGCATCATTCAGACGTCGCCCATCTAAGCATCTGGTTTACAGAGGGAGCACAGGCAGGGGAACGTACCTCGCACTCGGACGCGCCGTCCGAGCCGGCCGTTCCGTCACCTTGCGTGTGGCTTTGCACTCTGCCGGCTTACTGCACTAGCCCAGTTGCAGGGACGGTGCACCTAAGGGGGGATACATGGGTGGGAGATGGGGGTTCGCCTCTTGTAGTGACACGTCCAGTGAGGGGAAGGCCTCTCACATGGGCAGCTTATACGCAGACGCAACACGCTCGTAGCACATGCGAAGGGCGGCCGTACACCACGAGCAGAGAACATTAGTAGCCGTGCATGCTCAGACATTGTATGTGCACTTACCGCGCACTAAATCCCCCTTCCGGATGCACAAGGCCCGTCTGCCGCGGAGTATAGGAAGACTTCGCTTTCAACCTCGCCATCACCATTCGCCAGTCGAAGTCCCGGTGCATGAAAATCTTCTGTGACGAGCATCCGACAGGCTTTGACTGCATCGAGTCGCGCTGCAGACAGGATCTCCCTTCAACGGATGGTTAAGCTGCTGACAGACAGCATAGTCGAGTGAACGACGAAAGCACACATATAAGTTTAAGGCCCGCAGCGCTCACTGCGCTCGTCGTCGACAACCGCCGGCGGCCGCTGGGACAGGGTTCAAACTCAGCAGATCCGCTGGCCGTCACTCCCTGTATCACACATCACACCAGATTACATCCGACTACCGACCTCCTCCTCCTCCCGCTTCCTCGTCCTCCGCTCTTGCTGCGCCTCTGCCCTCGCTCCTCGCAATGTCTGCGCTAGCCGATTGCCACACACACTCGCTCCCGCGTGCCGCCATCCAGCCAATGATCAGCCAGCGCGCCACGCGCGCGGCGACGAACGCAAAACTGGCCACAGCGACCCCGCCGGCGGGCAACCTCTCCTAACAGTCATCTAGTCCATCCTTGATCGGCAGCCGGGCCGATTGGATTGCAGTTGCGGCTTTGTGCACGGAAGATGCGCAGGTGGGAAACGCACCTCAAGCGCCGCACTGCCCCCTGCTGTAAAGGGGACCCCCCGGACTTGATGACTCCCCGCACACCTTCTCGTTTCGCTCCGGCTTGGGAGATCATGACTCTCAGTTAGTGTTAGCATTCAGAGAGCCGGTGGTGTGTATCTCTTTTGCTTTGTTGCGCAAGGCTCTGCTGTGCACGTGAGATTGCTGGCATGGTACGTCGTGCCTCCGTCGACGTACCCGGTTAACGTCTTCGATTGCACTGGGGCATGCGTTAGGTGGTACGCATCACCACATCTCCATCCTACTGTGATTCTTCTCATCAAGTCATCACTCAGGTGCTCTGGTGGATCTCGCCCCGAAGCACGTAAACTATGACACCTTTACGTCGTCCTGCCGCTGTGTCTTTATCTCTCAGCCGTATCCGGTTCCCTTCTCATGCCGGCGCCCTCCAGTCGCCCCCGACACATATAAGTCGAACATTGAACACTGCTGCACACGAGACCCACTCGGAGAGCTCTGAGGATGGAGTACGGGAGGCTCTGTATATAATGAGGATACACCCGTCGGCGGCACATCTCTCTGACATTGTCATTGCTTGTGGAAACGTCGTGCAGTCTATGTCGACACAACCGAACCAAGATGTAACGCTACAATTTAGGTAAGCCATCCTCGAGGCAACACAACCACATCACAAATCCCTGCCTTCTCCGCACCACCACATGACGCGAACGCTCGCCCACACCTTCACCAGCCACCGCGCCATGGACATTTATCTCTACAAGCCTCGACCTACTCCTCATCAACATGAGACACCCAATGTGCGCACGCAACATTGTGATCAATGTGTTCCTCTGTTGTGCTCTCGCCCGCTCTCGCTCCAGCAGCGCGTCCGCTTCATCCGCGCACCTCAAGCTCTGTTCCCGTCACCCGTCAGCGCGCATGCCTCGTCAACAAATCAGACGCAATCCATGTATTACCAACCGGCTCTTCTGCCAGGTCGGCGCAGGTACCGCCTGAGGTCTCGCACAGCCCTCAGTCTGCTTGGACGCTCTCACGGTCTGCGGCGACGCCTTTGCTCTCCCTGTACATCAGCAGCTCGTGCAGGCGGCTCTTATACTTGCGCGACATCTCGTGCTCCGCCGCGGGCCCGGGCACGAGGGGAACGGCCTTGCGTGCGGAGCGGAGAGGTGGTGAGGGGCCAAGTGTTGATTAACTGACGTCCTGTTTAGGGCGTTCGTGGAGGCAGCGTGGTCGCAGAAGCTGTGTAATCGACCGGTATGGGCTGTGCGGAGGCTGCTGAAGTCGTGACGTGGGCTAGATAGAGGATTGTCTGAGTTCGCATGTTACGTGGAAGTGGGATGGACGGGGCTGCAGTAAAGCCATTCACTGGTCACATATCGGTATGTAGGCGGGCTGGTCGGCGGCCAGGGGAAGACATGACCATCCGCAGAGAAGAAAGGCCGCACGATGCTATTTTCTGGTGCAGTTGTCCGCTGAGATTGTTGGTTGTTGGCTTTCTCCCTTTGTCCTCTCCTAGACCTATAACTTTCTTCATGACCCGCTGGTCTGCTCAATATGTCGAGCTCTTATGCTCGATATGCCTGAGCTCTTATGACAGTCGGAACTCCGAAGTGTATCAATCCAACATTTCCTTTCGAGACGGGCAGGTGCCGCACGCTGGTCTGCAAGGCGACGCCAGTCTCGCGGAAAAGGCCCGGTCCTTAAGCGCTTACTCTCTTGGTTCAACTCGAACCTTCATCTCTGCTCCTCTTTGAGTCAGCATCGCGACGCCCTTCTTTCCATCTGGTGCGCTGCACCTTCTACCACTTCTTTCTTATTCGGTCTCTATATCCCGCTATGGCGTCTCTTCAAGCCATACTATCCCCAAAAGTCGCCCACCAAGTGGTGACCGTGGTCCGGTACAATGTGTCAGGCATGGACATTCGTCTCTACTCCCAGGATAGCGCAACATTCGAGCAACGTGAGGAAACATACAGTTGCATCTCCAATGATTTCCTGTCGCTCGACGCTCCCCCGCCTCATGAAGTACTAGTCTGCGATCCGGTTCAAGGTCTAGTCTGGTGTGCCTGGTTTTTTCCTGCTGGAGAGGTCCGTCCCTGTTTTGCTTTGAAAGCATGACGAACTCACAGTTGTTGTAACAATTCAGTCCAGCCGTCTCGAAGACACCGTCTTTCGCCTACGGTGCGCTATCGCCAACGGCTTATTCACGAAATGTAATATGTGAGTGCATTTGCGTCTTAGCTACGGGGTGCCCATAGCAAAATGATAGGTTGTCGATGTCCATCGAATCAAAGTGAGTCGAACGCGGCACATCATATGACCACCTGAGGCTAACTATGTGAATGATTAGCTATGCGTGGCGCAGTGCTGCCGCGGACGCTCATGCCCTCATGCGACTCATTGATAACGCAAACGGTATCACGGTATCGAAGCCATCAACCGCACATACATCGAAGACAGATATCATATCACCTCCATGTGCTAAGTTCAGCAAGTCGGAGCCTCAGACACCTATCTTCGCTGAAAAGCGGACAGCTGTTACGAGATCTATCGTATCCGACACGAGACTTTGTGGATCTAGGAAGCCTCGCACACATCTCACGGATACTGATAGCTATGGTCAAGTCGCTAGTTGCGGTTCTAGATCTGGGGACTCTTCTACAGCTTTGAAGATCAACGGTACCACTTCTTCGCCTCTGTATACTGCGGAACTAGCGGCTCTGGGTGGTGTATCGACGTCTGGGGGTTCACTGTGCTTCGAAAGGTCGGAAAATGGTGCTAGAGCTCCTGTCGGGACGTCGAAGCCATCTGCAACGCCTTCCCTGGTCCCTAGTGCCGGTCTCAGTGGTGCAAGCATTCCCAAACGCGCCGATACTCGGCACCGCCAGTCTGCCAGCGGACACCTGCCACGACATAATCACTACAAACTACTCAGAGAGTTCGAGTTTGTTATTCAAGAGTTGGATACCTGCCAAGACACGCTCCGGGAACTTGAGTGCGAGGTTATAGGTGGGCCCAATTTGTTGATCCTCCATACCACGCGGGTGATTGATGACTGTGTGCTCAGGCATGGAGGCCTATTACGATACCGTTACGCGACAGAAAGGCGAGTGGATCGCGGAATTGCGTTGTACGTATCACTCGTCGCTCTGTGTGCGAAGGTATACTTATTAGTCATACAAGCTCTTGAAGAGCTCCTCGTGGCGCTCGGAGACCCTCTGGAGGACTAGCACGTTGGTTTGCACGATATTAAGGCTCCGCCGTGGGCACGGATTTTTCTTCTCGTACGGTATCTCCAGGTTCGTATCGTTTTGCATCCGGGGCAGCCCCTCTAGAGACAGATACAGAACACCAAGCTTGAATTTGTATCCTTGCCAACTGTCTGTCCTGTACCTACTCTGAGATTGTATCATGTAGTCGATGATGTAAGCGTCGTTCGCGACATAATCTATCCAGTTGTTAGACTTTCCGACATGTCGTGTGTCGTGAATCCGTCTACGGCCCCAAGGATTGACCGGCAAGATATCCGTGACACAAGGCTCTCACTTAGAGACCTACCACCCAGGAACCAGGTGAGTGTTGTGCAACGATGTGGAACCACGTGATATGGAGGGGAGCAAGCATGGTTCGAGTTGGGCACCACTAGTGCTTCGCCCCACAGCAGCCCCCCTGGTAGATCCCATCTCCTGCTACGTTCGATGCCTGCAGGACCTCAAGGCAGCAGCTCAAAAACTTCGGCAAAGCACAGGAAGGATATACGACTCGCGCCCGCGGTTCCCCTCGTGGAGAAGCAACTACTGTTGGCGACGAAACGGGGCCGGCGGCTAAAAGGCGCACTCGCCGGCCCTGGAACTCACTCCTCCTCCGTCACTGCGCATGTAAAGCGACAGAGGTGCGGTCCTAGCCTCCCCAAAGACACAGATGAAGACTTGCAAGTTCAGGGCGGGGCTGTGACTGAAGACACCGGGTCCGGAATACCTCTACGACTGGCTCACAACACGAGCATCACGTCCCTTCGCCGGGTACAAACCAGAACGACATGTCGTGTAGGTCTGAATGTGCCAACTTCAGATACCCACGAGTCAGTTCCGACCCGTGCCCTGGATAATGGCGAAGACGATGAAGACACCAATTTACACCTCGACCCGGAGGACAACGGACAATCCATAGTGTCGTCCCTCCCTTCCCTATTGATCAAGTTCGACAAGGAGAAGGATGAGATATATGCGCTTGAAGCACGTTGCACAGGTGTGTCGTGTCATTGAGCTATCAGGAGCAAAGCTAAGGACTGACGCCGACCACTGTGGTGGCCGTAGCATTGGAGCTCAAGATTGGGCTCGCTAAACAAGAAAGGAAGAGACTCTCAGATGAAGCGAAAAGTACGTGTGTTGACTGTAGCGACCACTGGAGTAAATATTTACTGATCCCGAAGGGCGTACACAGCGCACTGTCAAGAAGCTCTCGAGGCGCGCCCAAGATGTAAGGATGACAGAGGCCAGTACCGCAGGTATCTGCTCAGCTATTACGTGCGATTGTCCACCAGTGTACCGACCCGTTGGGACAGATTGAAGCCCTGTGTGGTGCCAGAGTCGCCCTCGATGCGAGAGAGCGGCAGAAGCAGCCATCCAGCATTAGACATAGACATAGACATAGACATATATCCCGGAAAGTAACGAACAGTTGTTCACCGTGTCGTGACCACGTACATGAACCGGTTCGTGTTTCACCGTCGCCATGTGCTATTTGTTCGCTCCTTTTGTGGCTGCGCTGCGCAACTGACTCTTGTCTCTCGGACAACCCCAACAAAGAACTTTTACCAGTCCGCCGTAATGCTCGTTGAACACTCGGTATGAAGCCCGTAGCTCCTGGACTACTGGCGTGCAGTTCTGAGCCTTCATATATGTGTCGTGCATGCGCATTTACTTACCGAGTTCCATGACTAGAGGTACATGCCTACTCATTCATCATGCCCCGCACACTACTGACTTGTCTAGTCATATCAACGCATTACCAGCGCGTTTCTCTACTATGTCGCAAATAGTCGCAGTCAACGGCACGCAAGAAGCCAAGGTATTGGAAAACATACCCATAGTACAATACGAAGCATCAGCCAACAACGCCGCCTCGGTGGGGTACGACCCTGATGCCGACGCTATTAGTCCTGGGGTGCCAGCACATGCCTACGCCGTGGGGAGGATCTGTCAGACGTTCATCATGTACCATGGGACACGCGAGCGGCGAAGAAAGCAGAAGATAGCCGGCTGGCAAACGCGGAGCACACTGCCGTACGCAGTAGCGGCAGGCAATTGCAAGCGCGCGGGGGTTCCGACCACCGTCTCGGCGCTTACAGGAGAAGTCTTACGTCACAAGCAGAATGCTACGCAGTCAAGTTCAACCTCTGCGGTGAGAGCTCGCCTTTCGCTTCCCGCTCATCAGCTACATACGTACTACGAGGCCTTCAGTATATCGATACTCCACAGGCTCTTACGCGCACACAATTGCCCTCAGGTCACCTCCCAAAACGCATACTTCAGGCCCTCATTCCGGAGTATGACGCGAGATTCCTCTGCAAAGGCTGTGCAGAAAGGCCTCCCCGCACCTCGGAAGGCACTAGAATATCTAGATCAGGAGGAAGTACAGAACCCCCGATCTGCGCTGAAAGTACTCGTTCTACTCACTGGGTAGGCTCACGCTCAGCGACTGGACTTTGAACCTAAAGACATTGGACAGCACGCTGGAATCCGACACTCTCACGTTTCTGGACACGCTACGCATTCGCGAAGAGGCCACCTATGTTCTCACGGAAGACACGCAAGGAGAGGACGTTGAAGGATATGCCAAAGGAGCCTCTGTAATATCCGCACGCTCGCTGCTGGAACATTACGTGAGTAAAAGGTACGCCGTTGGTGGTCCTCAACATCGTGCCATGATGCTTAACGATTCTACGGAATTGCAGCTTTGATGCACTCTTTTTACCAGGTCAGAGGGGCGAGCCGGAAGTGGACCGGGAAGTATGCAGTGCTGTCATCCAAACACTAGTTCGTTCAGCTCCTCTTACGCCGTTTGGTTTCTCACTGTGACTATCAGTATGATGACGAATGCGATGTTATTGCCACTGGTTCAGGCAGAATGCGTATGCCTCCCTCAGTCACTGTAGGCGCCGTGATCTGACCATGGAGATGGCCAGACCTTGTCGCAACCCACGTAGTCAAAGGCAAGGGTCTCTCATCGCATTCTCTCGATGTCGAGGTTGCAGACCAGGTGTATGCGGAACACTCCAATTCAAAGGACACACCGGGCGGCGATGATAGGATTTGCTGGGTGGATAGTCCAATCACGCAATGGTGTATGCCCAAGAACCTACGAGTTCACTCCGCGCGAACTAACTTGTTCTTTCAGTCAACGTGTGGACGGCGGCGGGTACCGCAAAAGCCGTGCGCTCTCTTGCATACTACTACAAAGCCGTGCGGAGAGGAGGCATGGTCTACAGCACGATATTCCCCATTCGACTAGGAGTGCAGACAAGATCTGTCGGCAGGGCAGAAGGGAAGAGCGGTAGTGCAGAGGAACTGGCTGGCCTGATCGCAAGTTCGCCTTCTTCAGAGGCAAGCCGCATAGCTTATGAGGTTGTTGGCTTCGCCGTCAATCTTGGTCTGCAAGGCTTCGTATCTCCGTGCAACTCAGTCCTCTTGAAGTTGCTCCACGTCCACCCTGATGCATTCAGTGAGGGCGGCCGGGTCAACGTGGTAGACCGACAGACACTGGAGCTCATCTGGAAGATTTCAGAACAGAGGCCTGCGGTTCCGTGGGAGGCACCCTCCGACGCTGAGATGGACCAGTGGGAGAGCGAGCTTCGAGGTCGGTGCAGCTATCCCTCTGAGGAAGACCTCCCCGATATCCTGGAAGCTGTCAAGCTCCGTCTGGATCTTGACACAGAGTTTGCGCACATGCCGCCGTACACCATTGCTGGCGCAGTTTCGATGGCACTTGAGGCCGGGTGGGCCGCAGAGGCTGAAGAGTGGCTGGCGTATCTGTACGTTCTGGCATCTTGTCCTTTTTGGTTCAAGTATACTGAACTAAATTGTTTAGAATTCAGATATCTGATCCTCGGTCGTGCAGCTATCGCGTGCAAATACAGCAATGGCGCAAGGTCGTCGAGTACGCCATGAGTGGTATCCTCGCCAAGATACTCGGACGTACCACTGAGGACGGTGCACGAGATGCAGCCACCGTCAACCAAGCCCTGGACGCTTATCCTGCGACGTCCGCTGCCCGCGATGAATACTTGTGCATGGTGGATCGCAGCATTGCTGCAGCCCCGCTCTCCTCGCTGGTCCCGATATTGGCCACCCTGACTCACCCGGATCTCGAAGAGGAGGCGACCCTTTTGCGGCCTCCTGCATCGCCATCTGCGATCGCCGACGCCGAGTCTCGCCTCGGTGTCCAGCTCCCAGAGGACCTGAAGCAGTTCCTTATGCTCTCCAACGGCATCGGACCCACTTCCACGTGCATGCCTGGACTCCGGAACGCGGAGGCTCTCTGCTGGGAAGACCCGGACGCGCTCGGGTTCGAGTGGTTCAGAATTGACCTGGGCGTTGAGACGGGTCCTTCATGCAGCGAGAGGCTGCCAAAGCCGAAGCGTATCCTGCGGGTGTCTGACGATCAGAGCGAGGAATGCCTGATACTTGTCGAGCCGAGTGACGTCGAGGAGGCCATGCACGTCCTTCACGGCCTCGGTCAACCCGCTGATGTACCAGGGATGCCGGGGTGGCGGTGAGTGGCATCGCTCGGTGTACTCGTCAGGCGCAGCTTACTCATGTGCTTCTAGAGTATTTTACTTCGTTCACTGGTCGCCGAGTTCGGAGTGGCTCCCTAATTTCCGTGCATATATCGAGAGAATGACTAAGGATGCACTTGAATCAGGACCGGTGATGAGCCAGGAGGTTTTATCCAGCCGGTTGTGATCCCTCTGGTGGATGTCGGCTCGTGATATATAGCTGAGCCTACATGAACCCGCCACGATCTTGTCATTCTGTTTGGTGTGTTCATCTTTCATAATTAAAGTTCCTCATTATACCGCACTGCAATGCAGCTGCCCGCGCACCACTCGGACTCTCATCCCTAGTAGTGTGCACTCAAGCAATCGAGTGGTCTCCTCAGGCTAGAGTGGTTGACTTTGTGCCACGTGATGCTGGACGCGCGAGGACGGTTTGCGTCCCCCACGAAGCTAGTTCAGAACCATCGCCACCCTTATAATCTCTCCGCGATATCCCTACGCGCGCGCGACACCTCCCAAACCAAATCTCCCTGTCTGAACGGTCATGTCTACGACAGCGGCACCGCATCCGCCAGACAATATCAACCCTACCGAGTACCACGGCTCCCTCAAGGTGCTCGTGCAGTACAAAATGTCGACCCACCCCAAGGCCTCCATCATCAGAGACTCAGCCAAGTTCTCCAATTTCAACCTGTTCTCGTTCCTGCTTCCCAATGACTTCGACAAGATGGGGATCCCGCCGGCGGACTGGGTGAACCGAGTGGACCTCGACAAGGGCTTGATCATGTGCGGGTGGTTCCGCACTGGACGGTCTGATGTATGCGACTGCCTGTTCTTCTCTTTGGTTGAGAGCGTTCTGGGGCTGACGAGAGATTGCGTTCCTTTCGTTCAAGGGGCACACGGTGGAAAGCATCCGTGATCGAGTGCAGGATGTCATCCAGAGTCAAGCGCACACACTGCGTAACATGTGAGCGGACCTGCGCTGCTCTCTGGCCCCAGTATCTTACTCGTGCCTACTAATCCACCAGAGACCGCTTGACCATCTTCCCTTTGTACGTTCGCCAGATATATGCCCGCCGTATCTTTCCTAATAGTTCATAGCACCTGGAGCGGCCTTTCAAGAGAGCAGACGCCTCTCTCGGACGAGGAGGCCCTCGTCGTTTCAGACACGCCCACTAAGAATCGCAAGCGGCTACCTTCTGGCTCTCCTGAGACCGCAGCCGGCGTTCCTCCGGCTGCCAAACGGGCTCGCATGGATAGTACACCAGGATACACGCCACCTCCAGGCTCGTGGACACTAGACTCTGAGTTGGATGATGCTCTGCTCCCTTCTGTCTCAAGTCCAACGTCCCCGTCTTACGATGATCCCACGGCCACGATGTGCGGTGAGTTCGCTCAAGAAGTACACCAGGACAACATCAGCGAGCAGCCTTCGGGGAACATTGGATCCGAGCGTGATTGGACCCGACTGCGCGAAACGCTGGACGAGTTGAAGGAGCAGCTGAGGGAAACGAAGTCGCGTATTTCCGCGCAGAAGCGACGTCGCCACGGTGCGTGAGGTATTCTGGTCGACGCGATGTACGGGAAGTGGAGAGGAACTGAGGTCCTGTAGATCTGTACGCGGACATCACTGCGGCATGCGACGAGCTTGCTGCGATTTGGGACAGTATTCAACGTATTGCACAATCCTTGCATGACAAGGAGGACACTCACGAAGAGTCATTTCAGGACGTACCACCCCGCGAACTGAGAAACCATAGACACACACGATCGCTCATGCAGCATCAAGGCGACGTACGAGTTGAACCCCGGCTGATAAGCCTGGTATCAGTGTGGAGGGTATTCTTGGGTTCGGAAAGGGGTTGCGAGTTTGTCCAGTCGATTTCCGCGTCAGCACGTTCATTTGTATATTCCACCGCGACAAACTATGGAACCTTTGTACGCCAGGCTTATCGTGAGGCACTTCATGAAGGATGACCAACATGTCATTACTCACGATGAGAGCGAACGAAAACCCATGACTGCCATGCACCAACTAGGCCTGCCATATGTTTGAGCACGCGTAAGTGAGAGACGTTGGTTCACCGGCCTCCGTTGAGACCCAATATGAGTAGATTGTCCAATATCCTCAGTTGCTGTCGCACCGCGCCAAGCCACCCATGATGCATTCTGCCAATAAGCGTTGTTGCCTCCCTCCCAGTGCGCTCGATTACAGCCAGGGCGTAGAAAGGAAACGTAGGCAATGTGAGCAATAGAAGTACGAAGGAGCGGGGGCACGTCGCAGGAGAAGAAGAGAGGGAGAGGTTGGTAGAGATGGGATCTGCGCGGACGCAAACGATTTGTAAAACCAAGGCGCTAGCACTTAGCACGGGCGCTTGTTAGCCCTCAAGTCATGATGCATGATATGCCATGGTAAGAGACAGGATCGTCCAATGTACCCGAATTGACCTCTGGAATCAGGAGCGCACGCACGATCACGATGACGATACCGCCCGCTATTCGCTCGTCCGCTTGCTACGTGTACACAAGTGACCTACATCCGAACAAGAAGTATCTTTCCCGGGCACTTCTCCACACCTACTCAGCTTGCCAGAGAAACTGAAGCACATCATCCCGCTCCTCTTGGCCTAGACGACAGCATGTCAGACCGCGGTGGCCTCCCGGGGAAGAAGAGCACGACATACGCTGGAAGTACTCATACAGCCCCTCAATCTGCCTCTGCAGCTCCGTGTGCTGCGCCTCGAGGACTGCGCTGATCAGGGCTACGCTGCACCGACGCAGGGGGAGCGGCTCACCGGCGACCTCGCGCATGAGCTCCCCGCGTCTCCTCAAGGACGCCGCGCGCTCCTGCATGATAGCCCTGACCTCGTCAGACGTGTCCAAGCCTTGCGGAAGTGGTACGTCGCGACCGTCCACGCGGGACGGCCCTGCAGAGCTCCGTGTATGGTTGCTGGTGCCTCTGGTCGCATTTCTTCTGATCTCAGACTCCCTGGGGCTGTTCGCGAGCCCATGTGCAGGAGGTAAGGCAGTGGCGGGGAGGCGTGGTTGAAGCCCAGCACGGGCGTTGTCGGCGAGGCTCAGGCTGCGAGGTGAGGAAGAGTTCGTGGAGCCGTTCTCGGGGCGGCTTCCTAGCAGGAGGGGTCTCCCAACACATTCGATGGCCTCCGGAGGGTACACCGCGGACAGAGCGGTAGTGCCCTTGGAGGAACGGCGCATCGCCGCGGGAGGGCTCTGAAGGCCTGTGAGTGTCTGGACATGGTTCATTCACAAAGCCGGCACGCACTGGAGAAGGTATTGCAGTTGTCATGGGCGTTGCGGCAGAACGTGTCGAAGGGAAGGCGACGTACGCCTGACTACGTGGCGCAGGACATGGAGCACCGGAGGCATTCGTGAACGGCGAGTTGGTATGTTCTCGAGGAGCCACCGTGACCACAGGTGCGCTGGAGTGAGCCTCTGCGTTGCGACTATCCGCTTCCCTTGTCCCGCTGAGCTCTATTCTTCAGGGGAGATGGGCATCAGCATGCGCTCAGATAGTGCCAATGAAATTAACCTCATATTTTCGCTGCAAAACAAAGAAATTGTGAGTCACTGGACACAGAAATGTGCTCATATCGTCTGGTGGCCGACTTACATACCATAGCTCTTGTATTCCGCAGAGTCGACGATAGCCTGCAGCCGTGCGTGGATATCCCCCAGCACGGGGCCCTACGACGACGAGAGTTAGATCGTTCGCCACAGCACAGAGAGTAAGCACGTACATTCCCGACTTGCGCAACGAACCAGGTACACACCACCGCGCCACTCTGCCAATGGGGGATGGTGGCGGCATTCGGATAGGGAATCCCGAGCGCGCTGAAGTCGTCGCGCAGGAACATGTCGAGGAACGTCCAGCCGCCAAAGTCGGCGGTCATCTGGATGAACCGCACCCGGCGCGCATCGGGCTCTGCGGTGATGGTCATGTCGTACTGCAGCCGGGCTACAAGTTGTGGGGCTAGAGGTTGGTGTGCGGTAGTGTTGGACTTGGATGGCGGGAGGAAAGGGCGCATCATGGATGTAAAACCGGGGGGAGAGCGATGGGTCGTGATATGTTGGTGAGCAATATTTGCAGAGTCTGAAGTTCTAAGAGCCGTGGCCAAACAGCGCGGTGTTATGGATGCAACGAGCCGCGTCACAGGTGACAACGCCTGGTTGACACCGTCTGACCTACGCCGTACAAAGCCACAATACCGCCGTACCGGCATTCAATATTCAGAAATCCTATTTTGTCAGAAATGCGGAGTACGACACACACTACCTAACGCGGGGACTCCAGTAGGCAGCCATGTCCACTTTCCCCTGCGCATCAAGTATGCACACTCAGACGAAGCAAAATGCTCCATGGTGATGGTCTACAGCATCGCAGGTAAAACGTATTTGGAATGAACGAAGGATCCCATTAGCTCCGCTAGCTTGCGTTGGAGAGGCCGGTAAATGCAGAGTTACCGGAAGCTGACACGTGTCCATCTTGTCACTGACAGAGAGCCCTGCTTCCCGAAAGGTGATCTTGAGAGCGGATGGGTATGTCTTCTCTCGTTACGGTCCTCTGATATCGTAGCACGGGTATCCCCTACCGAAGTTCGCGTCTGTTATACAACGGGTCAATGCAGAACGCGCTGATCCGACACAACCCCAACCGCAAGGCCGCCGATGCTCGATATTGATGGACCCCGCAAGAGAGTGTCAGGGAGGGCAGCGGCATGGAAGTCAATCAGTCCGGATACGAAGACGCGCACTGGGTCAATCGCTGTCACCGGCACCTGTCGCGGTCGTGCTTCGACCAAAGGGGGGAAAAAGAGGTGACGCACTGACGCACGTATAGCAGCATCTCCCGCTGACCTCGGCTACAGAGAACGCCGCGCAGAGAAACAACAGCTGCGAACACGCACCACTGGGTGGTACTTCTAGCGAGAGGCGACCACTGGTGGCGAGCCAACCAATGAGTCGATAGCACGTGACTCTCAGCCACCTCACGAGATACAGCACCGCGCGTGATCAGAATAGGGAGTGTCGTCCTTGTGTACCGTCTTGCTAGGTGCATAAGCAAGTACTCCGCACCCCCCGGCGGATGGATGGGGTAGTGATTGCGACGTTGTTAGGTGCACCTGATGACGTCGCAGCCACGGGACCCCAGTTCAGACCACGGGTACAGGTGAATTTTTGCCTCTTTTCACTATTCAATGAGCTCGCATGTCATCTGTGACCATACGCGTGCGACGATCGCTCAAGTTGGCAGCGATGGTGCTACGCCTATCTGTGAAGCGCGGGTGACGCTGCAGCACGCTGGGACGGCAGGCAAACGTTCGGTGCTTTCGCGCCTGTCAAGTCCTCGCCTGATTCAGCACTCTTGTCCACGGATTGGATTTGGCCTGCAGAAACGGAGAGGGCTTTGCGCCTGATCGCCGTGTTTTCCCAAAGTGAACCTCACCCTGCGCGCCCTTTTGTCTCCCCCCTTCATCTCCTACACTCCGGCGACCCCCAACATGTCCAGGCGAATCCTGCATTGCCGCGAGCTCCTCGATGAGGTCTTCATGTACTTCGGCACGAAACACGACTACGACGGGGATCCTGCGGCTGAAGCTCAGTGGCGCACTGACTTACTCAACGCTGCCCTCGTGTGTCGCGATTACAGAGACCCCGCCCTCGACGTCCTCTGGAGCCACATGAAAGACCTCCGTCCCCTCTTCCTTGTCCTCTGCGAGCTCAGGCACAAGAAGATAACGCCAAAGAAGCCGACCAAGCTCTCTGAACAATGTCCCATCATGGTGCGCCCCGAGCCCTCGCGCAGACGGCGCATTGACACGAGTATGCGCCGCCGCACAATGCAGATTCCCACCAAGTCCATCAGCTCCACACGCTGCCTGCGCTTCCAATTCTACGCCAACAAGATTCGTTCCATCGACAACCTCAACGGCTTCGCCGTCGACGTCGGTGTCTGGAACAAGCTTTCTCATGCGAACGGTGGCCGGCCTCTCTTCCCGCGCCTCCGCCGCGCCGTCTGGTACCTGCGCTCCACGTTTGAAACGGATCTCCTGCCACTCTTGCCACTGGAGTTCAAGTCCATCGAGATACGGCACCTCGACGATCTGTACGGTCCAAACTGGCAGACACCTACGAGGGCGAGGAAGCGGCAGAAGCGTATGATGTCCGCACGGGACGGTGTGACCGATTACATGATCACTAGGCTTTCTCAGGCAGCACCAGATCTACAGAGGCTGCGTATACGTTGTACGCCCCGTTGATACGTCTCTCGTGGGGGTTTCCTGACGTGGTAACGCGCATATAGCCAAGCACTTCGTCAGTCTAATGCTGCTGTCGTACTTCAAGCAGCTCACCGACCTCAGCCTCGACATCCAGCGCGAGTTCGACATCGCTCCCGTGAAGCACAGGCTCATCCCCTTCCACGTTCTCCAATCCCTCACGCTGCACGCGCCCCTCAAGTCGATCCGCGAGACGATGGAGAAGATCGACTGCCCCCAGATCCGGAGCCTCGACGTGAAGCCGTGGGGCCCGTGCACCCGGGAAGAGCTCACCGACTGCCTCGGGTACATCGGAGACAAAGCCGGCATGCAGCTCGAGCATCTCGCCGTCCACGGCTGGAAATTGACTTGTGAAGAAATGAGAAATTTCTATTCGTTCCCCCTGCCCCATCTGATCACTACGGTGCTGCCCCGCTTCCCCGCTCTCCGCTCGCTCGTGCTCTCTGGGCCTCCGCACTACTGGCGCGCAGGGTTTGGTCTGAAAGGGATCCTGCACGCGGCCCCGCGGCTCCGCTCCCTGAAGATGGTCATCCGCTGGGAACTCCCGCGGGACATGAACCAGTATATTCTGCCCGAGCAGGACCCGTGCCCCAACGAGTTGAGGGCCCTGGACGCGCCGACGTTGGATGACTTGGTCGCGGTGCCGCAGCTCTGTCCGGCGCTGCGGGAGCTGGAGCTGCCTCTCTTGGATGCTAGGAGACCTCCGAAGACGTGGCAGGGTGCGCCGCTGAATCTGAGGCTGACCTTCCGGGCAGTGAAGAAGAGGGCGGGTCGAGGCGCAGAGGACGGGCTCGACGTCTTGCGGCGCGTCTGCCCCGACGTTGCACCCGCTCCTTCGTGGCTGGATACTGCATAGCTTGGCGACCCTGGACTCGTTGGCTACGGCTCTACGTCTTCTCATTCGCGGAAACCTTGCACTGGACTGGCTATTGGTGACCTATCATCTCTACCTGTGTACCCTCTCTCGTTCTGTGGCGTCTATCTCATCCCTACGACCGCGTCTCGTCTGCATACATCGGCCCGCCAGCCTCACCTTCGTTATCGAACCGGCCATCCCTACAGTCTACGTCCGTCCATCAGATCGAGATGTCATAGCATGTTGTTTGTCTCGCAGTGTGTCTCATGTACCGTTCCGGCCCTACTTTGTATGCACGTCCGTTGATCATCGCCAATGGGGATACCCCCGTCCTTCATCACGACCGTCTTGTCTTGTGGAGTTGCGATGGCCGGTGTGTGCCTCATGCTTTTGACCACTATGGTAGGCTCGTGTCGACGGGTGACGCGTCGAGCGGTCAAGCTGCTCGACGGCAGCGAGGGTTGATGCCGTGTTGTACAGACCAAGAGACACGAACGGATAGGTAGGAAGGCGGCTTCCCCCAACAATCTGACAGGAGCCGGTCGGTCGGCGGCCGGTCATTGACTGCAGACGGACTGCGAAGTCTAACAGACTTGGATTTAACAACGAGACTGAGGAGCAAGGAGGAAACCCTCAGTGACACCCGTCGACGCCAGCTTCAACCGCGCGACCGATGATGCCGCCAATGACAAGGGGATGCCACGAGAAAGCGGGGTGGGATCCAGGGGAATGTGGTATGCTGGATGTCTGAGCGCGCTAGATATGTCGGAGGAAAGGTTCCCGCGCAAAGCACTCACCATCCACCCATCCGTTTTGAAAGTGCGTGAACAGGCTCGATCAGGATCCTCCGCCTCCGCCTCCGATACCGAGTTTAATTCGCTGGAAAGAAGACAACAAAGAGAGCCGAGCGGAGGTAGGGATGGCAAAAATACAGGCGAGGCCGCAGATCGCGGGTGTTGTCCGTATACGTGGGCGTCTGCCAGTGAGAGCCTCCTGATCACTCACTGAGTACTTGAAGGCTCGGTGCTGAGCGGTTTCCGTTACTACTTGGATTATGCACGCACACGTCTATATGTCAGATGGTGCGACGTACATCGCCGAGACGAACGCAGTGGTGTCTTGTAGCAGCGTGTCCCTCATGCACGCGTCCAGCCACTTAACACGACGTTGTTTGCTGAGAGATCACTGGCACCGAGCGGTTGTTTTAGATGGTGGAGACGAGGTCTGATATCAGATGGACAACCTGCCGCTGTTCATCTCAAACAGGTATCAAACATCACTTCTGCTGAGCTCGAGAACCGGCATGGCGACTTCAGGGCGGTTTGGAGGCAGGTCAGCGAGACGCCCCCTCCCTGAGTTGTGGCGATCGCGTGACCCCGAACGTCCAGAACAACGCAAAATCGACAAGGACGGCGGGCGGGATGCGTGTCCCATGTCAATCAACCAAGGAATCGTTCATTTGTATCTGCGGGGACCGGCTCGCAATTGTTCATGTAGAGTAGTCACCATCACTCCCCCACCGTTCTATTGGCCTGCGGCTATGCGGAAGCTGTTGCGCTGCGAACGAGACCTTGGCAGTCACCGGTACCGCTGACTTATTGCTCCGTGAACGTACATGTCGTGGTGACCAGTCTTTTGTATCTCTGTGGTTTCCTGCGCCGCTGTCGCCCCTTCTGGCAGCCCGGTATTCCGCATCCTTGATGACATTCTCAGGGCCTACCTTGTGATTCGCTTGCACTGCGCACTCGATTGACGTGGGGAGGAGCTCGCGAAGCTGAAGAGAACACGCGCGCAATCAGTGGCGAGCCCCAGGGTAAGAACGCGTCGGAAGAGAGGCTGATGAGTCGCTTGCTTCAGGTTGCCTTCGTGGGCGACTCACCGTAGTCGCAAGAGCCAAGGCCGACCGATTGGAGGTGGGCAAGGCCAGGCAATGGGTTAGTTGCCAAGAGGTCTCAAGTGTTCATGCAGGTTGAACTCGCGTCGACGCGCGCGACTGGCGCTGAGGGGGAGGGTGGAGCGATGGCGGGCGCGCGTCGAGGTGCGACGTGCACTTGCCTGCGAGAGAAGTCCGGCGCCTCTCAAGATCGCAGGGCACCAGACGCAGTGTGCCCGCAACACGCCGACGCCTCTCAACGCGCAATTCGACCAACGCACGCTCGCTGCTGCCTGCAAAAGAGCATAGAAGTTCCAGGGCTACCGTGGATTAGAATTCTGGGGACAAGGCGCGACTTGCAAAAGACGATCGGACCTGTCAACCAGACCGTGTTCGAGCGCGATGGCCTGCTACGCCATTAGCTGTCACATTCCTCACTCGACAGCATGTTGACCGCAGCCGCAGGCCCCTTCGTCCCGCTCGCGACCCCACTTGAACCTCAACCACCACTGTCCCTACCCAACTCCTCCCTGTTCCACTCATCCCTTCAAGCGGCAGGCCGCGCTTTCCCTACCTCACGATGAACCATCTGCACTACCTCCTCATGTACAACGAGCCTGAACCGGCCAGCGGGCCGCCGAGCCATAGCCTCACGGCAGGCTTGCACTTTACCCCGTCCCTCCCGTTGCCGGACACGGTCTCCAGACACGCCTACTGTGCTCGCGAGCTCTTCAGAGCCCACGACATACAGCAGCCCTGCGACATCGACATCATTGGCCACGACCCGCTCATTACCGTATGCCGTTGGACTGGATCCGAGGCAGGCATGACGGTGAGTTGAGTCTAGAACGCTGTCCGCTGCCCTGCTCATATAACTTCACCAGGACATCCAGCAGATGCTCGTCCGTCTCGACGCACCAGACATCGCAAGTGAGCTGCGGACACACTTCTCCCTGTACGTTGTCTAGATGAAAATACACGGTATGTGAGGCCAACTGACGTCGTGCAGGATGAACGTCCAGGTGGGGCCAGTGGAGGTCATAGAGTATGTACGCCTCGCAGCTACCCGGCGCGTCGTGCTCACCATGGTTCCGTAGCACCTCTGTACGCCAGGAGGAGTCGCTGCCTCAGCAGACAACGGCACCGGCGGCCTACGCAGGACGCGAAGCCGCGCAGCTTGTCTTCAGCGCCATACCACCGCAGTCGCAGGGTGGCCCGCTCACAGGAATTGGTCACGCCTTTCCTCATGCCATGTCTTCTCCGGTCGGTACTCCCGCTGGTGCTCCGTGTGCCACCATCGACGGTCCATTGACGTCGCATGTCATGGCCTCTGGCTCGCTTAACGTGCCCGTGGTCCGGCCTGCACGCGCACCGACATCCGCCACATCACTACCCGAAGCTGCTGCGCCCAACCAGCTCGCCCATGGTTCAGTCAACACGCAGTCGCTGAATGGCCTCATTCTCACCACGCCCGTCCCTCTTCCACATATCGTGCACGCTGAGACGACCTTCGAGCCAGCCGCCGTCGGTACCTCCGCACAACCCGTGCTCAATGACTCCACGGCTGCTCCGGCAACTCCGTCGCCGAAGAGACCCAAAGCAGGGCGTCCGCGACTCAACACTCGGCCGCTCACCCGCCGTCTCCTCTCCGCACGGAAGCACACCCCGCTCGTGCCCGGGCCCGTCGCGGGCCCGCCCGCGGTGCCCATGACCGCGGCGGAGCTCAAGGCGTCGCGCAAGTACTACGACCGCCTGCGCGAGCAGACGTACTACACGCGCCTGCACGCGCTGCTGACGCACGGCAAGGCCAAGAACGGCGCCGCCAAGCCCACGCCGCGCGCCGTGAGGGCGGCCAAGCGGGGTAAGCGCCGCACGAAACCGCAGGTGGGTCCCCCACAGAAGAGCCCATTGTTGATCCGTGAGTGGTGTTATGCTGCGTTCGTTGACGAGGGCCGCGCGCTGACGGGCCGCGCGGGCGGACACAGGGCTGGAGGAGGTGCGGGGGCGCGCGCAGGCGGCGGCGGCGGAAGCGCGGGCGCTACTTCATCGCGAGAAGGTGAGGGCGCGGCAGAGGACCGCGTTGGTCGCGATGCTGCGCGCGTACACCGGGTGCCTCGTGGTGATGGGGGAAAGGGTGAGGCTTGGGGAGATGTGGATCGGTGGCGCGGGGGCTGGTGGGGACGTGGGCGAGGGTGCAGTGGTAGAGTAGGGGTTTGTTGGATGGAGTGGTTGTGTTGCCTCGGGGATATGGCTTACCTTGATTTGTAGCGTACCATCTTGATTTGGCGATGTCCACAGATACTGTATGACGGCTCCGCAGGTTATGACTATGACATACAATGTGAGAGACGTACCAATGGGTGTACCATATCCAGATGGCCGCAGAGCGCGCTGTAACGCCATCCTGAGAGTGTCCTCCGAGTGGCCGTCTGGGACTCGTGTGCGGCCGTGCTCGATGGCCAATTTGTACACCGTGTCCGGAGCGAATGGAGGGAGCCGGCACGGATGGGGCGACTGAAGAAACACTTTGCTGTGAGATAATGGCACAGCGGGGGGCGACCATGCAGTCTGGCGTTGACTCGTTCACTCAAACGAAAACGCGTACCGCCAACTGGAGCCGTGCAGTGTGCGTGCTTGGTACGTCTCGCACCGACATACCCCCCCCCCCAAGACAACTCACCGGCTGCTTGTACATACGCATACGAGGCGAGCGTCGTTTCTTGTCGCGATGCGGCGATACCTTGGCTCGGAGAGTCGAAGTGGTGAATGGAGACATGGGACCTTGTACCACCCGGTAACGCATGCTCCAGGGCAACCGAAGAACTTTACCGGGTACGCCGACAAAACACGACCATGCCAGCAGTCTCACATGTGCAACAGAGCCTCGCGCAACAAAGCAAAAGAGATACACACCACCGGCTCTCTGAATGCTTACACTAACTGAGAGTCATGATCTCCCAGCCGGAGCGAAACGAGAAGATGTGCGGGGAGTCATCCAGTCCGGGGGGTCCCCCTTTACAGCAGGGGGCAGCGCGGCGCTTGAGGTGCGTTTCCCACCTGCGCATCTTCCGTGCACAAAGCCGCGACTGCAGTCCAATCGGCCCGGCTGCCGACCAAGGATGGACTAGATGACTGTTAGGAGAGGTTGCTCGGCGGCGGGGTCGCCGTGGCCAGTCTTGCGTTTGTTGCTGCGCGCGTGGCACGCTGGTCGATCATTGGCTGGGTGGCGGCACGCGGGAGCGAGTGTGTGTGTGGCGATCGGCTGGCCCAGCTACTATGAGGAGCGGGGGCAGAGGGGCAGGCAGAGCGGAGAGGGAGGCAGCGGGAGGAGGAGGAGGTCGGTAGAGATGGAATCTGGTGTGATATGTGATGCGAGGAGTGACGGCCAGCGGATCTGCTGAGTTTGAATCCTCTCTCCGCGGTGTTACCAGCTGAACGCTCGAGTCCACGCCTATCTGCAGACCGCAGACTCGCTGCTGCTTCGCCTTTGTTCACCGAATCAAGCCGTCTATCTAAGCTTACCTACCCACCGAGACCAATAGCAGACTCGGTCATTAGCACGCTGCTGTACGACTCGGATGCACTCAAAACCTGTCGGCCCCTCATTACAGGTACTAGCACTGGCACGCGCGCTGATTGGTGACGGGCACAGAGCTCGAGGAGGGGCCGAAGTGCGCGAGCGGCGGAGGCGGATGAAGCGGAGGCGCCGCTGGGGCAAAAGCGAGTGAGGGCACAGTAGGGGGACGCGTTGGTCACCATGTTGAGTGCGTAAACTGGGTAACTCATGTTGATGAACAAGTAGGTCGAGGCTTGGGGAGATATATGTCCGTGGCGTGGTGGCTGGTGGGGGTGTGGGCGAGCGTTCGAGTTGTGTGGTGCTGGTGGTGCGGAGAAGGTAGGGATCTGTTGCAGGGTGTGGTTGTATTGCCTCGGGGGTGGCTTACCTGGATTCGTAGCGTTACATCTTGATTTTGCGGTGTCCACATAGACTCTACGACGTTTCTATGGGCAGTGGTAATGTCAAAGAAGCAATATCAGAGAGACGTGCCGACGGCTGTATCCTCATCGTCCACAGAGCTACAGGGCGCGCTGTAACTCCATCCTCCGAGCTCTCAGAGTGGCCATCTGGGTCTCATGTGCAGCAGTGTTCGATGGTTGACTTGAATGTGTCGGGAGCGATTGGAGGGCGCCGACACGAGAAGGGAATCGGCTACGGCTGTGAGATAGTGACGCAGCGGCGGGACGACCACAGAGTCTTGTGTTGGCTCACAGGTCCAAATGTATATCGCGAACTAAAACCATGTGCGTAGACGTATTGACATATCCACGGAAGGCAACTCCCCAACTGCCTCAACATACGACTACTCCGATGCGGGCGTGGGTCCTGCTCGTCCCCAAGGGGTAGTTCAAGTCGCGATGCGGTGATAGCTTGACTTGAACAATAGAGGTGAATGATGCAGACATGTGGACGCGTACCACTGATATATACACCACGGACAGCACAGTGCAAGCGAGAAAGTCAACCTAGCACGTCGACATGAACACAACGTACCGTGCCAAATGTCTCGGGTACATGACAAACTTGCACGGCGGAGGAACAAAATGTGAATCTCCGGCTCCCGAGCTCAGCACGTTCTGAGAGTTCGTGAGCTCCCAGCAGCGAGGTCAGGAGGATGCACAATGAGTCAATGTCCCCCACACACACCTTGATCACAAGGGGCAGTGCGGCGCTTGAGGTGCGCTTCCCACCTGCGCGTCTTCCGTGCACAAAGCCGCACTGTAAGGTACAACCAAGCCGGAACCCGGTCAAGGGGTTGGACGAATGACTAGTGATAGTGGTTGCCTGGCGGCGGGGTCGCTGTGGCCAGTCTTGTGTTCGTCGCTGAGCGCGTGGCGCGCTGGCTGATCATTGGCTGGATGGCGGCACGCGGGAGCGAGTGTGTGTGGCGATCGGCTAGCGCAGACATTGCGAGGAGCGAGGGCAGAGGCGCAGGAAGAGCGGAGGACGAGGAAGCGGGAGGAGGAGGAGGTCAGTAGAGATGTAATCTGGTGTGATGTGTGATACAGGGAGTGACGGCCAGCGGATCTGCTGAGTTTGAACCCTGTCCCAGCGGCGGTTGTCGACGACGAGCACAGTGAGCGCTGCGGGCCTTAAACTTACATGTGTGCTTTCGTCGTTCACTCGACTATGCTGTCTGTCAGCAGCTTAACCATCCGTTGAAGGGAGATCCTGTCTGCAGCGCGACTCGATGCAGTCAAAGCCTGTCGGATGCTCGTCACGGAAGATTTCCATGCACCGGGACTTCGACTGGCGAATGTTGAGGGCGAGGTTGAAAGCGAAGTCTTCCTATACTCCGCGGCAGACGGGCCTTGTGCATCAGGAAGGGGGATTTAGTGCGCGGTAAGTGCGCATACAATGTCTGAGCATGCACGGCTACTAATGTTCTCTGCTCGTGGTGTACGGCCGCCCTTCGCATGTGCTACGAGCGTGTTGCGTCTGCGTATAAGCTGCCCATGTGAGAGGATATCGTACTTGAGCTTGATCAGGGACACTGCGGCCCTGAGGTTGGTCATAAGTGCAATCTCAGAGTACTTTCTATGGCCTTCCCCTCACTGGACGTGTCACTACAAGAGGCGAACCCCCATCTCCCACCCATGTTCCCCCCCTTAGGTGCACCATCCCTGCAACTGGGCCAGTGCAGTAAGCCATCAGAGTGCAAAGCCACACGCAAGGTGACGGGACGGCCGGCTCGGACGGCGAGTTCGAGTGCGAGGTACGTTCCCCTGCCTGTACTCCCTCTGTAAACCAGATGCTTAGATGGGAGACGCCTCAACGACACCAGGGCAGCGGACGGTCGGGGTAGCAGCGAAGCCCCTTGATGAGGACTTCCGCAGGTCCGAAACCGCTCCTCCTCGTCCCTCTAGGACCCCTCGCGGGCCTCATCTTTGGAGAGAGCTGTCCGACATCGCGCGATGGATGTGGTCGGCCATAGGCCTAGCTCATTCGACGCTCGTGCCTCGCACCGTAGAGCAGGCGAAGTTCCACTGACATTCAATGCATACCCTACACGCATGCATATAATCTCAAGAATATTACCCATCGAGCGCGCCTGGATGAGGAAAACATGTTTATCACAAAGTAATATCGAGTACCTTTACGAATGGACTTCATTGCTCAACTCAGCACCAAGCCCCGAACTGCACTGCAAAATCGCTGGTCCATTGGGTCGATTGATGCACCACATGGGGATGCGTGGCCCATTTCTACCGGAGATTCTGGCTGCCTCAAGGACAGTGCCGAGCGCGATAAGCACGAGGCCCAGTGCGGCAGGCATCATACATCATATTCACCTCTCTCCTTCATTGCGCTACAACCCGATTGATAGTTGCGTGCCGACAACCACCATGCCGCCTCCATCCCGCCTCTCCGGTGCGATGAGTGGCGCGGTGGGCTGATAACCCTTCCTTCATTTCTCGCCCATTGCAAAACTTATTCTAGATCTTCTGTCCCGTGTCGCCGATCCTAGACTCAGCGTCGTCCGCTTGCCAGCGTCCGTCGAAACATCTTCGGTTAGCTCTAGATCAACCATTGGCGGTCAGCGTAGCTCTAGGAGTATCTTCGGACAGGAAGCGAGCCCGGAGGCACAATTAGGGATGAGCAAGCGAGAGCTCCCTCGAGCTCAACGGAAGGCAACACTTGCGTTAATCACGATATCACTACAGGATGCTCTACAGTGCAGGGTGGGCAAGAATGGGAGAGCTTCCAGACATCCTTCACATAGAAACAGGCCTACTGCGGCGTGCGGGAAGGGCACTTGCACCAAGGTAGTCTTCCAGCGAGAGCGCAGATAGGCTTGTGGTACAAGACGGCGCCGGTCTCCTGAATTAGACAACGGTGGAGTTTGAGTAGCGGACCCAGATGCATCGCCGACAGAGGCAGCCAGAGCGATTTGGGAAATGTATTCAGGCGGAGGCTGAGAAGCAGATGGCTTGAGAGACACGTCAGGGGCCCTGAGGTTGCGCACCGTGCGAGGCATTTTTGAGGACATAGCAGCTGTCGAATTGTGCCTGGAGATCCTGGACAGCATAGTCGGTACTTGCTGAGGTGCAGACACAGAACAGCTAGCAGCTTGTGGCTCGGCAATACGCTCAGCGAGGCTTAACCTTGACCTTGGATTAAGCGTTTTCGTGGCGGCAGACGGCCTCTAGGTCGACTCTGTATATCAAGTTTGGCAATCTTCTGTCGCATTGGTTGATCAGAGGTAGAAGAGGCCAGCCAAGCTACGTGGCGCTGTCGCAACGCCTAGAGGTTCATCAGTGAAGCCACGCAAATGTCCGAGTGCCACGAAACATCGCGCAACAAAGGAACAAAAAGTTACACATCACCGGCTCTCTGGATGCTAACACTAACTGAGAGTCATGATCTCCCAGCCGGAGCGAAACGAGAAGATGTGCGGGGAGTCATCCGTCCGGGGTCCCTTTACAGCAAGGGGCAGTGCGGCGCTTGAAGTGCGTTTCCCACCTGCGCATCTTCCGTGCACAAAGCCGCAACTGCAATCCAATCGGCCCGGCTGCCGATCAAGGATGAACGAGATGACCGTTAGGAGAAGTTGCCCGGCGGCGGGGTCGCCGCGGCCAGTCTTGCATTCGCTGCTGAGCGCGCTCGCCGATCATTGGCTGGGTGGCGGCACGCGGGAGCGAGTGTGTGTGGCGATCGGCTAGCGCAGACATTGCGAGGAGCGAGGGCAGAGGGGCAGGCAGAGCGGAGAGGGAGGCAGCGGGAGGAGGTGGAGGTCGGTAGAGATGGAATCTGGTGTGATGTGTGATGCGAGGAGTGACGGCCAGCGGATCTGCTGAGTTTGAACCCTGTACAGCGTCTGCACTGTGGCTCGGCGCTCAGCGCTGGCCCAGCAGTTCACCGTTATGGCCCTCGGATTCACTCTCAGTATCTTCCGGCTTCGTCTTCATTCACTAGCTCGTGTACTGTTACGAATGCTCCGTGTTCGTACAGTACAGCAGCGGAGGATCTGCTTCCCGCAGACTGCATATGCGTGACCTGTGTTGCGTCAGACGCGAAGCGGTGCGTGTCAGTTGAGGTAGTACCGTATTGGAGACTATGGCTGGACGGTCTGTTGTAGACCCATGCCCCAAATACGGATCTTCACCGACATTCAATGAGTACCACACAGACGTGCATGTAAGCTAAGAAATCAGCGAGCCTCAACCTCATCGTTCCGGGAAGGAGTGATTGTGTTTGTCGTTCTACAAAGTCAATTAATTACCGCTACAAATCGAGTCCGATTATAAATACAGAACATCAGCCCCAAACCGCGCCGTCAAATCCCTGGTCTATCGATGCGCCGCATGCAGAAGTGCATCATCTCCATCGCCTATGTCGACTGCCTCAAGGAACGCGTCGAGCGCGGTGAACACGATGACCAACGCATCAGACATCACATTCGTTTCTCTCCTCCCCTGCGCTACAATCCGGTCGATGGTGTCCTGTACAGCTTGCGTCACTGTATCACAACATCAGCGAGCGAGGGCGAGACAACAAAGCCAGCCATTTACCGTCCGTCTCATGCCTTCCGGGCGCTGCCGAGGAGAACGGGCCTTCCTGTGCGGAGCTCAATGCGACGGTAGAGGGTGCCGATCCGTCGTCAGTGCGATGAGGTACTGGTATCGAAGACGCAGGTAGGGCCTGGGGGTAGGGTGGCTTTGCGGCCACAGTCGCGGTAGACCGAACTACGTCCGAGTCGGCCACGCGGTTCAGTGGTCCAAGGCATGCAGGTATCGCAGCGTGTCCAGAACCTGATGCGTTAAACGAGCGAGACGGCGCTGTGTTGACTCGAGAAAGAGCCTGTCGGGAAGGCATGGGATGCCGAAACGAGGTCTGTTCTTTCGCGTTGGCACCAACCGCGCCCGGCTGCGGACTTTGCCCTATCTTTGCAGTACTGTCTGTTGAACCTTGCACGCGACCAGAAGTCTTCCTAGCCTGCGTCGGGACAGACGAAGAAGAGCCTTTGTGCGATACTGCACCCTCAGTCGGAGACGCCTCTTGTTGACGAGGACCGGAGGCGGATGACTGAGAGCCAGTTGTGGACGCAGTAGGGGCGGAGATGGTGCCCCTTGGGTGTGCAAGCCTAGTAGACGAAACGGTCGTGTCTGCCGCCGAGAGATCTTCCTCCCCGCCGTTGTTTGCCAATGACGATGGTCTAGCCTCCCCGCTGTCATAAGTGGAGGCGTCGATGGCGTCGCAGATTGATTCTCGGGCCATTATTGCTTTCATTCTTCGACCGCGGCGCGTCCTCAGCATCGTGACCGGTCGCCTGCTTGGGGATCATCTATTGGAACAGCAGCTTCTGCGGGAGTCGTCGGGAAGAACACGAGAGCCCTGAGGTACAGTCGGGGGTCGGCAGGCGAGAGACGCCTCGGGTGCAACAGAAGACGATGCTTGCGTTGATATCGATAGAGCGTTCACAAAATCATCGCCAAGACGCTGTACGGCCGTAGGATAGCCAAGAATTGGAGAGAGTCCAGTCGTCATAAGCGTATCGTCCTCGTACTTCATAGTAGCCTCAGTAGCCTCAGAAGACTTCGCCTGGTCCTCTATAGATATCCTTGACAACAGAGTAGGCCTACCGCAATGCGCAGGAAGGACACTGGAACCAGGTCGATCTTTAACCAGCAACGCCAATGCTTGCGCTTCGCGAGGATGTTGCGTAGACGGCGACAGATTCCTCGACCCAGACGAAGACGAGACTTGAGTGGACCTAGGGGCACCGCTGACTGAGGCCGCTGAGGCCGCCACGGCCAATTGGAGCAGACTTCAGCAGAGGCCTAGAACCAGAAGGCTTTACAGATACGTCAGGCATCCTAGGTTCGTGCGTCGAGCAAGAAGGTCTTGAAGACATAGCATCCATAGAGTCCTGCCCTGAGATCCTGGACAACAGAGTCGATGCTTGAACATGTGCAGGCATAGAAGCGCTGGCAGCTGATGGCCCGGAGATACGCTCGGCAAGGCTAAGCGTCGAGCTTGAGTTGCGTTTGTGCGGGGGAGGACGGCTTCCCAGTGGGTTCTGTATGTCGGGCTCGGTGACCTTCATTCGTTCTGGTTGATGGGATGGCTCGGAGGGGGCCAATGATGGATAACGATCTCGCTTCCCTCTGTCGTCTTGCACGCGCTCTGGCTCCGTGGTGACATGCTGCGGCTCGAGGGGCCTGGTCAAAGCTTTCCTCAACTGACGGTCATGCAACCGAGCACTGGATCTTACTTCTGTACGATGTCGAAACGTTGACTGAAGGTTGATCAGGTAAGTCTCATGAATGACGGGGAGGCAACCCACATCTTCAAGGTACCCAAGCTCGAGCCCATCTGAGAAGCATGTTCTAGGCTAGTGACAATCTCGCTTGTCGTTTCCTGCTTGATACAAGGGGTCAACACCTAAATGAGAGGTTCGCAGACCGAGTATGCATCAGGCCTTACCACCGAACGGGGGCGACCTGCATGAGACGACCAGGTACACTGGACCCTCTCGCAGTTGTCGACGACTTCCATGAAATCTGTAGGAGGACGCGAAGGACGTCTAGGTCGTGCAAGATACGAGGGTACAAACGGGGTTCGCCGCAGCATAGGCTGGTGCGGAGCTTGCGCAGCCCCTTGCCAGAGTAGCTGATAATGAGCGCGATAGGAAGGAGCGACATCGCTAAGTAGTCATGCTGCAACAGCCAGCTGTCTTTGTCCTTGATCTGGGAGAAGCTCGCAGAGAGGGTGCCGGTGGAAGATGCAAGCGATGTTGAAGGACTGAAGCAGGCGCGTGGTGCAAGTTCAACTTGGGCGGGTACCAAGCGGGTACCCACGTGGCGCTGGGGCAATCGGGGCGTTCCCCTCTCACTCACGACTATCACCTCGTACCTTTGTGCCACCAAACTATACCTCGCTCTCTCTTGCACTATATCTGCGCATGATTACTCTAATTTGGGAGAATTAGACTCGGGCTCTGGCAACCGCAGAAACCCACGACTGGAGATGGACGCATCACAGGCTTCACAACCGTACGTCGCATGCCATTCTGCCTCCTTGCGTCTCACCTCACACCTCACATATAGCGGGCGCGAGCGCAAGCATACCAGGCAGTCTCATCGCAAACGGCCTACTACGCCTCCCCCAGAGCCGAGCTCGTCTACTGGCAACACAACGTCTCAAACAGACGTGTTCTCAGTAGAAACTCTTGCGAAGGCCCGACTTGCACGACTTTTTGCTCCATCCGACTATCCTAATAGGTGGCACACCGGCACAAATACTAGCTCGACTGTCTCTTTCCCAGGAACAAGTCGCGCCAATCCTACCAGCGGCGTCTTTGGTGTTCCCGCGCGAGTGGAAACAGATCATGTAACTCAAACTCCTGCTCTGTTGTCGAGTTCTGCTCCAGCGGACTCTATTGCGCCTGTGGACAGCGTGCAACGTCTATCGCCCGTCATCAAGGACGAACCTATGGACGACCTTCAGAGTCTATCTCCCGTCGTCAAAGACGAACCTGTCGACATCGACTTGTCTCGGCTGGTTCCAAGCCTGGTCTCTAGAACGGCGGTTGAAGTCTCTGCGCAACAAACTACTGTTATCCCTTTGAAACGGTCTCGCTCGATGGCTCCGCCTCCTGAGGTCTGGCAGGGTCTTCCGATCGCAAACTTGCCGGTAAACTTCGACTTGCCTGCCCTACAGCTCGACGCGGGAAATCCTCTACCAAGTTACATAGCCCAGCCTGCTGCAGAACGTACGGCTGTCAAGCGTGAACGCCAGGCCTCCGTCGAAGAAAGGCTATGCTCTGCTGCTTCGGATGCGGACCCGGACGACGAGCAGTCTGGGCGCCAGCGCAAGAAAGCGAAGACGCAGTCGCAGGCAACTGTTGCAATCACCCCTGCTGATGCATCGTTCTTGTCAGCGGTCGAGATGAGCCTCGCACGTGGTGCAGGGCTGGTGTGCACCGAAGAATACGAGTTCGCACGGGGTGCGTACCAAACATGTCATGAGCCGATCACCCTTGCTCACGATGATCTTCAGAGCTGTGGCTTGAGATCAAGGCCGCGATCGACAACCACGCGAGCGCAATCACGGAGCGGGATTCCATCCAAGTCGAACAGCTTGACGATGCCCGGGCTTTAGACGAGTTCAGGCAACTGTGCATGAACACGATCGGCGCCGCGTGACGGGAAGTATGAGTCGGGCGTTGTTGGAGGATTCGACGGTGACCGCAGGCCGGTAACGTCGCTCCACGGATCTTCCTGTCGTTTCTTGTCACACAACTCGATTTGTACACCGCAGGATGGTATTACGTACACGCTCATTCACCTACAGGCAGCCCATCGTCCTGCAGGCACGTCCAAGGCATGACGGTAGCATCGAGTAGCGATTATATGCCCTGGATACAACTTTCCTGGTCCCTCTTCCATCGAAGCGCATACATTACACCGGGGAAGATCGATGACCTCCGCGGGGCAGAGCCTTGGGCGCATTGCGCTGAGCGGTCTGTGTGCCTAGGATGACAAATGTAGACGTGTGTGGGCTCATGTGTCTGAGTGCATCGTGATGCCCTCGCCCTCCGCGGCACTTGTTGGCCTATCTGCCTTGTTAGCACGCTGACACATTGCTTCCGCCTTGCCCTATGGGTCCATTTCACGCAAGCTGTTTCATAGTTGTCACTGCTAATCGCAAACGGCGCGTATCCCGTCGATCAATGTTTGGGTATCCAGACGGCGTTGTACGCGTGAGGCCTTTCCCTGACAGACCTCGCATCTCCCGTGTGCTACTAGGGTCGTCAACTCAAAGCTCCCGCCGATTGATTCGGACCCTCTTGTCGCATCGAGTTCCGGGCGTGCAGCGGCAGCTGCTTGCAGCTAGCGTCTGCCCGGTTGCAGTGTTCGACCAACTTAGGAGGGGGAAGGAAGAAACACAAGATCGCGATCACCTCTACAGCTTGATAGAACTTTCGTTTCATAGTAGTGTTGATTGGCTTCTTTTGAGGCTATGGCGTACTGCAATATACACTTTGTCTCGTCCCCATCCGATTACCGGTGGCGTGGTGCAACTTCCTCCTCGACCGGATGGGGATGAGACCATGTGCACTACACATACGTTGGCCTCCCCTGAAGTCGTGGCGCGCCTTCGGACGAGTGAGGACTGCCCGCAAACGATGAGTGAATGCGTGTGTGCGAGATGAGTGGGTGGCACGACTCTTGGTAGGAAAGGGTTCATCAGTAGCAATGCACGTCGCTTTCAAAGAGACCAAAGCACCTATCAAGAGCCAGCGGCGTTCTGAGAATGGCATCGAGAACAACTCGAAGTAGTGCACAATGTGATTGGCCTGCTACTCAACAAAAAGATATTCAAGGATAGTGGAGCAAAATGTGAATCTTCGGCTCTCCACATACCACTGCTGCGCCACCGAGGTGCAGTCTTGAGGTCTACAGACATCGTCAGTCGACTAGCTCCTGTCGGAGACCACAGCGCACGTCGTAAGGGATCTTGCTTTCACACAGACAAGGTCCCGTGAGCGACGTGTCGGTACGTGCACTCACGGGTGCTGCGGTCCGGGCCGATTCCCGTTATAAAGACGATGTCTTGTCGAATGGACTTGCCTGGTGCGCGCATCGCTACAGCCACTCCTGCGTTGTGTGCCACTTGCAACGGAGGCAGCCAATCAGCAAGCTTCTGCGTAGGCCATGGTCCAAGGGCTTCTCAAACTTGTGGAGGATGTCGACTTATCGCAAGAGAGGATGGGCGAACGGACCACGGTGGCTATGTAGCCTTAGGAGGCCGGTAGAGATGAAATCTGATGCGCGGCGATTCGGGTGACTCAATTGTGCAGCAGTGAAGAGCGGCGCCTACGAACCGCCGCCCGCGCTATTGACAGAGAGCCACGTGGGTGTCCCAGCTCTCGCGGTTCGTCCAACCCGCTCTCACTCTCACTCTCACTCTGTCTGCTACCTTCAAGGCTCAAGTCTCACGCATCACCTTCGTCTCAAGCTTCAAGACAGCTGGCTGTCGCTACCACTTATTCCAACTCGCACACACCATGCCCTCCATCCCTCACGTACTCGCCCTTGAATACCTAGGCAGGAGGGTGCAACAGCTGCGTGCCGATCCCATTCGTCGCAACTCTCGCTTCTTCCCTTGGGGCGACCATCTGCTGGATGACCTCAACATTCTTGAAATACCTACCCCAGACTATGTACACGTCTCACGCGACTGCAAGAGGGTAGAGTACACCTGGACCGCCGACTCGGACCCAAGAAATTCCCATGTGAGGAGGACTCCCATTCAACAATGATACCTGCTGAATATGGTGTCTCAACAGAATCTAGCCGAGAAGATCGCTATGAACGTCGAACGCGCTGCGAGGAATCCCCAGCTCCTGGATAGGTTGGACATGTCAGTGGTTCAGCCGGTCATTGCATGCGCTTTTCGTTGACACCTTCTAGTTGGCACATTGGCATCCTGCGCAGGTGAGATCAACGTACTGGCTCATAGCTCTTTGCTCACATTCAATGTGCTCTCGCGGTAGTCATCACGGCGTAGACCGGTCCCACGGCTCACAGATCACCGCAGCTGGCTCCACGCCCACGGAAGCATACAAAAAGCGGGTGCATCCGCCGTCTCCCGGAACATCCGCTCAACAGAAGCGATCGCGGGTGTCTGAACGTGACGCAGACCGCGAAAGTGTTGTGCAGCCGCCGCCAAGCGATTGCATCCCGGGCTCACACACACCTCTCGCGCGGCGAACCGTGCAGGAGGCAGCCGACACATCTGGGAATGCTACGCTTGCGTCCCAACAACACCTGTCGCTTCTGTCGAGGATATCTATGAATGATACGAAGACTGCATCTTCCGAGCCTACAAGTGCGAATCATAACGGTGCTCTGAGACCTTCTGTGCGATCTTCGCCCAAGTCTTCGCGTCTACGCCCCGTCTCTGACGGTCTTCCTCTGGCTGTTGGTGTGGCTACTGCTAAACGCTCCGATACGCCGCCAAGGCAATCCACTTCCGAAGGGCCTTACTATATCTCGACACCTGCCAGTGTTGTTGACGGCACTACGACAGACATATCCGCCCGAGAGGTAACCGCAGGCGCAGCTATCGTCGGGCATATGGCTCGCAAGGAGACTGTCAACACTTTGTCAGAGGACGATCTTGGGACTACTCTGGGCACTGGAACTGGCTTGGCGACGATGTCTTGCAACAAGTCTCAAGAGAATATTCGGTTCCAAGATCCGACCAGCACGTCTACTGCACCTTCTGCACCTGTGACATCGGATGGCGAAGTCTCTGTTGCAAACGCATCCGCCCCTGGCCTATTGCTGATACCCACTGCTCTTGCTCCGACGGCGCAAGCCGCGCTACCAGCCAAGAGCAAGGAACTGGTTCCAGAGGTGTTGTCTTCCTCGATGCAAGCTGAGAACACGCTTGTCCCTGTGGACGGTTGCAAGACGGCGCTCATTGATGTCGCCGCGGAAAGTCCCTCGCCGACGATCGCATCGGATGGCAACATGCCGAAAGGATCCTCCCTGGCACAACCCACCGCTGTCGTGCAGCCCGCACCAGATGACCAGACGGCTGACGGTGAGCGGCATAACCATGCATGCACGCTGCGCATACACTCACAGAATAGTGCAGTGGCACGTCAGTCTGCGGCCATGTTCGACCGGCTGATGGCAAGAGAAGCTGAGATGGAGACCATCCTGGGGATCATGTACGCCGCCGTGATGCATGCCTTGTCACTCGCCAATCTTGACGAGCTCACCGAGTTGATCTCTGAGCGCGCGGCTCGTCAGTAGCGTCTGTCGGACGGATGATCGGGTGTCGTCGTCTCGATTTCAGGCTGAGGTTGATTGGTTCTTCATAATGTGTCGTGGTCCTCGATTTGTTTCGAATGATATATGTACAATCTTCCATGTACGTGGAGCTTCAGTCGGGGTCGCTCAAGTAGAGCTTCCGTGATTTATGTCGGTATATGCGTGTGAGATGAGTGGACTCAGCCCGTTCTTTCCTTGACTCCGACGGAGAGTAGGTGGTGCGTACTCAGGAAGTTTCCCAACGGTGGTACGTAGTCAAGCCCCGACAAGGGTGCCAGCCATCTCAGAGTCCACGGACGAGTGTCACGGAGCTGAGAGCTTCTCGAGGGTTGCACATCAGAGCGTACAGACAGAGCTACTAGTCCCAGATTGAAGAGCGCCGTATCAAGCAGAATCCCCCGTTGACGATGATAACGTCGCCAAGTGAATAACTTGTCAGGAAAGAATGAACTCACCGAACGTCGCTCATTCAGCGACGGCTTGTGCCAGAACCAAGCTGTTCTTTGCCCGTATCTCTTGCGTAAGCGCACTCTGATAGACGCTAGCCTGCGTCTCCCGTAACTCTTCACGGATGCAGAATAAGCGGATGAACAAACGCGCCTCATACACCTACCGAAAGGTTGAAGAACTCAGTTTGTTTGATGACGGCGTATACTCGGCCCGCTGCGGATCTCAGAGGCTTACAACCCTTTGACCGGAGCATCTTGAGTTCATACGTTCGTTACGCCGACGCTCCAACATTGTTTACGTGCTTGGGACGGAGAACCACCAGAGCGCCTGAGTGATGACTTAATGAGAAGGGTCACAGTAGGATGGAGATGCGGGGGTGCGTAACACCCCCAGTGCGACTGAGGACGTCAACCGGGTACATCGACGGAGACACGACGTACCATGCCAGCAGTCTCACGTACGCAACACAACCTCGCACGACGCAAAAGCAAAAAGGTACACATCACCGGCTCTCTGGATGCTAACACTAACTGAGAGTCATGATCTCCCAGCCGGAGCGAAACGAGAAGATGTGCGGGGAGTCATCCAGTCCGGGGGGTCCCCTTTACAGCAGGGGGGCAGTGCGGCGCTTGAGGTGCGTTTCCCACCTGCGCATCTTCCGTGCACAAAGCCGCAGCTGCAATCCAATCGGCCCGGCTGCCGATCAAGGATGGACTAGATGACCGTTGGAAGAAGTTGCCCGGCGGTGGGGTCGCCGTGGCCAGTCTTGCATTTGCTGCTGAGTGCGCTCGCCGATCATTGGCTGGGTGGCGGCACGCGGGAGCGAGTGTGTGTGGCGATCGGCTGGCCCAGCTACTATGAGGAGCGGGGGCAGAGGGGCAGGATGAGCGGAGAGGGAGGCAGCGGGAGGAGGTGGAGGTCGGTAGAGATGGAATCTGGTGTGATATGTGATGCGAGGAGTGACGGCCAGCGGATCTGCTGAGTTTGAACCCTGTCCCCGCAATGTGCTGAGCGCTCGAGTCCACGCCAATTTCTGCAGACTCGCTGCTGCTTCGCCTTTGCTCACCGAATCATGCCGTCTATTTAAAGCTTGCCTACCCACTGAGACGAATATCAGACTCTGTCGGAAGCACGTCACTGCAGGTCTCGGACGGTCTCAAAGCCCGTCGTGCCCTCGTCGCAGGAATATTTGCGAACTACTAGTAGTACACTTTCGGTCTTCCCAACTCAGATCGCGGCCAAGCAGAGAGTAGCTTGGGTGTTGTAAAAGCATTGAGAAGCTTTGCTGTGCATTCAAGATGAGTAGTGTAGCAGAAAGAGGTTCCGGCGTCGTGAGTACTATCGCGCCGTCTTGCTACTGATGCTCTTTGGTCGTGGTGTACGGAAGCAGAAGGCCTGCAGCCCACCATTCGCATGAGTTATGCATGCTCGGACAGGCATCGAGAAAGGCTGAAAGTTGTACTTGATTGAAGACTTCGCACATGAACGCTCCATTATACGTTCATACCCAGGGGACGGACTTTACCGACAGCTAACCCCACAAGCGTACATGTAGCTTCAGGAATCATCGAACCCAATCCAATCGTGCCAGGTGCCAGAAAGAGGAAGGAACGAATCTTGTTGTTCTACATAGTCACATCGAGTACGTTTACAAAACGACTAGCCCAAAAATGCGCCGCCAAGTCTTTAATAGTCTTCATAGTCTACTGGGTCGAAGGCACAGCATGCAGAAGTGGACCATCTTCACTACCCATATTGCCTGCCGCGAGGAAAGCGTCGAGCGCGGTGAGCACGACGCCCAGCGCGTCAGTCACAACGTGCATCTCTCTCCTCCCCTGCGTCACAATTCGGTCGATGGAGTCCTGTATACCTCGCGTCGCTGTATTATACTAATTAGCAAACGTGAGCGGGACAAAGGAGCCAGCCCCTTACTGTCCGTCTCTGTGCGCCCCTCTGCTGCCGAAGAGGACAAATGTTCGTGTCCGGAGCCAGACGCGATAGTTGAGGCTGCGGGTCCCCCGCCACTTCGACAAGGCACTGGTACGAGAGACGTAGGCGGAGTCCAGGAGGAGGGGTGCTTCGCGGCCACGGTAGACCGATCCCTGTGTGAGTCATGCGTACGGTCTGGCACACCAGGGGGTGCAGTTGTCGCAACTTGTTCAGAACCTGATGCGTTAAACATAGCATGTCGCCTCGTGTTGACTGAAGCAAACTCCTGTCGAGAAGTCGAAGACTCATGTACGCCGATGGCGAACGCCTGAGAACTAGAGGTAGACGCAGTCGAGGCGCAGACTGCGTCCGTTATACGTGCAGGCTCAGCGGGCGACTCGGAGACAGGCGAAACTACCGGGAGGTCTTGCTCCACTCTGTTGCTTGCCGACGACGACGGACCCGCTTCTTCGGTGTGATGAGCAACATTGCGGGCCCTTCTTCCACGCGATTTCATCTGGACCATCTGCTCCGTGTCTTCGATCCCAGACTCGTGGTCGGTCGCTCGCGCACAGTCTGTTGGGGCAACATCTTCTGTAGGAGTGGTCGCTCCTGGGACATCCTTTGGCGGTTCCGGCGTAGCTACAGGGGTATCTTCAGGGAGTAGGCGAGAGTTCTGGGGTGCATCCAGGGACAGGCGGGCGAGAGACCCATCGAGTGCGACAGAAGACGATACTTCCATTGATTTCGATATAGCGTTCACGAAATCATCGACAAGGCGTTGTACGTGCACAGGATGATCAAGAACCGGAGAGCGTCCAGTCATCGCAGGTGTATTGTCCTCGCGCGTCATGCTGGACGTAGAAGACTGCGACTTGTCCTCCGCAGATATCCTTGACAACAGAGTAGGCCTACCGCTATGCGCAGGATGGACACTGGAATCAGGTCGGTGTATCAGCGGTAGCGCTTTTAAGTGCGGCCCACGAAGATGTTGCGTAGACGGTGCCAGATTCCTCGACTCAGATCCAGACGGGATTTGAGTAGACCCAGGGGCACCGCCGACCGAGGCTGCCACAGCCATTTGCAGCAGGGACTTCAACGGAGGCCAAGAACTAGAGGGCTCTGCAGATACGTCAGGCATCATAGGGTTGCACGTCGTGCCAGAAGGGTTCGAAGACATAGCAGCTGTCGAGTCATGCCCGCAGATCCTAGACAACAGAGTCGTTGCTTGCCCAGGTGCAGGTACAGAACCGCTCGCAGCTGACGGCCTAGAGATACGCTCAGCAAGGCTAAGCGTCGAGCTTGGGTTGCGTTTGCGCGGGGGAGGACGGCCTCCCAGTTGGCTCTGGATGCCGGGCCCGGTGACCTTCACTCGTTTTGGTTGATGGGATGGCTCGGAGGCGGCGGCTAATGACGGAGAACGATCTCGCTTCCCTCTGTCGTCCTGCACGCGCTCTGGCTCAGTGGTGTCGTGCTGCGGCTCGAGGGGCCTGGTGAAGAATCCATCAGTTGAACTATTATGCCACCGAGCACCGGAATTTTACTTCTGCACGATGTCGAAACGCTGACTGGAGATTGATCAGATGAATCCCACGAACGACTGGGAGGCAACTCACATCTTCAAGTTGTTCAAGCTCGAGCCCATCTGAGAAGCACGTTCTAGGCTATTGGCAATCTCGCTTGCCGTTTCCTGCATGATACCGGGGTCAGCACTTGGATGAGGGATTCGCGGAGCGAGCATGCATCAGGCCTTACCACTGAACGGGGGCGCCCTGTATGGGAGGACCAGGTACACTTAACCCTCTCGCAGTTGTCAATGACTTCGATCCAATCGGGAGGGGAGACGCGAAGGATGTCTAGGTCGTTCAAGATACGAGGGAACAAACGGGGTTCGCCGCGGGATGGGCCGAAGCGGAGCTTGCGCAGCTTCTTGCCAGAGTAGCTGATAATGAGCGTGATAGGAAGAGGTGACATTGTTATGTAGGTATCATACGACAGCCAGCTGTCTTTATCCTTGATCTGGGAGGAGCTTGCAGAGAGGGTGCGGGTGGGAGATGCAAGCGCTGTTGAAGGACTGAAGCGGGCGCGCGATGCAAGTTCAACTTGGGCGGGTACCCACGTGGCGCTGGGGCAGTCCGGGCGTTCCTCTCTTACTCAGACTACCATCTCGTACCTTGGCGCAACCAAATTATACCCCGCTCTGTCTTGAGACGTATCTGCGAGCATTCATTCTAATTGGGGAGACTCGGATGCGTTCACCCCGGGCTCTGGCAACCGCAGAAACTTCAGCACTGGACATGGACGCAACACAGGCCCCACAACCGTACGTCTCTCGCCATTCTGCTTACCTATGGCTCACGTCACGAAAAGTAGGCGCAAGCGCAAGCACGCCAAGCGACCTCTTGGCAAGCGGCCTACCACGCCTCCCCCAGAGCCGAGCTCGTCTACGGACAACACAATTTCTCAACCAAACGTATTCTCAGCAGAAACTCTTGCGAAGGCTCGACTTGCACGACTTTTTGCTCCGTCCGACTATCCTAATGGCTGGCCCACTGGCACGGATACTAGCTCGGCTGTCTCGTTCCCAGGACCGAGTCGCGCCGATCCTGTCCGCGGCATCTTTGGCTTTCCCGCGCCAGTGCAAGCAGATCACGTAACCCAACCTCGTTCTCTGTTCTCGACTCCTGCTCCAGCGGATGCTACTGCGCCTGCCGACAAAGCTCAAATTCTATCGCCCGTCGTCGAGGGCGAACCTGTGGGCGACCTTCATAGTCTATCTCCCGCTGTCAAGGACCAACCGGAAGGATCCTCTCTACCGCAACCCACCACTGTAACGCAGGAAGATCCAGAAGTCGACATACACCAGTCGGACCATCCTACCGCGTCAACCTCCGGACAAGCAGCGGTGGCCGTTCCGCCTCCCGCCCAGACCGCACCAGAGGACCAGAGGACTGACGGTGAGCAGCTTAGCCATGTATGCACGCTGCGCATCCACTGACAGAATGGCGCAGCGGCATGCGAGACAGCTGCCGTGTTCGACCGGCTGAGGGCAGGAGAGGCCCAGATGAGCAACATGCTGGACATCATGCATGCCGCCGTGATGCATGCCTTGTCGCTCGCCAATCTCGACGAGCTCACCGAGTTGGTCGCTGAGCGCGCGGCCCATCAGTGAGGTCTGTCGGATAGATGGCCAGGCGTCGTCGTTTCGACGTTGGGGCAGAGTCCGGTTGGTTTCGTTTTATGTGTCGTGGCCCTCGATTTGTCTTGAGCGATATGTACCATTCTATATGTATGTTGAGCCCTTGATCAGTCAGGGTTGGTTACTCCTGTAAGAATATTGTTTACACAGACGGTATATGCGTGTGAGAGATGAGTAAACCTGGTCCGTCCATTCATTGACTCGGACGGAGAGCAGGTAGCCTGCGCTCGGGATGCATTGGCACACGCCCTGCAATTCCCTACGTAACGGGCCTCCGGGCGTCGCGCTTGGACCGACTGAATGAGATATACAATAGGGACACGTAGCCAAGCCTCGACGAAGTGAGCGATCAGTGGACCGACGTGCAATGAGGATAATGAGCTCACCGGACGCGGACGCCTTTAGTACGAGTTGCAGCCTCTCGTGTTGGTAAGTAGTGATCACGCACAGAGACTGTGGATGCAAGGAACTGATTCAGGTGCTGGATCCTGAGGACAAGCACGCTACTATGGTGTCTGAGCCCTATCAAGACCAGCGTCTCGACGAAGGCAAGAACGAAGGTTCTTAGAGGTCGTCAGATGGATAGGTTAGCCTGTGGACTCCGCTGCAGACGGCTATTTCAGGCATCGAGGACCATGCTGCTCGGACAATCGACAAGTGTCTAGGTGAGATCCGTCCACCGCTAGTCACGTAAGCCAGTTGCATCACGTTGAGGACAGCACACACCTCTGCAGCAAGCAGCTACCCCGGAGGCCCACTGGCACTGCATCAGGACCCTGTGGAGGAAAGTTTTGGTGCGCAAGTAGAGGGGAGGAGAGGCGGGGTGGCCCTGGTCACTCGCCATGGACACGAGGGTGATCGACTCCGCAGAGGGTATCGACGGGATGGAACCGGTGGTGGGCACCGCGCTCGAGGTGGCGGAGCCAGAGGCAACTTCGGTTGCGGAGGAGTCGGGGCACGACGAGGGATAATCCCGGGTGGATGAATTGCCAGATAGCGCGCGCTGGTAGTTTTCCTGTGGATGGAAAGAGACGCCATACGCAACGTCCGGAGCCGACGGTGCGTTTCCCTCAGAGACGGACATCGCGAGAGGCGCAGGGGCCTCAGTCGACACGGGCGACGAGTCTTCTGCGGCTTCCGCCGTGTCGGGGGGTACCTACGTCGGCCGGACATGGTCGTTGTCATCTTTATCAGGTTCAGCACGCCTTCTCTTTCCCGGCGCAGCGGCTCCAGCGATAGGGACGATATCCTGTGGCATGACATCCCAGTTCCTCTTCCGTCTGTGATTAGAGATGTGACCGGTGAGTGCGCTTGTCATATACATGTTCTTGCTATCAGGGATGAGGGGAACGTTGGCGAGGAGCAGACGCGGACCGCACAAGACGAGCACTCACATGCCCACCCGACAGTACAGAGAGCTATTCATCAGCTTCACGGTATCTTGCCGAACTCTGTCTGTCTCCTTCTGCTGAGGTCGTTGTCAGCCTCGTTCCAGCCCAGATTCACACGGACATGCACACACACCTTCATCGGGTCTCCCCAGAAGCACTAGACAGTTCCGGTGGCGACGTTGGTCAATAGGGTCTCAGTCCGCCCGGGGTCATCTGTCATGTCAGCACACTGCGCATGAGCCCTCCTGCGCTCGCGGAGCGGTCGCGTTTCTCTCTCTAAGCGCTGGAGCCTAGTCGCTGGCTTCCCACTTCCGTCGACCCGTTGCGCACTCACCAGCCCGTTCATCAAACATATGTAAGCGAGACGTACCTTTACATGATGTAGTTCTTACTGGGAAAGGGTGATCTGTATGGCAGTCGAGAGCACGCACACGGGCGGCGGCGGTGCTACCGTTCCGGGGCGTAGGCAGCCCATGACCCTTTGTCGTCCGGTTGACTAGCAGAGTAACATATAATGCGAGCTTCGTGGTCTAGATCAGTGTCGCCCGGGCTGTCTGGTTGACGTGGAGAGGCACGAGAAATCGGTCACCTCAGTTGACAGAAGTACCAAAAGATACCCTTATCCGTTGATCGTCTACGCGATACGGTTGCACGCTGCCAGCTGCGCAACTGACATTGTCCAACCGTTCCCGCAGCCTCCCCCGGCAGGCAATGGATTCCCGCCGCGTGCACGTCGAGCGAGTTACCTGTTGTCCGCGCGTTGGCGCCCGATGACGCGGGCTGCTGCATCTCATAGGAATACCCACAATCACGTGCCTCTCTGTTCATTGGCTACAGTCACAGTGTGCCGCTGTCTGTGCCTTCCACCATCGCCGTCGACCGTTGCGAGAGACTCGCTCAGCGAGCCGGCGCGCTGTGCACTCATACAACCACTGGGTTCGAAGAGAGGGAAGAGCGGCGCGTGCCGGACGTCGTCTCGCGGGGCAGAAGATGACAGCTGCCATGGCACGATCGTACCGCAGGCACTGCGACGTCCATGATCTTCGACGCCTCCTCGACGCCTCCTGACGCTGTCACTGCCCACAGCTCTCGCTTCGCCCAGAGGTTGGTTGTGATGCTTTTTCTCAGTGCTGACATGATGCGGGTGTCGGTGAGTAAGTCCGTATACATGTCGGATCCTCATATGGCGGAAGCGCATCCGAGTCGCGGATGAGCACATGCGGCGTGCCGCCGATCGCCTTCACATGCCACACTGAGACGTCCACTACTTGCACGTCTGCCAGGCCAATACCGGCTCGGCGCGTTCTCCTTCGCTTCTCCTGCCCAGGGGTATCCCGCGTCCACGTCGATGCTCTAAGCAGCGCCCCCTCCCCTTGGTCCCCTTGGGAGACTACAGAACCACACGGCCGCCCTCAATAACCTCTGTTCTGTTCTCCTACCGCTCAGCTCAATGAGATGCTCTCTGACGCTCCTGGCGCCGCGTTCACTCAGGTAGACGCAGTGACACCTCAGCGCATGCCATCTTCCCCCGCTCTTGTCACAGCCCTCCATCCTGGCGGCCTTCCCCAACAGCGTGGACGCCCTTCCTTCCGTGCCTTCGCCGCGCAGTCTAGCACCTCAGGTTGACATGCTGGACCGACCTGCCACTGCCGCCCACCCCGAGTACCCTATTGCCCCTCGAGTCTCCCCAAGCCGCGAAGGCGCGGATCTAGCATCTGTGGAACGGCGCGACAAATCTACCATCTGCCGACCGGAAGCTCTAGCAAGTCGCGCCGGCTCTGCGAAGGATGCGTCTCCTCCCACGACACTTCACCTTCCGACCTCCCGGGTGCGACTCGCGCGTGTGGCAAGGCTCCAGAAGATATAAGGGCGCCCTCGACGTCAACGCGCCAAATGCGGGCTCGATACAATTAAGAATTTGAGCCTTATACCCTCTCTTCCCCTCAAGCACCTCAACGGGTGATCGCGATCTGAATGATGATGGTAATGCGATAGATCTGTGACCTGCCATACTAATACAGTGTCGCCATGGCCCCTACTAACGTATGAGGATAAACGAGGGCGAAACACGGCCTCCAGAGCCCGAATACTACAAATCCGTACAAATACGATGACCGCGAATAGGAGTGTGATGGTGCGTCCGATGCTGATCGAACCCGTGCGTAACAAGAGTCTGTTGGCAGCAACGATGGTGCCGATGGGGAAAAGGCGGAGATGACGGCGCTCAGTTCTGCTACACCCAAGAGTAAGTTCCAGATACCGTTGCGCACGGCGAACGAACGATCAGACTCACGACAAGCCCACGAATCCAGCGCGCCGGCGAAGTGAACACGAATACCGCAGTGTTCATCCACCCCGCTTGTAGCGCGCCCAGGTCGCCTTCGAGTCCAGGTATCGCAGCCTGCAGGATGCGAATGTCTTGTCGCGGTGCGCACGTCGTCAGTGAATTCACGCTGACGTGTCGGGCGACGGGCAAACTCACATTGGTCGCGCGCGTCGATGTGACGGTTCAAGTCCCTGATCGACGCTTGCTGCTTGCTGTTCTCGAACATGAGGGTCTTGATAACGAGCTCCGACGGCACGCATTGCGTGCTGGAGGTGGCAACGTCTTTGGCGATGGAAGTTGACAGGTCGGACAGAGACAGATCGGACACGCTCATAGTAGAGGTATCCAGCGTGGTGTCGGCAGACGATTGGGAGAATGACGTGTTCGTGCTGGAGAGCAGGGCGGTAGGCAGTGGACGGCCGATCAACTTCGGCGTACGCTTGCGAGTGACCAGGTTCCTCAGCCTTGCCGCCAGACTGGGTGCGCGGGCCTTAGCGGGGGGCGTTGCTTCCTTGCCAGTGAGCCGTCGAGGCGGTTGAGCCGGCCACTGCAGCCCGGATGCTCGAACGCGTTTCTCCTGCCGGGCGTACTCTTCGGTCATCGTCAGCGAGACCCGCTCACGTTGCCTCTTACGAGGGTTGGGGTTCCTGCTCACGGGTAGTCAGCACGATGACGTGTGCAGTGGGTGCGCGTGTCCGACTTACGGATGCGCCCTCGGTAAGCCGCAGAACTCGAGCGACATGCTAAAGTAACAAGATAGGGTATATGAGCGCGGTCCACCACCGTTGCAGAGACGGACGCACATGTTGTAGCGTGTCTGCAGTCTGAAGAGCTGGTCGCGGGCCAGGAATGGCAAGACGGCGCGATGGACCTTCTAGCTCCCATAGTTGAGTGAGATGTGCCACTTCACTTTTACAGGCTACTCACCCTGATTTCTTCGTCGGTGCCTTCCCAGGTGCAAGACGCAGTCCGATTGATGTCGTAGATGTTGATGACACGGGGCATCGGGAGGAACTCGTTCATGAAGAACCGTTGGAGATGGGCTCTCTGCGTGTCGCTGCTCTGGTCGATGTTGAAGAAGCGAATGCCCGCATGCAGAGTGGACGGGGCCTGCGGGGGCCGCTGGGTCCCGGAGAGAGTGCCGTCGAACGTGGTAGGAAACATCGTGGCGGGAGAGAGTCGTGAGGAAACGAGCGTGATTCGTGGCGCAGCGCAAGTGAGAATGAGTGTCGATGCCTTGCTTGGCGGCGGAAAGAGCGGCTTGCGGGGAGGGCGTTGGCTGCGTCTTGAGGCCTTGAGGAAGATGGGGAGGGGAGGGGTGCCGCGATGGTGGTGGTTCGTGGTTGAGTTGCGCCCTGCCTCTTGCGAGACTCGTCCTCCCCGCCGGCGGAGCACGCCGGGATGACACCAAGTGAACCGGCACTCCACTGACGAGGGAGAGATGACGATGGGTGAACCGGCGGTGTGGCACACGCTCAACCAGATGTCAACCCAATCAGGACGAAGGTGACGGTGCCCGCTGACATTGGCCATGAGAGGGAAACGAACAAGCGATGCGCAGTGTACATCCTGAGTGTCGCATAGCACCCCAATGGCCTTGCCTTAAGTTCTTGTATGAGATCGGTGTACTGCGCCCTTCAGCTCCATCTCTCACACTTGGCCGACTGTTACGCTAATCACTAGCTCTCGATTAACTATCCTATAGGCCGCAAATGCGACGTATGTCGTCAATCCTCGAGGCTCTCCGAACGGGACGTAAGCGGACGCAGATATCGGGCCTCAATGCTGCGCAGCCCGCAGAGACCAGAGACCTGTGCACACCGACGATGTCAGCCTGATCCCTGCATGCACATGTGAAGGCACCGGAAACGCACGGTCGTTCTCCTGCATCAGCCGGCGGCCCTCCTCTTGCACCGCGGAATATCTCTCCTGCAAAGCTACGACGTTCGCAAGACGTGAGCCTGGTCGATACGAGAGGGATAACATGCCTGGGCGCGCACCTGCACTCTCCGCCAAGAGCTCGGCTTCTCGTGCGTACGCTTGCTCGATAATCTCTTCCGGCAGGACGATCACGCCTTCCGGGATAGGAAGAGATACGAGCTCGATCTTCTCGCTACGGGGCGCGTGCGTGAGTGCGACAGCACAACGTACGCGGCGAGGACGCACATCTCCATGTACGCGAGGAGCTCTGCAGCCTTCTCCGTGTTCAGAAATACCACCTGCTTCTCGATCGCGTCGAGCGCGTCTCCCTACGCAACGCATGCTAATTAGGATCCGATATATGCAGGGGCCGTATAGAGAGCGTACCTCGTCGTCGCCATACGCAACGCCCGCATGCCACTTGCACAGGATCCTCCCGTCTCCGTCGATCCGCATAGGCGCGGTCTCCGCGGGCGGAAGCATGAGGTAGGCGAGGTCGCGCTTGAGGTACCGCCTATAGAAGTCGCTGGCTGTTCCCTCCTTCATGGCCGCGGCCTTCGTCCCATCGGGGCGGTAGCAGACATGGACAGAGATGGATGGGATTACTACAGGCATGGTGTTATTCCCTGGGGGTCGGCGGGGAGATGTAGGGGAGGGCGGAAGACAAGTTGAACCACATCTGCGGCCAGCCAACGTCGGCACGTCAGCCAGCCTCTCGATCGACGTCCGCTGCAGTTCGGGCGCTCTGCAGCCATGCAGCGAGCACCCGCTTGCATTGATGCAGGGAAGGATGCACTCTCACCCTCTGGTTCGAAGATTCAGTACTTGGTAGTCATCGAAGCAGTCTGCACACAATTAACAAGAAGCCATGTGTGGACCGAGGCATCATCCCTAGCTGATATGTTTCCCGTGGTTTGCAACGAAGTGTTCGCCATACGACGCAAGACACCGAGCCGCGAGGGGCACACCAGCTAGTTCGAACACCCTGATCTCAAGAGTCGTTGCCTTCCTGGCGTTAGCTTGCCTCGTCTAGCTCACTGCCCGTCCCGGATAGTCTTCGAGTCGCCAGTAGCGGTCGGGATTGAAATGCATTCGTAGACTAGAGCATCGTGTACGACGCCGTGATAGGAGCGCAGCGACACCAGCGGGGCATAGGAATCGGCTCACTCCGCATGCGAGGGTAGCGACAGAAGTCCTCATCGGCCGCCTGGATTACACGAGTGAGGGACTCGACCCTTGAAGGCATGTCTGTGGGGGTCTTCAAAAGGGCGCTCGCACATACACCAAGGACAATCCTCGCTGAGCGCCGGCTTGCAGGGTCTGTCGAGTTCGGAGTGTGTCCCGGATGTCAATTGTGGGCGTATGTGTTTGTGTGTGTGTCTGAGTGCCCGGGAGTGTCAAGGCGCTAGCCCGGAAGCTGATCAGCTTCCGACCCCCTCACCATTTTGCACCCGCGACGGAGTATTCCAGAGTATTCCTCTACATACCCACTGTGTATCTGCGGTCCGTCAGGCGTACTGGAGGCGATACCATCTCGGTGATTTCTCCAAGGAGCACTCCTAGAAGGAAATGTGGACTCCAGCACGTCGTTGACAGCGCCAGCACGACTCGGCGCAGCTCGACATGGGAGAAAGGGGCTGAGCTCCAATTTTCAGCTTGCCACCACTGCGTGCATCGAATGAAGGGTCACCGGTCACCGCGGAGACGTCACGTCGATGATGCTACGCACGTCGACAGACAATGTTCCTTCGTCCCGACCGCAAGCGATGGCGCCCATGTGCGCAGACAAGAGTCCGCAATAAGGCGTCGAACGACGCGGCCGACGATACGTCGTGCACTGAACGGCACCGCAGAAACTGCATAGACTGTACGCAGCACGAGATGCGTGCACCATACTATCACGCACGAACACCGAGATTAAAACACACGCTGAAAAAGCCGGTCGCAGCCCGCCGTCTCTCACTGACCGCCCGCAGGAGGGTCGGCCAAGCCGAGCATCCGGCTCTGCGCCTTCCTCGCGGCCCTCTCCACGCGCAGCTGCTTCTCCAGCTCTACAGCACACACAGCGCATTCAGCGGCGGGCGACATAGACAGCGTGCGTAGGGGTGCTCACCGAAGATCTTCGCCTGCGACGCCGCCAGGTCGACCTCGTGCTCGACAGAGAGCTCTTGTATGGCTAACAGAGTGGGGTGGAGCGACGGTGAGGGAGGGGAGGGGCGGTAGAGCAGGGGACCACTCACTCGTCTGGAGGGTGCCCTCCGCGGCACAAGCGCGGTGTTCCGCCATTGTCAGGGTCTCCTGAGCAGTATGAAGCTGGGACGTGAGGGCTACCACCCAAAGCGAATGAGTCCGGGTCTGCGCATAGAGTCTGCGGGCTACACTACGTACCATCTACCTCCCCAGCGAGTCTGTCACGTTCGAGCGCCGCCGCCTCGCGCTCGCTCTCCATCCGCGCACGCAGCTCATCGCACGATTCACGGAGTTCTACGTGTTCCTGCGTGAGTGCTCCACGACCTCATAACCATATAGTGGCACTCACCGACGTTCTCGCCCTGCAGTTCGAGCTTCGTCTGCACCAACACTCTGCTCAACTCTGCATGCCCCAGTGTCAGCAGTAAGCGCTGAACGTAGGGCAGTGCAGACGCACCTTGGGCCGAGCGCTCTGCGCGTTGCCGCCTCTCGGTCTCTGTGCTAAGCTTGCCGGCGAGGTCCTGTCTCTCTTGTGCTCCTGCGGTGGAGATGAATGGAGATGAGTGACAAGTTACATTCCGCCCGCGGCCACGGCAAGTGGGTATATGCGTACCGGTAGCAGCAGCACCGCGTGCCTCCTCGGCCTCCCTCACGCGCAAAGCAAGTTCTGTCTGCAATTTCTCCTGCTCTGCACGCAGTGCTACAGAACCATGAGATCTGTGCCCGGCCGCGTTGTGGAGAAGGACATACAAGCCAACGCCACTCCAGCATCGCGCGCCTCCGCCTCGGCGCGCTCGCATCTGTGCACTTCCGTGCGCAGCGCCTCTCTCAAGCCTACGCCAGGATCCATGCATGAGTCTCCACAGCTCAGTCGAGGATAACATGAGGGACTTACGAGATTCTTCGCTCACCCCGAGAGGAGGCTGCGCGTTGCTTTGTCCAGCGCAACCTGCAAAGCTCATCAGGGCTATGCGGAGACACGAAGCTTGGGGCTCACCTCTTTGCTTCTCTCGCAACGCAGCCTTGCACGCCTTCAGCCGCTCCCGCAGTCTCCCATCAGCAAAAAGGCCGGATCCATCCAAGGCCTTATAGGCGCAGACAGCCTAATACCATGTTCTCACGGTCTGGCAGGCTCAGATACAGCCTTGGATGGCATGGCATACACTTATCTATAGGATGTTTTAATGTCTATGAGTCAATGTAATACAATGTAAGATGTTCAAATACATAGGACTACCTATAGGTATCTACACCTACCTATAGGCATCTACACCTACAGAGCAATGGACAAGGTCGGCGTGCACAAGCTCAGCACAGTTGTCACCCGAGTCTAAGGAGTACACGGTCGTGTGGATGACCGAATGAAGTGTGATTAAAAATTAAGTACTGGACACGGTGTACAAAGTTTACTCAGGTTAGAACGGCGCGTAGTGATCATCGAATACTTCCTCCTCATCAGCTTCCCCATCTTCAGGCCCCAGGTCACCGTCTTCGTCGACCCAGTCTTCGGCGCCCTCCACCTCACCCGACTCGTCCTCCATATCTGAGCGATCCATTTCTTCGTCGTCATCTTCGCCTTGCTCGTCCTCGTCATCTTCCGGTGCAATGCCTGCCCGCACGGAGTCGGCCAGTGAGGCGTTAAGGGCGGCGGCGTGGGCTTCCTCGTCGGCGGCTTCGTCGGCGGCTTCGTCTGCGCCGGCATGTGAGGTCGCAGTACAGTCACGTCTGCGCTTGGTCGGGATCATTCCCTGATGCCCTGGTGCCTCCCCTGGCAGGTATCGCATGACCATGTCCCGGTCGACAAACCTGTCACGAAAAACAGAGCATTGAGTGAACAAAACATGAGAAGTAATGAGGAGAACTTACATGCCGATGTAGTAATACATGTAGTCCATGTCCCCCTCATCTCTCCGCCGCGCGCACACCGACGGCGGCAGCAAATCGCGCATTTGGCCGTGCACGTAGGCGGGAATGATATGAGATGCACGCACGACGGAGGCTGGGTTGAGGAACCCGAAAGCATACGGGTCCTCGTGGGGCACAAAGCCAACGCGGTGGAGCCGACGAGTCTCGACGCCGCCGGGGGCAGTCGCGTCCCGCCCGTACCAACGCACCCAGAGAACGTCAAGTTTCTCAACCCGGTCGGGTTGGGACAGGAAAGAGGAGGCGAGGCGGACGTACACATGGAAAACGGACAATACTCGAGCATACCAGAATGGGTGTTCACCCGCCTCGTCGTCGTCTTCGTGCGCAAGCAGCATGATGTTGGGGTGGGTCCTAGGGTTGATGGAGTCTTGTCCGCGGCGCATGTCGTATGTCGTGTAATTGACCCGCAGAACCTTGTGTAGGTACATGCGGTCCTTCTCGATGCTGAGGCGGCGTAAGTCGGCGGGGGACATACCGTCTTCGTCTCCGTTATACTCTTTTCCCAGCATGCGCGCGAGAAGGTGGTCTCTCAGGTGGGGGAGGAAGTTCTGCGGCACCAAATGAGGGGTCATACCACTGCGGCAAGAATACAAACGCACCTTGGTCGCCGGATCATCACGATGCCGGTCCAACCACTCGTGGATGTGGACTGGGAAGCGTTGAGAGTCCGACACCTGATAGCGAGTCTCTGGTGCTGCTGGGGACAGCTCCTCGCTATCAGCGAAAGACAGAGTCCCTCCACGGCGCGCGTCCGAGGCGGACGTCTGATCAGCTGTTTGCGGCGGCGCAGCGGGAAGGTTGGCTTGAGGACGCGAGGTTGCGTGAGCAGGAAGACCGTGCGCGCGGTGGTACTTTCTCCTGATCTTGGCGAGGATGCGAGTGCGGCGCTGCTGCTTGCCTACCTGAATCACATAGTTCTTTTTGTTGGTACGAGGGAAGAACTTCTTGAGGCACCGATGCTCCAGTTCCCCCTACAGCGACGTGAATACAGTCCAGTATGCATGGCACAACATCGACTTACTGATTGAGTTGACGAGACATCCAATGTCCCGTACGCGCGAATGGCGTCAACGTAGTCGCCGAACGAATGCCACTTGACGGTTGAAGCCTGAAACTTGACGTGCCGCGAGCTCCCAGCCGGCTTACGAGTGGCCTTTGGAGCTGCTGCCTTGCCCTTTCCTTTGGATCGCCCCGACGCGGAGGTCTTGTTGCCGCTGGCCTTTGCAGCAGCGGCAGCTTCGCGACGGCCTCGCGCCGCTGTCTCGCGAGGGAGTTCCTTGGTGTCGTAGGCCGCGCAAGTGACCGTTTCGAATTTGCGCACGGCCTCGCCCAAGGTCTTGATGGACTTCTCGAATAGCTTGAGGGTGCGCTCAGTGTGGAGGCGCATTTTTGCGAAGGCGTGAAACTCGGCGAGAGCGAACAGCATGTCGAGGACGATGGCGTCGTGGGGCGCGGGGAGCAGTCCCTCGATGACCGGCATAATGCACTAGTAGCAGATCAGCACAATGTCAAGCAGAAAACAGGCCGTTCATACCTGGAGAATATCTTCATACATCCGCGCCGCCATCTGCTTCAGGTCGGACACGTTGTTGCTAAACCGTCGGATGGTGTCGTGTCCAAAGGTAGGCACTTTGCGGAATCTGCTAGAGGGTTAGCACCAGAAACTAGAGACAAGATATGATACTACATACCGTCGATTGAACCGTGTGGTGTGCTTCAATAGCTGGAGGATCCGTAGGAGGTGTATCAGGATGGCTTTCCAGGTACCGACCTCGATCTCGTGCATGTTGTCCGGTCCAAACAGGCGGTAATGGTTGAATTGGAGGGGCTTCGGGAGGCTCGCAGAGAATACGGAGAACGCGCTCTGCCGCACGGGTCAGTCTTTGCAGCGCGTCACGGCGAGCGAACTTACCTGCAAGGGCACAAGTGAGCGCGAGGCAAGAACTTTGTTGATCAGCGTGCTGTTGGGCGCAATACCGTCCTCGAAGATCCAACTGCGGGTCTTGTTGATGTCGTACTGAACTGGCTCGGTGTCCTCGCGACGCTGCGTTTGGCGACGCTTCATGTCGCGCACAGTCCCCATGAGGCGCATGTCCGACTTCTTGACGAAGCAGCGCGGGCATGGGCACTCGGCAAGATACCGGATGCAGGCGAGGAGAATCCTGTGACGGAGCTCAGTGTTGTCGCGATGAAGACTGTCGCGCACTTACTTTTCAGGGTAGTCTGCAGAATATATGAAGAAACGGGGGAAAAGGCGGCGCAGTATCTTGTCCCCGCACTCCCAGAGAAGGCCCTCCTCGTACGCCTTGCGGAATTCGGGATCCAAGAGTAGCGTCCAAACGGCATGCATGACTTCGCGGCGACAAAAGCGCTCCGTGTGCTCGGATGCAGGCTCGCCAAAGAGCTCTTGATACCAGTCTTGGAAAGAATCAGGTAGCTAGAAGTAGTGTGAGCTTGACTAGACATGTGGAGCATTTGCCCTCACCTTGGGGACGTAGGCTAGGTGGTGGGCCGATAGAGAGTTCGGCCGTGCACGGATATACTTCGAAACAAACCCAAAGAACACGTAGATAGGCCACATCGACGCGTTCCCGAAGTTGGCGAGCTGCGTAGAGTCGGACCAGATGAGAATAGGAACAAGGCCAATCTCGACCTCAGGCGGGTCGTTGCAGTGCTGCTTAGCCCAGTCGCGGATGCGAGCATATTCGTCCAGGGCTTCCTGCGAGTTCACCACATCGCTGTAGAGTCGCACTGGCTCTGTGGTAGGAGTGCCTTGATGGTCGTCGTCGAGAGGTCGATTCCAGGTCAGCTCGTAGGGGATCCAGTTGTACGTAGTAGCGTCTTCGTCTGCGGCTGCCTCCTTGATGACGTCGAGTAGTTTCCGGTGGTACACGTCCTCGATTACAAAGTGGGGCGCGTCCTGCTCTGAAGGGTATTTGACCTTAGCTTTCGGTACAGGAATGGACAACGACACCCGATGCCAGCCATCGAGAGCGTCGATGTTGTCGAGGCGTGCCGTCTCGCGCGATACATCGAACCCGCGCAAGTCCTGGGGATGGAAGTGCTCGGAGAGAAGGACCTCGTCGACGAGGCGTTGCATCTCGCCGTTTGACTTGAGGTTAGAGCCGGTGTACTGCCACTCCATGAGCAGAAAGGAGCTGGGATTCAGGAAGGGGAAGTACCAGGGCCGGGATTGGGCCGTGGGCGGACGCTGAGTAGAAGTTAGGGCTTGCGATCGTACTCGCTCAGCAATGACGCGACCAAACCCGCGCACGGCGCCCCCCGGAGGCTTGCGGCGGGCTCGCTGAATGAACGTGTGGTCGCACATTTCATAGAGACTTGTTTCCTCAGCGGGTTCACGTCGGGGGGCGACAGGATACCTCCGGAACACCCCAAAGTGGTTCGCTTCAGTCGCGACCACTTCTGTGGGCACAGGGGACGGGCTCCGGGAGTGCGAAGACCTCTGAGTGCCGGTATATGCAGGCTCTGCGGCCGCGGGTTGGGGGGAAGAGGGTGTCGGCTGGGGGGAAGAGGGTGTCGGCTGCGCGGGTTGCACACGGGTGAGTATATGCGCGGGTAGACCCCCCGTCGAAGACGGTAGAAAGTCTTGAAGTGCGCGAGGGGGTCTCCGGACACGACCAGAGCGGCTCACAGACACAGGGATAGGGGATTGTGGAAGTTCGGGGACCGGCTGCTCGAGTTCCGGTACTCTGCCTGACGAGCCTACCACAAACTCGGGCTGCTCTGGAAGCTGGAGGGCACCATTGAGCATGAATACCACACCAGCGAACGGGGGACTTACCTGGTCTAGCGTCTCCCCGGTTTCCTGCCTCTCCCTGCTATCCTCCCGCCTCGGTAATTTCGTCGGTCGCTCGCCCTTCTCAAACAGCGGTCGCTTGCGTTTCCCAGAACCACCCCCGCTCCGGTTCGCCTTGCATCGTCCAAAATGGAGATTGAAGGACGCTTTCTTCCAGAGTTTCCCGCAGAAGGGGCACTTTTCGAGCATGGGGGGAGGCAAGGGCTGACCTCTCAGTAATTGGCATGCAGCTGCCATCCATGCAGCTCAATCCGGCAAGTGCGGACGACGCGTCTCTGGAGGGTGACAGACTAAGACGGACGGCGGGCTTTGTTGCTAGTCCCTTTGTTCTTACAGACTACTAAATAGTACTATTATACACATTGGGGCAGCGGAGAGCTTTGACGTCGAACTTTGGGTGGGTTGTAGCAGACGTGGGTAGGTGGGTAGACGAACCGGCTGACTTGCCGTTCGAGGCGGACGTGGGTGTCGCTGGTACAGATCCAAATGAAGAGACTGTCGCCGACCTTGGCGGGACAGACGCAGGCGAGGAAGAGGTAGGATCGGGCTCGCTATCAGTACTACCGCGCGAGATAATGAGCATGGCTTGACATACACACCTGGCTTCGTGGTATTCGTCGGGCTTCGTGCGCTATCCTTGAATGAGACACCCTGACCTCATGAGGGTGTCGGTTGTTGACTTCCGAGTGCGAGAGCAGCGATCTTGAGGGCCCGAGGCAGCGGCCGCGAGGGAGGTTGAAGGCCACGACCCAGCCGCGGGACACCCCCGGGGCCAGGTCGCAGAATGACGGGGCGAGGCGGGCTGTATAGCCGGCCTCGCGCACACGTCTCTTGACGTCGGGGGAGAGAGAGGTGAGGGGTACTAGGAAAATATGGGGGCGGAGGCATCGTTGATCGATGTATCAGTACTGCCGCGCACGATGGCAGCACGGCTGGACGCACCTGGCTACACAGCGTTCACTGGGCTTCGTGTGCTGTGTCTCGAAGCCCGGGATGCGAGAAGGGAGGGACGGCGAAGGAGGTATGAACGGCGGGGACGTGTCAGTCGCGCGCGATGGCAGCATGGCTGCACGCACCTAGCTTCGTGGTGTTCGTCGGGCTTCGTGCGTCGTCTCTTGAGGCCCGGGATGCGAGAAGGAGGGACGGCGAGGGAGGTGTGAGCGGCGGTGCACGTCGGCCTTGAGGGCCCTAGGGAGCGGCGGCGATGGAGGTTGAAGGCTGCGACCCAGCCGCGGGACACCCCCGGGGCCAGGTCGCAGAATGACGGGGCGAGGCGGGCTGTATAGCCGGCCTCGCGCGCACGTCTCTTGACGTCGGAGGGGAGAGAGGGGTAGCGAGGGAGGCGGTGGCAGCGACGAGAGGAGGAGGAAGAGGGAGTAGAGGCAGTGACGAGGAAGGTGCGACTCGGAAGGACGAACGCCGAGCGAACGCCGAGGAAGTTCGGACTTCTCCGGGAACCGAGGGCGCTCTCACGCCTTCGTCCCACACGTCCCGCACAACCTTCTTTCCTCCTTCTCACCTTCCGTCCTCCTCCTCTCGCCCGCCTCCTCTCCCCGCCCCGACCTCTGGCAACCTCCCCCTCCTCGACCTCCTCCCTCCAGACCGACAGAGCCGTGCGACCCCAGGTATACACCTCGGGTCTGCCGCTCTCAACCGCGTGCGACAGCAGGGAGTACCCTCCTGTCGCCCGGTCTCTGGACCTCAAGCCCCGGACGCCTCGCTGTCGCCTCCTCTCGCACGTCGTCGCCCTCTCGCTCTTCGTCGCCCTCTCGCTCTTCGTCGCCCTCTCGCTCTTCGTCGCCCTCTCGCTCGTCGTCGCCCTCTCGCTCGTCGTCGCCCTCTCGCTCGTCGTCGCCCTCTCGCTCGTCGTCGCCCCCTCGCGCGTCGTCGCCCCCTCGCGCGTCGTCGCCCTCTCGGTCGTCGTCGTCCTCCGCCTCCGACCCCAGCAGAGCCGTGCGACTCCAGGTATACACCTCGAGTCAGCCGCTCTCAACCGCGTGCGATAGCAGGGAGCACCCTCCTGTCGCCCGGTTTTTGGATCTCAAGCTCAAGCCCCGGCCCTTCTCGTTTTTTTGGTTTACATCTTACGGTACGTCGTCAGTTCCTTGCTGTGTCTGCCCTCATCACGCAGGTAGTGTAGCTATACACCTACTCGAAGTTTGAAGATGTCTTGGATGCATACGTCGCGTCCCACACAGAGGTACGCCCCCAATCGCATTCCCGCGCTGTTCTAACGTCTGCATTTGCGATGGAATCAGCGGCCGTCAGGAGTCCGCGCCAGTCCGTCGTGAAGAAGTCCCGACCACTGCCCCTCGCGAGCTCCTTGCGCAGCTGGGATTGGGGGAAGCGGGTGTCGTAGGGGACGAGAATGTTGAGGCGGAGGTCTTGGAGCTCCGCGAGACCCCTGAACTGTTCGGTGAGTACAATTCACTCTTGCTATGAAGATAGACGACCTGAGCGGACGTCTGTTGCAGATAAGCGTACGACGTCGCTGCGGCCGTCCGACTTCCTCTGGAATGACGGACGCCTCGCCTCCCGGTGGAACATGCACCCGGGCGCGGTTGTGACAACACCCAACGCGAAGTGGATGCCAGAGTTCCCGGTCGCAACGCCTGGCCAAGTCGCAACACGCGCGGATGGGCGGTGGGGCCCGCAAGAATATACGATCTGGCCACAGCTCTACGACCCCGCGTCCCCCCACCATGCTTGCATACCGGTGCAGGACGGCCGTGTCAGGGACGTCCGCGTGGGTCGTGAGCTGTTTGAGCCCATCGACGCCAGGATGTGGGCCCCGGACGACGCCTGTGGCGTCCCGGACCTCGGTTTCCTCGAACAAGACTTCCGCAACCGGCTCTGCGCTGAGGTGCAGAGGTGTATCGACTACTGGACCTCGGATCGCCGCTCGCGCGAGATCGCATGCGGTGAGCGACTACGCTTCACCATTCAACGTGCAATGGACCAGCTCACCCGTCTCCCGGCCACCGCCCACCGCACCGTCCTCCTCGCCGTTCACGTCCAGCGGCTCACTCTCGAGCTATGCGGCCTCCACGTGTACTACGACACCGTCAAGCCGCGTCTCGGGCTTGCGTCGTACGTCGCGCGAGATGCGCTACCTGTGCGCGGGGCATTCACGCCCAATGCGGGCGAAGCCCAGGAGCTTTTCCGCGTCGGCGTACCCGTCTGGTTTATCCAGCCGCTGACGAAGTACGTGCGCGTCGTCGAGGTCGTCTACCCCGAGCCCGTCTGCAACAAGCTCGACGTCGACCTGTCTTACCCCCGTCTCGACACGACTCTCGAAGGACTCGGAGGTAACCCTGGCCGCTGGCCGTACAAAATGCAGGAGGAGGTCCTCAAAACACTACTCGACAATGCGCTCCCGCCTCTCCTCGCTCCTGTTCCCGACCCCGCACCGTCTCCGCCGGCAAAGCGAGCACGGCTCCCCGAGCCCGTCCGACGCGACGAGCAATCGCCTCGCCCTGTCGCCTCTTCGTCGAAGACCCATCGCGGCACTCGCGCCCCCAAGGTCGCCGATACAAAAGCCGAGGCGAAGCCGCCTCGATTCTTAGTGTACACGCCGCCGTCAGTAGGCCAGGTCCCCGAAGTTTGGGTGGACGCGCTCAAAGCTGTCGGCACCCTCCCCCGCATCCAACACCCCGCGGTGTACTTCTGGCCGCCGCCTTTCCTCCTCGACACGGAGGGCGACAAAGGTAATCGTCTGCGGCACAATTACCTTCGCATCCGCGGCTTTTGTCGACAGCGGCTCGTGGATAAGCAGATCCACGCGCAGCCACTCTCGGTCGGCGCATGGCAAGATGCGCTCTGGGGCGACTACCGTGTCGACGACCAGCCCGTCCGTCCCGACCTCAAGGCGCGCAGCAAGGACCGCCTGAAGCTCAGGCAGGCCATCAGGTCGCTCTTCGGAAGCACCGGGGGCCTCTCGTCCTACGACGACTCCGCGGTTGTGCGCTGGGGCGAGCGCGAGCTCACCCTCAAGGACCTCGACGAGCCAGAACTGCGCGCGCAGATCTCGTGGGAGGCCCACCAGATCAACTGGCGCTGCGAGTTCATTGAGCTCGACTGTGTACTGACCGAGTCGCGCCACTGCACGACGTATGCGCGGTGGGAGCGTGAAGCCCAGGTCTGCCGTGTGTGGTCCCCGCTCGGATCCGGCTTGCGCGTCGTCCCGCGCTGGGAGCAGCACGAGCCTAACACCGCGTCGTGGGAGCGGCCACCGTCGCTCTTCTGGGACCTCTCCATCCCGACGCTGCGCGAGGTCGTTTCGATCATGCAGCGGTGGCCGTCTCTGCCAGAGGATCTTCGCGGCGTGACTCTGAGTCCCCTCGAGCCGGATGCGTTCGCTCGGGTTCAACGGTCGGCGGTCGACTTTTACGTGCGCAGTTTCGTCTCTATATACCATCGTCTCCCCGTCCCCCCCGCTCTGCTACCATCGGACTGGCTGTGATCTACTAGCGGACTTTTTTGTATATACATACGCATAGAGTACCATTGCATGTTTACGCTGACGATTGAAGGAGGCTGATGCACAGCTTGTCGGCGACCTCTTACAAGCCGTCTCGAAGACTTGGTGTCTCGACGACATGGCCATCGACGCACCAGTGGCCTTCCGTCTCATGGCGGCGCGCAGCTTGACGAAGAGCGACGGACCCGACTTGCAAGCCAGCTCTCGGACCCTGATAAGTTAACTACGCTGGTATCATAGAACAATAGTACGTCTCCTGCTTCTCTCCTGTGTTTTCTGTCGCGCTGGTCATGGTTCGTTCATCCTTGTGCATCACCTACATCTTGTTATTATTCTACGCACACTGCGCTGGCTGTCCTGCATCACGATGTAACAACACTCATAGCTCACTGTCATACATGATGCCTCTACGTCATGTTCTGACAGCTGAGTTTCAACGAGTGGCTACGTCTATAAAGCGCCGTCCGCTAGCCTCGTGTCCTCGATCGCAGCTTGACCATCGACCGCAATCTCCGTCGGATCTCTCGCCATGCCTAGATCACACCAAGTCGCCAGAATCAACAAGGGTGCGAGGCCAAGGCAGCCCAACGCTTCGTCCGGCAAGCGCAAGGCAGCAGAACCTCTTGGCCCTCCCCCTCGGCCCGGTAAGCAACCCAGAAGCGTGGTCCACGACAGTGATAGCGACTCTTCGGACGAGGAGGACAGTGGGCTGGGCAGCGATGTGAGTTCTCCACTAACTATGTGTTCTGTTCCATCCTTACTGCTGTTTGCGACGCATATAGGAGCTTCAAGTCGAGGAGGGCGACGGAGGGGATGTTCTGGCGGAGCCAGGGCCAATTGGTGACCTGCTACGGGCGATGAGGGCCGAGAAGACCACAGACAAAGAAAAGTGCGTAGATCGTTGTCGCTTCCTCGATAGCCTGATAAGTAGCACCTCACAGCACTATTCTGGCACCCTGGAGGAAGGGTGGCCGGCAACTTGCCCGGACGAAGGGATACTTCCTGAAGCCGTACGTGTGCATGGTCTCCGCCTGCTACTATACCCGCCGCGATGAATACGAGGACGCCGCCGCCATACTCAAGGACGTGTGAGTACCGCATGTACCCGTCTTCATGCCCGTAGCTGACCATATTGGGCGCATATATCCACTCGAAGATCTGACGAGCAGGCCACCGAGTATTCCGCGCTCTTCCGCGACATGGAGGAGGCACTCCCGGCACTTGAGTCGCTCGTGGTGGAGACCCAGGGCAGTTTGGATGTCCTTCGGCACGTATCCGTCTTCGTGAGTACACTTTCCTCGTTCTCCGCTGTGCGATCTACTCATTTCACGCAGCTCGAGAAGGTCATCAAGCAGTCTCGATCGGACGACGGGGGCAAGGTCAAGGGGATCATCCTCAAGCTCATCCCAAACGTCAAGGACATCCCCGCTATCGACGACGACCTCCCAAAGCATCGTCGTGGATTCCACCACCTCGCCACCGCCCGTCTGCTCTGCCCGGCTTCCCTCCGTACCCATTTCGACAGGAGCCCCCAGGAGTGAGTACCCATCTTCGCTCGTACGCAATGCCGCTTACAAGCCTGCTGGAGATTCTGTGACATCGCACTGCAAGGCAAGGTCCAGATGACCGCGGACCACTTCCCCTCGTTGCTGTACCCTGAAGACGGGTACGATTCTGCTGCACCTGCCGACAAGCTGTTGCAGTCGCCGCTCCTTGCTGCGGTACGTACGATATACGTTGTCCATAGCTGCCTGACATCTCTCCCTAGATTTATCGTAGCATCATCACGGGGCCGCGCACCGCCAAAGCGCCGCAAGGGGCCAACACGACCGTCATGCGATGGAATGCGGGCAAGAAGTCCATCGCAAAGACATACGCCATCTCTCGTGCGGTCCCCGAGTCCATCTGCTCCTTCGCCGCCTTGGTAATGTTGGGTCTACTTTTGCACTCACATATCTCACTCCTCGAACAGAGTCGCTTCGGATTGGACAGTCAAGTCGAGTGGTGCGAGCAAGACCAAGAATTCGTCTATGAGGCTTTCTACAGGAACCTCATGCAGCTCTTCGAGGACGAGGAGTGGGCGGCGGAGACGATCGAGTGGTACAACGTGTGCGTACATCCTTTCTCTTCGACGTTGCTTATGCTCATTGCCCTCAGCGAGGTCTTTGGCCCCGGCCATCACGACGACTCGGGTCGTCTCCTAGCAGGTCCGTCGTCCTTGTCCATGATCGCGAACAGCCGTGGCCGGCGCGCGCGTGGCACAACAGACGCACCTACAGCACCGTCGACTTCGAGTACGGGGCCCTCCGCATCTACCTCTGGCGACACAAGCTCTGCGTCGCCGGCTGCTGGCGATACCAGCTCTGCGTCGGGGGCGGCTGGCGATCATGCCCCGACCTCTGGGTCCTCTCCCGTCTCCACCGACAGTTCTCCTCTCGTCGACGCCCCTGTCCCTCCTGCTACCGTGCCCCCGGTTGTCACTCGTCCATCCGGCGCCGCCTCGGACGCCTCTGCGCCTGCTCCCGCCGCACCTGTCTCTGCGGCTACTGAGCCTGCTGTTCCCGCTACACCCGTCTCTGCCGCCGTTGTCACTGCTTCTGCTCCGCCCGCCAACGCCTCCACGAGCCCGGACGACTCTGCACAATCTCGCGCTGGCTCTTCCCCCGCCTCGTCTGACGACACTGCTTAGGTATGTGGCTGTGCCCGCCTGCGCGACATATACTCACAATTGATACAGTTCTTTATGCTCGTGTGCCCGTTCTCCACCTCGTGTCGACCGCGCGGTCGTCTGCTCGCTGCTCTGTTTGTACGTACCATGCTCTGCTCTGCCTATTGTCTCCATAGATTTGTTGCTCGCCCATCGTGCTTGTTGGCCTGCCGCTGTACTACTATACAATGAATGAAATAATTGTTCTCCCTCATTGTGGCTACGGTACAAGGCCTATAGTCCCCAATGATCAGCCAGTAAGCACAATACCTTAGCAGTCCGAGCCAGATGTAGTCATGGCATACACGGCCTGATAGTCTCTGGTCATGAAGCCTGCCAATGGCCACTGTGACTGATAAGGTATGTGGCCGGCCTATGTCTGACGTCATCTCATGTGCCGGTCACTGGCACTTGCCATTGGCTTCGACTGGACAGGGTTTGCCTATAAGACCCTTTTTTATCTTATAGATTGCCATATGTAGGCCAAGATAACTAAATATAATACATTACAGAGGGCCGTGTCTTGTCCCCAAGGCCCGACCTTGCCCGGCCAGTTTGGTACGTATATCTAGGCGCAGACGCCTAATCCAAAGCTATATAAGGTTCCGCCCTTTCCGCTGATGCCCCACGTCTTGCTCCAGCCTGCGCTCCCGGGCCTGCGCAGTGACCCCCGCGTCGAGCGCGCGCCGCAGGAAGTCGACGAGGCCGGGTTTGGCATCGCCCGGTAGAGCAGCATCCTGGGAGGGGGGTGGGAGGACGTCTTCGCTGGCGTCTGCAGGAGGAGCGAGGAGGGTGAGGTCGTCCACGGGTTCCTGCTTCACGACAACCGGCGGGCCTCGCGAGTCCGCGGCATGCAGAGCAGCGTCGTCCGGTGCACACAGGGGGAGGTTAGACGACGAAGGACCAGCAAGCCGAGCCGCGTCGGTGACCGCGGCTCCCGTCTGTCCAGGACGGTTGTCGATGGCACCAAGCACGGAACGGCCCGCAGGCGCGTGGGTTGTACCACCAGCTCCCTTGCCCATAGCCCGTCTGCTTGGTGTATGATTGACAGAAATAGGCCCCGGGACCGCCTGTGTACGCGGCAAGAGCACCCTCGCTTGCCGAGAGGCGCGTCCGTGTTGCAGTCCCCGAGGGATGCCTCCGGAGTGGTTCTCCTTGCTTCCGCTGAGGGATTGGTCGAGCCGATTGCGCTTGGCAGGCCCTTCTCTGGGATGTGGTGCAGGCGAGCGAGGCCGCTTGGGTGAAGTGAGGCGTTCCGCGAGGGTAGGTTTGGCGGGCACGTCAGCCGGCCTCGGGGGTCCATACACCTCATCCAACGCGCTAGGTGTCAAAGAGCCGATGTGCATCCCATTGTTTGCTGCGATGCGGATGCTATGGGGGAGGTGAGCATGCAAGGGCTGTGATACCACCTGTGTTGCAGCACTCACATGTGCAAGTCCGCAAGCATGCGCTCAAAAGCCTTGTACTCCTCCCTTGTACAAATTCTCCGAAAGGGAGGAAGCATTGCAAGTGCGCTGCGCTACATCCAAGTTATCAGCTTGCCTCCTACCATGTCAACCCATGAGAACCAACGGGACGTACGATGTCACGGCTGTGGTCGTCACTCTTCCGTCCATCGGTGGACCATGTGCAGCGGACGACTACCGCGTCACCCTTCCAGAAGCTCTCGCAAGCGTAGTTTCCGGGCAGACGCAAGCTGCGAACGTCGTCGTGGACGAAGCGTTCGACATGCTGCGGAGAATTGTGACATGCCGCGAGCCGGACCTTCTCCCCTCCGTAATGGATGTCCAAGGTGTAGACGTCCATGTGTATCCTCGATATGCCTTCCGATGGAAGTCGAGTGAGGTGGTAGGCTAAAGAGACGGATACGTTCGTAGAGGATGGGCCGGCGGGTGGAAGGGTGCTGCCCGTGTCAGCCGCTGGGTTACATCGGAAATGGATCTCGGCTAGCACTGCGAGTGTGCCACAGACGCGTCGACCACGGCGCTACGCCATTTTTGTTTGTAGACTTGCGTGGGGAGACATAATTTGCGGGAAAACAGGTTTGTATGCGGTCGAGGGCACGCTGGCACGTCGACGAGGAGGACGAGGACGAAGAAGAGTCGAATCGGTCGCCCGCACGTCATTCGCGCCCCCGCGACTTCGGCAACAGCCGAGATCTACGCGAGTCCGACCCAGTCTTCTCCTCTTCTCAGCGTCGATAATCTCAACGCGCAATGCATGTCTGCTTCCGGCGTTGGGCATTTGTCTTGCTCATACTTCCAGTGTCGCTTGTTGCGTGGCGTGTCATACCTTTTACATACCCTACAACTTTCTGACGGTCGTATCGCTTGAAGTAGCACCGACGTTCTGCATTTTTCGCAAGTGATGCCATAGCTCGACCTTGATCTGACTCGTGATGATATCAAAGCTTCCTACTTATCTCCTAACCAGAGCCACATGTTATCACCACCAAGTGGGCAGGAAGATCGAGTAAAGGAGACGGTGACGCGCGAATGGGCTAACCAGGTGGCACCGCTGGGTTTCCACGAATCCCGTATTCACTACCAAATAGCCTCAATGAACATCATACCTTCGCGAGCTCACGCTATGCTTCACCTCAATGTCCCTACGATTCAGTGCAAGACATCCGACGGACATCGGAAGAACAGACTCGGAGGTGTAGCTATGCAGAGCGAACAACGTCGGATTCCACTCTCAGCTGATTTATCTTTGCGGGTTTTTTTGGATCCCTTTATCGTCCTCGAGGGCTGAGCCCTATGTAGACGTTATACATGCGGCAATGGGGTAGGCTAGGGGGAGGCTGGACGTGGTCAGGCGTAGTAAAGGCCCTCCGTCGAGACGCTTAGTTGTACGCTCGCTCTGACCCGTCGCTCGGTCTGCAGCTTTGGCCCTCGAGCGGGCTGACGACAGCTTGTTCTCTCCGGGTTGAAGCTGACATCAGAAGGCATCATATAAGCAGTCCCTGTGCCCACTCCCTACACTCAACTTCAAGCGCACCCTCGCCCTCCCCGCCCACCTGCACCAGAAGGACACGCAACGATTGCGATTAAGGGCAGCACCCACGGTAGAGTGGCATACATGCAATGCCAACAGGTGTTGTATAGTAGCTATGTTCATGGTATGGTTAACATCCTACAGTCCCAGCAAGGAGCGGATGAGATGGAAGGAGAGCGATGTAGGCCGAGGCGGCGTAGCCAAGGTTCAGGTTGCAGGTACGTCTGGACGTCCTCATTCATGGGTCGTAGAAGCGATATACGGTATATACTATATGCGAGAGTGCGTTCCAGGTGTTGAATCCGGACGTGCCATGTACATGGCCATACTTTATTCTTGGTTCATTTCTGCTCCAGACGGGCACGAGCCCGTCGCGCAGAGCGGCTCATCCCGCGGATCTTCGCGCCAAACTTCCAGAAGACGAAGACTCTGTAGGTAACTCATCAGCTTTCAGCTCGCAACCCCTGTCATAGCAAGGTACGCACGCTGGTGGTCCTACTGCGGCAGCGAATGCGGCAAGGATAGTGTCGCCAACACCATAACCGAGGGCCTTATACATTGCAGGTGCGAACAGCGGGAAGCAAAACCCCGCTACAGAGCGGAAGAACGAGACAGCCGCAAGTGCTATCCAGTCTTGTCAACGGGGGATCGTACCATGACGAGATTGGGGGACATACCTGACGCAGCGTGTGCTGTGAAAGCATCAATCACGTAGGTCTGCATACCCTGGAACGTCACGATCATCCCAGCTCCCACCAGGGCGAAACCCTACACAGCTCAAGGTCAGTAGGGCTTCGCGACTTGATGAGTATCGTGGACGTACTATGTCGACGACGATCCAGTGCGTATGTGTTCCCCACCCGGCCATTAACAGGCCTGCCGGTACCACGACCGTGCCCGGGAACACAGTGACTGGCGAAGTCATTAGCTCATCTTGTCGACAGGACCGATTCGTGTAGATACATACTCAGCCTGAACTCCGGTTGCCCAACACCACCATTACGTGCCTTCAAGTGCTTGTACACGCGGTCCAGAGCCCTAGCGTTGAGTTGGGTAGCGATCACCAGTCCTGGGGATGAGCGGGTCAGCCAGGTAAGCATAGATCATTTGCTCGCGAATCCGTTCTCACCGGTACCGAGGTTGATGTAGTTAAGACCAGCAATACCGATGCGTTCGTGGTAAACGTGAAGCGATGATGCGACATGTACCTGTCAGTGCTGGTTGGCACACGTCGGGAGCGAAGTGCTGACTCGGCCTATCAGCGAATGGAACTTGAATCACAACGACAGTCAAGGTGCTACGCACTCATTCATTAACAATCGCGTTGACGCGGACGGGCATCGCATCCAGGGCAGATAGTCAGTGGCGAAATCTGCACGCCATAGCTTGTCAAGGAGAGGGGGCGACGGCGAAGGAGGATTTCGACCCGGAGTTAACTGATCTGCATGGACTGGAGGTGCACTGTATGACGACCATTCGAAAGAGACCTCCGCGCACCCGGAGCATGCGTGTGCACACACTCCAGTGAGACGCTTGCAATGTCAACGTTAGATACTTGACGAGAAATGGGCTTAGTACCGATCGCAGTATGGAGCCAAACCGTCCATCTTTCACGTCACCCTGACGTCTGTTAGATGACTGAGCGATATGGGACCATATATCGACTACATGACTCACAAGGCCTGGGTTGCCGTATGTGAGCTCGGTTGTCCACCCCTGACAAACTCCGCATTGTCGTGGTCCATTCATTTCTTGTACATTTGTTGCGTAATCAATCTTATAGGGCGGCGCAATGCGCATACTAGGGAAGTACTATGAGCTGGACCGCCCGCCTCGGAGTGATGTGCTGCATCATGGCAGTGGTAGATCCCACCGCAGCTGCTGTAACGGCTTTCAAAAGAAAATCTCAGGCTGTAATATGCACCTTTTGATCTAGTATTCATTCCGAGTTCATTTACGGTAGAGCGGTCACCAGCAGTGTCAACGTGTGACTTTGCCAGCAAACCTGCGACATTAAGATGTTAGAAAAACCACAGCGTAATGACGGTGTCATTACGAGTTATGAACGGCCATGAATACGAAAGCAGTATAGTACTCACCTATTGGTCCCACGGAGTCGGTGTGAGGCACGGTGACGACGGTGGCACTCAGACTGCCTGGTACCAAGTAGCGTGACCGTGACGGGTCATCGCTACGGGGTACCATTAGCGCCTACGCTACCGCACTACGACACCCACTTTCACGCTCGCCATTTCTCTGAGATCGCTAACTCTACCAACGTATAAAGACATCACAAAAACGACCGGACACTTGGAAGGCGTCTACACGTGATAGCCAGCCAGCCCGACAGAATGTGAAAACCTGTGGGTTGACCGGGCTGACAACGAACAGTGTCGGGGGTGCGGTGGGATACTGTAACTCCCACCACCCTTGGGCGTCCTGTGATGCCGATCGCAAGGTCACGTCCATGTTTTACTCTTCGTTCTTCCTCGTTGCCAACTTGGAGTACGCGTCCTATGTGCGTGCATGATTTACCCCGGCTCACCCTTAATACCTCTACTTCAGCAGTGTCTCTCCAACACTAGGAACAAATTCGATACGAACAGCTCTGGTGCTATGCACGCACCACGGGTCGAAACGACAGGCATGAGGCATCTGCGAGACTGCTGCGAGCTTCCACCCTGAATCCACGTTACAGTTTTGAATTCGTATGTAACTAAGGACAGAATGTCCCGCCTCGCTCTCTTACCGAGGTTGTGGGCCGTTCGAGTTGGCGGCTGGCACTGTTCAGGAAGCTGGAGAGGTGCGGCTGACACTCCGGATGGGGGCTGCTGGCAAGCTCCATAGGCTGCTCGACAATTGCGGGTCCGTCTGGGTGGACCATCCTCTCATCCCCTCGATACCGACGCCGTCATACTTGCTTCATACCCTACAAGGATGACTGCCCATCAAGCCTTTGTCTCTGTGTACATCCACTACCGCTTGGACGGCAGCAAAGCCGCGTATCTGAGGAGCCAGCAAAGTAACGACCGCCTGTCTCTGGAGAAGTTCGCCCTCAGGGACCTCCTGTACCTTCAACTTCCAGGGGCCGGGCGGATCATGACTCTGGAGAGCCGGGAGGAGGCGAAGGTCTGTTGCAAGTGGCCTGTGACGGACCCGGCGGAGGCGAGTCCATTTTTGTAGCCTTTCGTGTCGTTGCCTCGTGACTCATATGTCTTCCTTGGTAGGACGAGCTTGTCCGTGTCATTCGCGAACAGGTCGAATTTCTTCATAAATCGGACGTGGGAGAGCTCTTGCAGCTTCTAGAGATGTGGGTTTGCTGCATTCGTTCGATGGCAGACTACAAGGTCACTGACTCTCCCTCGCAGCGCGAAGGTCACCCTTATACTGCCGGGGATGTAAGTCGCTCATTGGGACCCGCACAGCATCTGCGTGATATGAAGGCTCATATTGGGGCATGCGGAGGACGCCGGCAGACGGGCAAGAGGTTGAACGGCTGCGAGGTCTCCTCGCAAATCACCAGGCGGCCGAGGCAAGTGCAAGAGCAAAGCACGAAGGTGAGAGCATTCACACACTTCAGGGCTTGCATGACGTCGATTGACTGGGATTTCAGCCCTCCGCAAGAAGGCCTCCCATCTACAGACGGAACAACGCCGATTGACGAACGAGATTGCCCGCATGTCTTTTGCGAGTGTTCGAGATCGATGCGGCGGACGCAGGGCGAACTGACCCATTCAAGTGCCATATATCTCGCCTATGAACAGTGCAATGAATATGGTGCTGGAAATGGCCGTCTTGACTCCTCTTGTAATCGAGCTCGATGAGGTGCGCTGGAGTAAAGTGGCTAGTCCCGTGCAATGGCGACTTCGTAAGACCAGAGTAGGTGCCATCAAACTGCATCGCTCAAGCAAGCAGGAGTACCCCTAGTGCACTGTTCTGAGTCGTGCCGGAAGCCAGGCGAGACAATGCCTGAAGTGACCTCTGGCGCGGCTGCCACAAGCACGTGGACGCAAGTCGTGACCCGCAACACGCGGCGTCACTCAGACTGACTTCAGCCGCTTTGCGGAGGACTCGCTCTTGCCTTCCCATCCACCCAATCTCACCCCTCCATGCGAGCGCATCCATCGCCGTCAATGTAGAGGAGGCGTCTACTCCGGTCGTCCAGATTGCAATGCTAGCACGTGGAACTGAGTTGCAGGGAGGCTGACAGGGCACATGAGGCGTGAACCGCTGAGGTTGGGTGAATCCTCTACGTGTCTAACTTGCCTTTCCCAATCATCCCTGCCACCCGTCTCTTTTACAAGACGTCTCCCACAATGTCCGAGCTCGCGGTTATGATACAGTACACCGGCATCAAGGCAAAGTTTCTCGAAGTATACAAACAACGCGCACGATGCTTCCGCCACGCATTCCTCTCGTTCGACCTCAGAGATCTTCGCATGCGACGGCCCAACTATGTGTACCTCGTAGACTGGGACACAGCGCACGTAAAGTGCGTCTGGAGGAAGGTACGTGTTCATCTGGTACGGGGCTGCCATCCTTTCTCATCAGTCACTCTCGCCGTGTCGTTTAGTCCGAGGACGCCATTCAGCGGCTTCGCGCACAATTCAAAGTAGTGCACACTGACACCGCTCTCCTCAGCGCACTCGACATGTGAGCCTCCTATCCTGCGCGCTCGGCGTCACACCTGCCCTTCCCATCCGCTAAGTATAATCCTGCCAGCGCCCGGATCGATATCGTCGATGTGCACCCGTACGTCACCCGCGCCCTGCGCTCCGTTATGGACTTAACATCGACGCCAGACTTCCAGAGTCGCTCATCCCTGGTGTACCCGACACCCTCAGTTTGCCCTGCAAGCGTCGTGTTGCCCGCTCGGAGGACGACGAAGAACACACCAATCTGAAGCGGCCTAAGCTCGAGCCCGACACGTCCAGTGATCGCGCACTGCTCACCTCCATCACCAACACGGCGGCTGCGACCGGAGTCGCGGCTGCCCTCCGTCGAGACGCTTAGTTGTACGCTCGCTCTGACCCGTCGCTCGGTCTGCAGCTTTGGCCCTCGAGCGGGCTGACGACAGCTTGTTCTCTCCGGGTTGAAGCTGACATCAGAAGGCATCATATAAGCAGTCCCTGTGCCCACTCCCTACACTCAACTTCAAGCGCACCCTCGCCCTCCCCGCCCACCTGCACCAGAAGGACACGCAACGATTGCGATTAAGGGCAGCACCCACGGTAGAGTGGCATACATGCAATGCCAACAGGTGTTGTATAGTAGCTATGTTCATGGTATGGTTAACATCCTACAGTCCCAGCAAGGAGCGGATGAGATGGAAGGAGAGCGATGTAGGCCGAGGCGGCGTAGCCAAGGTTCAGGTTGCAGGTACGTCTGGACGTCCTCATTCATGGGTCGTAGAAGCGATATACGGTATATACTATATGCGAGAGTGCGTTCCAGGTGTTGAATCCGGACGTGCCATGTACATGGCCATACTTTATTCTTGGTTCATTTCTGCTCCAGACGGGCACGAGCCCGTCGCGCAGAGCGGCTCATCCCGCGGATCTTCGCGCCAAACTTCCAGAAGACGAAGACTCTGTAGGTAACTCATCAGCTTTCAGCTCGCAACCCCTGTCATAGCAAGGTACGCACGCTGGTGGTCCTACTGCGGCAGCGAATGCGGCAAGGATAGTGTCGCCAACACCATAACCGAGGGCCTTATACATTGCAGGTGCGAACAGCGGGAAGCAAAACCCCGCTACAGAGCGGAAGAACGAGACAGCCGCAAGTGCTATCCAGTCTTGTCAACGGGGGATCGTACCATGACGAGATTGGGGGACATACCTGACGCAGCGTGTGCTGTGAAAGCATCAATCACGTAGGTCTGCATACCCTGGAACGTCACGATCATCCCAGCTCCCACCAGGGCGAAACCCTACACAGCTCAAGGTCAGTAGGGCTTCGCGACTTGATGAGTATCGTGGACGTACTATGTCGACGACGATCCAGTGCGTATGTGTTCCCCACCCGGCCATTAACAGGCCTGCCGGTACCACGACCGTGCCCGGGAACACAGTGACTGGCGAAGTCATTAGCTCATCTTGTCGACAGGACCGATTCGTGTAGATACATACTCAGCCTGAACTCCGGTTGCCCAACACCACCATTACGTGCCTTCAAGTGCTTGTACACGCGGTCCAGAGCCCTAGCGTTGAGTTGGGTAGCGATCACCAGTCCTGGGGATGAGCGGGTCAGCCAGGTAAGCATAGATCATTTGCTCGCGAATCCGTTCTCACCGGTACCGAGGTTGATGTAGTTAAGACCAGCAATACCGATGCGTTCGTGGTAAACGTGAAGCGATGATGCGACATGTACCTGTCAGTGCTGGTTGGCACACGTCGGGAGCGAAGTGCTGACTCGGCCTATCAGCGAATGGAACTTGAATCACAACGACAGTCAAGGTGCTACGCACTCATTCATTAACAATCGCGTTGACGCGGACGGGCATCGCATCCAGGGCAGATAGTCAGTGGCGAAATCTGCACGCCATAGCTTGTCAAGGAGAGGGGGCGACGGCGAAGGAGGATTTCGACCCGGAGTTAACTGATCTGCATGGACTGGAGGTGCACTGTATGACGACCATTCGAAAGAGACCTCCGCGCACCCGGAGCATGCGTGTGCACACACTCCAGTGAGACGCTTGCAATGTCAACGTTAGATACTTGACGAGAAATGGGCTTAGTACCGATCGCAGTATGGAGCCAAACCGTCCATCTTTCACGTCACCCTGACGTCTGTTAGATGACTGAGCGATATGGGACCATATATCGACTACATGACTCACAAGGCCTGGGTTGCCGTATGTGAGCTCGGTTGTCCACCCCTGACAAACTCCGCATTGTCGTGGTCCATTCATTTCTTGTACATTTGTTGCGTAATCAATCTTATAGGGCGGCGCAATGCGCATACTAGGGAAGTACTATGAGCTGGACCGCCCGCCTCGGAGTGATGTGCTGCATCATGGCAGTGGTAGATCCCACCGCAGCTGCTGTAACGGCTTTCAAAAGAAAATCTCAGGCTGTAATATGCACCTTTTGATCTAGTATTCATTCCGAGTTCATTTACGGTAGAGCGGTCACCAGCAGTGTCAACGTGTGACTTTGCCAGCAAACCTGCGACATTAAGATGTTAGAAAAACCACAGCGTAATGACGGTGTCATTACGAGTTATGAACGGCCATGAATACGAAAGCAGTATAGTACTCACCTATTGGTCCCACGGAGTCGGTGTGAGGCACGGTGACGACGGTGGCACTCAGACTGCCTGGTACCAAGTAGCGTGACCGTGACGGGTCATCGCTACGGGGTACCATTAGCGCCTACGCTACCGCACTACGACACCCACTTTCACGCTCGCCATTTCTCTGAGATCGCTAACTCTACCAACGTATAAAGACATCACAAAAACGACCGGACACTTGGAAGGCGTCTACACGTGATAGCCAGCCAGCCCGACAGAATGTGAAAACCTGTGGGTTGACCGGGCTGACAACGAACAGTGTCGGGGGTGCGGTGGGATACTGTAACTCCCACCACCCTTGGGCGTCCTGTGATGCCGATCGCAAGGTCACGTCCATGTTTTACTCTTCGTTCTTCCTCGTTGCCAACTTGGAGTACGCGTCCTATGTGCGTGCATGATTTACCCCGGCTCACCCTTAATACCTCTACTTCAGCAGTGTCTCTCCAACACTAGGAACAAATTCGATACGAACAGCTCTGGTGCTATGCACGCACCACGGGTCGAAACGACAGGCATGAGGCATCTGCGAGACTGCTGCGAGCTTCCACCCTGAATCCACGTTACAGTTTTGAATTCGTATGTAACTAAGGACAGAATGTCCCGCCTCGCTCTCTTACCGAGGTTGTGGGCCGTTCGAGTTGGCGGCTGGCACTGTTCAGGAAGCTGGAGAGGTGCGGCTGACACTCCGGATGGGGGCTGCTGGCAAGCTCCATAGGCTGCTCGACAATTGCGGGTCCGTCTGGGTGGACCATCCTCTCATCCCCTCGATACCGACGCCGTCATACTTGCTTCATACCCTACAAGGATGACTGCCCATCAAGCCTTTGTCTCTGTGTACATCCACTACCGCTTGGACGGCAGCAAAGCCGCGTATCTGAGGAGCCAGCAAAGTAACGACCGCCTGTCTCTGGAGAAGTTCGCCCTCAGGGACCTCCTGTACCTTCAACTTCCAGGGGCCGGGCGGATCATGACTCTGGAGAGCCGGGAGGAGGCGAAGGTCTGTTGCAAGTGGCCTGTGACGGACCCGGCGGAGGCGAGTCCATTTTTGTAGCCTTTCGTGTCGTTGCCTCGTGACTCATATGTCTTCCTTGGTAGGACGAGCTTGTCCGTGTCATTCGCGAACAGGTCGAATTTCTTCATAAATCGGACGTGGGAGAGCTCTTGCAGCTTCTAGAGATGTGGGTTTGCTGCATTCGTTCGATGGCAGACTACAAGGTCACTGACTCTCCCTCGCAGCGCGAAGGTCACCCTTATACTGCCGGGGATGTAAGTCGCTCATTGGGACCCGCACAGCATCTGCGTGATATGAAGGCTCATATTGGGGCATGCGGAGGACGCCGGCAGACGGGCAAGAGGTTGAACGGCTGCGAGGTCTCCTCGCAAATCACCAGGCGGCCGAGGCAAGTGCAAGAGCAAAGCACGAAGGTGAGAGCATTCACACACTTCAGGGCTTGCATGACGTCGATTGACTGGGATTTCAGCCCTCCGCAAGAAGGCCTCCCATCTACAGACGGAACAACGCCGATTGACGAACGAGATTGCCCGCATGTCTTTTGCGAGTGTTCGAGATCGATGCGGCGGACGCAGGGCGAACTGACCCATTCAAGTGCCATATATCTCGCCTATGAACAGTGCAATGAATATGGTGCTGGAAATGGCCGTCTTGACTCCTCTTGTAATCGAGCTCGATGAGGTGCGCTGGAGTAAAGTGGCTAGTCCCGTGCAATGGCGACTTCGTAAGACCAGAGTAGGTGCCATCAAACTGCATCGCTCAAGCAAGCAGGAGTACCCCTAGTGCACTGTTCTGAGTCGTGCCGGAAGCCAGGCGAGACAATGCCTGAAGTGACCTCTGGCGCGGCTGCCACAAGCACGTGGACGCAAGTCGTGACCCGCAACACGCGGCGTCACTCAGACTGACTTCAGCCGCTTTGCGGAGGACTCGCTCTTGCCTTCCCATCCACCCAATCTCACCCCTCCATGCGAGCGCATCCATCGCCGTCAATGTAGAGGAGGCGTCTACTCCGGTCGTCCAGATTGCAATGCTAGCACGTGGAACTGAGTTGCAGGGAGGCTGACAGGGCACATGAGGCGTGAACCGCTGAGGTTGGGTGAATCCTCTACGTGTCTAACTTGCCTTTCCCAATCATCCCTGCCACCCGTCTCTTTTACAAGACGTCTCCCACAATGTCCGAGCTCGCGGTTATGATACAGTACACCGGCATCAAGGCAAAGTTTCTCGAAGTATACAAACAACGCGCACGATGCTTCCGCCACGCATTCCTCTCGTTCGACCTCAGAGATCTTCGCATGCGACGGCCCAACTATGTGTACCTCGTAGACTGGGACACAGCGCACGTAAAGTGCGTCTGGAGGAAGGTACGTGTTCATCTGGTACGGGGCTGCCATCCTTTCTCATCAGTCACTCTCGCCGTGTCGTTTAGTCCGAGGACGCCATTCAGCGGCTTCGCGCACAATTCAAAGTAGTGCACACTGACACCGCTCTCCTCAGCGCACTCGACATGTGAGCCTCCTATCCTGCGCGCTCGGCGTCACACCTGCCCTTCCCATCCGCTAAGTATAATCCTGCCAGCGCCCGGATCGATATCGTCGATGTGCACCCGTACGTCACCCGCGCCCTGCGCTCCGTTATGGACTTAACATCGACGCCAGACTTCCAGAGTCGCTCATCCCTGGTGTACCCGACACCCTCAGTTTGCCCTGCAAGCGTCGTGTTGCCCGCTCGGAGGACGACGAAGAACACACCAATCTGAAGCGGCCTAAGCTCGAGCCCGACACGTCCAGTGATCGCGCACTGCTCACCTCCATCACCAACACGGCGGCTGCGACCGGAGTCGCGGCTGACAAGGACGGCCCGCCTCTCAACAAGCAGGTACCTCGACATGGCCGGTTCCTCCACTTGGTCCGTGCCGACGTGAACCCCGACCCGTCCGCAACGGTCGTGTTGAGTCCTGACATTGTGATTTACAACCCTCTGGACAACGGTAAGGACCCCGCCTCTGAGAAGGCAGCTCTGCGGCTTGCCATTCGCCAGACCTACAGCGAGTACATGGTGCACTACGAAGCCAGCAAGGGTGAGCACGAGTTCAGGTTGCAGCCCCCCTGCGGTACACCATCTGATGTCGTTGGAACACAGACGTCGAGGAAGATATCGCACATATGGACGCGCAAATCAGGTTTTTGATGAACAAGAAAGCTTGTATGTGTATGACTGACCACTGTTGAGTGTTCGCTCACACCTCCCTCGTCTAGGGCTCCTCGCCCGCGCTGCTTCTCAGGTCTGATACTCCCTTTCGTACCCCTCCCTGTCACTAGCATGATGTAATAGTCACGTCGGTCCTTACTTGACATAATTGCATGAGCGTGTGCATACCGTTGCAGGTTCCTTGTACGGTCTGCGACTGACTTCGCGCCGACCAAATGCTTCCATGACTCGCGTACCGCCGTACTAGTATCGTCCGCCGTAGAGAAGGCGCAGTTGCCGGCCACGGCATGTGAACATTGTTTGCCTGCATGATTAAGGTACCTTTTTCGAGAGCAGGTGGACGACGCATCGCTTCGATGAGCAGAGACTTGGTACTGAGCTGAACGTACCGTGACCGCGTATGAAGCGCGTGATCCTAGACGCTGGTCTCCGCCCTCAGTGATCGTTCCGAGTCTCTGACTGACTCTCAGACTCTGAGTCTCTACATGTCTGCAACGACATTCACCGCTTGAAGCACCGTCCACAATCCTTGATGCGGTACTCCGTGCACTATTCCCCCATTTCCAGTCTTGTCATCGCCTCACGCAGATGTGAAGATGCGTCCGCACACGGCTCAACGGTCCTGCCATGCGAATGAAGTAGCGGCTATCCTCTCGACCACCCCACATTTTTACAAGCCGGCAGGTCAATGAGATGCCTTGAGGCACCCTTGCAATTGATATTCTTATCTGCATACATCGGAGAATACTGGGAGCATAAGAGAGTCGCGGCATGAGCGCTGCATCAACGACTGGTTGTGAGTTACATTGCTTCGTTGTATAGGCGTACGAACGCATGGCTGAATTGCCTGTTACATGGCTCTAGCCTCATGTATCAGTGCGTAGCTCTATGTGTGATGTTTTGCTAGAACCGGTGCGTCGCCCACCCTCGGCTGGTTCTATTCACACCCATCCGGATCCTGTGTAGCGGTTTTTGACGCAATCAATGGGCCGTTGAACGCGTCTACTGCAGCCTCTTCTGTGCGAGCGTATACACCTGGGTCGCTTGGCGCAACGATCCCACTTTTGAAGCACGCTCTAGGGCAGAATCAAGGAGGATGCAATACGACGGTGTCACAGTCGCGAAGCGGTCGTCAAAGGCACAGGTGAGACCTCACCTTCCTGTATGTCATAGCGCTTCTAGGTCGTTGCCTTCCTAGACGAATGGCACATGAGCAACAATTGCTACGTTGCTTCTGTCCAAGAGCCTACGTCTGCCTCGGGCAACAACTCCATGCTGCTGGGTGTATGCGCCATCAAATTGCTGAGGGTGCATGGCCAACATTTTCAAGCACCCGGTGAACAGACTGAACGAAGGATGCAAGCTCCACATCTTTGTTCTGTCGTGACAGGGCGAACGCGAGAGTCACAGGCACGTGGTTACTACCCATTGTCCTACGCGCTGCTACCTTCGCCTTTCCCTGCTTCCTCCTACACGAAGACCTTCCAACTCACCTTGCGTTCTACAGAGAGTTTCACGAGTTCTGTTAGGCCGGCACCATTTCGTTCTTCTGCCTCAGCAACATGAGAATTACGCTCTCCTTGTACTACAAGAGCCCAAGAACGGAACATATGCATGAGCTCCAAGAGGGCGCCACTCAGCATTTGGAGGGGTTCGTCAAAGACGATCTTACGTTCCTCGGGCTTCCAACACCGGGGGAGATTGAATGTATTGGGCGGGAAGGGCTCATCAAGTGTTCTTGGATAGTCGGGGTGAACAGTGTAAGCGCGATCTCCCCTGCATTGCTACTCAATCGTCCTAAGTCATCGTCTTTTGAAAGTACCTCGAGCGATACATCCGCGCCCGCCATATCACTCTGCGCTCTGACAAGCAGGCAGCCTCCAGAGGAACCCGGAACTCGGTCGCTATGTGCGCAGCATCCGTGTCGAGGGCACTTACCCGAGACTCCTCGATGTCGTTCAGTACTGCCCCGCGCTGGAAGAATTCGACATGACCGTCGACAACGGCCCGTCGAACCCACAAACGGCACAAGTGAGCCCTCAACGGCCGCCTTCCGTCGACGCGGCGGTCGTCCGTTTCTGCAACAGCTTCTCGTGCATGCGCCGCCTCCGGCACCTCGTCATCCGCAAGAACGCGTATCTCACCTTGCCCGGTCCGACGCACGTCTTCGAGCAGCTCGGCAAGGCCATCCGGGGATGGAAGTATCTAGTGAGTACTATTGTCCCGCCTGCGCGTCGCAATCGGGCATCCTGCTCGCACCTGTCCCTCGGGCTCGCCACAATGGTGTATTACGTTGATCTGCGCCCTTCTAAGCGATCGACGACCTGCAGCGTGCCGCATTGGGACTAGCCGCATTCTCCACTCCGACTTCACTGTACGAAGCACTCGTACTAACGCTGCTCTAACCCGCGCAGGAAACCGTGCACATCGCCTTCCGCTTCTCCCCCTCGCCCGCGTCCGCGTCGTTCGCCACGTCGTTCGCCTGCGCCCCGAGGCTCCGGTCGGTCAGCGCGCTGCTCCCGACGGTCTGGAACACCGCGCTGCTCGAGGTACGTCCTTCCGCCCCACCCACGCACCCGTCCCCCTCACACGCGCCCGCAGATCTCGCAGAACCCCGCGCTCGAGCGCATTCACATCGGGCCGCGCGCGGAGCTCGTCGCCTCGCAGCTCTTCATCTCGGAGGCGCGCAAGCACCCGCGCCTGATGGAGCTCATCGCCGCGGGCACGCCCGAGCTCCCGCGCGAGCCCGCCCTGCGCCCGTGCTTCTGGCCCGTCTCGTCCAGCCTGCCCTCGCCCGGGCTCGTCGCGCCGCCGTACCCCGGCCAGCATCCCCACGCGTACGCGTACCAGGCCCCGTCGCCCGCGCCGTACCAGCACCTGTCGCAGCGCCACCGCGCGAAGGCCGAGCACGCGCACCTGCCACAGGCCCCGCGCGACCCGCGCGCGGTCCCCCTGTTCTCGTCGCCGCCGATGCCGGTGCGCAGCGCGCCCGCGGTCCGCCGCATGAGCGCCGTCTGAGCGGCGGGCTGCGCATGCGGATGACTCAGCCCCGCGCGCTGCCGCCGCCGCTGCCGCCGCCATACCCCGTGCACGCACATACCCAAATCGGACGCGCTCTCGCCGGGCTCTGCGAGCCCGCGCGCGACGCGCCCGCGCATCTTGTCCCGCTTATGCATCCTATGGACCGTTGACAAACCTAATCCAGGCAGAGACAAAGACAATTCCCATGTATTCCTACGCAGTATAAATCTCTTCTCTCGGTGGCGCTGTTGTACTCTTACGTCTATAATTCCTCCCCCTTCCTATGTCTTGATACGCTTCGTGGTTGGTGGGGTTCTCGGGTAGGCAGGCATAGAAAAATGGTGATCAAAATGGACTGCGGACGTGTAATGTTGATAATGGCATCGCAGGATGCGCGAAGTAGTGTACATAATGTGATATATATACTTGTACATAGCCCTAATGTTTATTCTCTATCTGCTGGCATTCACTCGCATGGCCGTAGCGTAGAACGATACGGCGATGTTTGCGGGTGTGAGGCTAACTAGGACACCAGGACACTTGCCTCCCCACGCGGTCGAAGGACCAGTGCACGGAACCAGCAGCAGGGAGCAAATCTGGAGGGCATTTGCAAAGTCGGTGGAGGAGCGCGCTGTTACCATGAGGACTCATCCAGGGGGGAGCACGGCGGCAAGAGTCAGCAACCCAATTAACGAATTGACGAGGGACAGCAACCCTCTCCGCCGAGGTCGATGGGCAAGACGTAATATCGGTGTCCTGGACATGTCACGCAGAGATGGCCCGCTCCTTCGATCTCGGTCCCATCAGGGTCGTGGACGCCTTTCATTATCTCCTCAAGATCCCGCCGGCTCGCGGGAAGGCCCCGGCTGGCCTGATAGGCCGTCCTCCCCCTCCGTCATCAGAGCTAGAAGTGCACGCCTGTAGTTGGAGGGGGATCTGGCGTCCTTCGCCAATAGAGTCGCGCCTTCGCGTCTTGCGGGGAAGCCGCCGTCGAGCGTGCTCCACTGGTAGTTGCGTGGAGGAATGGACGCTTGAGCAGATAAGCTCTCCCGAGGGGCAGAGATCTCGGCCACCGGGAGGACCAGTGCCAGCACGCCGCACGCTGATCGGGGAAGCCCTGTGTAAATTGCGGGAGAGAAGAGTGGCGGACGCCAGATGCCAGTGCGGGGTGCAGTGTGTCTGCACCGGAGGGCCTCGAGGGAAGCTCCGGAGACGAAGGGCGCGGCGATGTCAGAAGGGTGCAAACCCGAGCGGTTCATGCATTCCAGAGCCAGCCCAGAGCGAAGAGGGTGAAATTGGCTCGAGCTCGGGATTGCGCCTGGGCGAGAGAAACGAAAAGAAGAATGCCTCGTGGAGGGTTAATGGACCGCTTCTCCGCCATATTCGCAATCCGAGGCCTTCCGCCTGTAAGTTTTTGAGTTCCTCGAGGATGAGCGTATCCATTGTGGCGTTCGAAGCACCCGCAGCGGCCTGAGCGGGAATGGCACAAAGCCAACTCGATCGATCCGCTGTCAATATCGAGCACACGACAGCAGACATGATCAGTAAAGGACGCGACGCAAGTGGGTGTGAGAAGCAGCTGCCCTCTATTGCGTTCATGCCACAGAATTTGAGTTGGGAGACACGACGCATTGTGGGGCCCTGCGATAGAAAGACCTGATTATCATGCCACGAGCCGTCACCATGGCGCATAGGAGATGCGTTGAGGCGCACCTTTGTGGACGTGACGCCGGCCGCGTTCGGTACACCCGAAACCTCTCTTGACCGAGTAGCGGACGCGCGCCGCAGACACGCGGGCCCGCAGACTGTCTGCTGACAGCGGTCAGCAGTTACGGCATCGCATTCATTCCCGTTACCAGTGACTGGGCCCGGTGGTGCGAAGAGAATCCGCACCGCAAAGGCCGCGTCTCAAGGCACCCCCGGTCGAAAACTAAGAGAGCTTCATCGAGCGGCTTATCTGAAGAATGTTCGGGCCCGTGAGCGAGGTCCGAGTAGTCTCCAGGACACTGTGTTGGTACCAGGAACCGGAGGGCGAATGGGGCAGCCGAGTTGCCCTGGTGCAGCTGTTGAGAATGTTGTGCAGATCTACGGACGCCCCGCATATCACTACCAGAATGGTCGTCTCTGTATCTGGAAACTGTGATAGATTCACCGTAACATGATGCACCCGGTCCCCAACCATTGTGCAACTGCTCACAGCATGGGGACGCTTCTCATCCAATTTTCAAGGGCGTGATCGGTGTAGACCCTTTGGCTCATCAAACCAGGACTACTGGTAGATCCGAGGACGGTGGGGTCCTGAGCACGTCGCTAAGTGAAGGAAATCCAACATGAATCGAAAGCCTAGGACGCCACGAAGAACTCACCTGTTGTCTTCGCATCGCATGCTTCGAGCCTGGCACGTCGTGTCATGCCTTACATACTGAGAAGTCTGATCCGCCGGCACGACTCTATCTCCCGCTGAGGTACCGTGGCGTGGACGACAGTACACTGTGTCACGGCGAGTTTGGGGAATGATAGCGCGATGATGCGACATGTACCTGTCAGTGCCGGTTGGCACACATCGGGAGCGAAGTGCTGACTCGGCCTATCAGCGGATGACACTCGAATCACAACGACAGTCAAGGTGCTATGCACTCATTCATTAACAATCGCGTTGACGCGGACGGGCATCGCATCCAGGGCAGATAGGCAGCGGCGAAATCTGCACGCCATAGCTTGTCAAGGAGAGGGGGCGACGGCGAAGGAGGATTGAGACCCAGAGTCAACTCATCTGCACGGAGCGTGGATGCGATAGATGAATACCATTCGAAAGAGACGTGCGCGCACCCCGGGGAGCATGCGTGTGCACAGACTTCAGCCTCCCACGCCACCACTTCGCGTCTCCCCTAGGGCCCGCTGTGCGAGCTAGGGTCCGCGACCTACCCGTCAGCGGCGAGCGTCGGGAGCGTAGAATAATCGAAGGGTAATCGCTCCTTCGTACTATGTACTTTTCTAGGTACTATTGCATGGAGCTCAGTGAGCACGGCGCCCCAAGTATGAGGCCCATAGGTAAAGGGTCCGGCCAATTAACGGCATAACCTTGACTAAGCACGACGCTTCGTAACCACCGGGCTCCTCAAGTTAGCCCTCGCCTCTTCCGCTCCCGGTGACTCGCCATGTCCGCCACAAAGAGGTACGCTGCTATTCACCACCAATTACTCTACCATGCTGATTCCTGCCCAACTTCTTGCTTGACCAGGTTGTCTAAACCGCCGGTTCCCCCAGGCGCCACAGTGAAAGGTAAGCCCGCCTTCCCGTAGCCCTCGTTCACAACACTTCTGACCATCGATTACGCAATAACAGCACCAGTACCCCCTCCTTCGTCGAAAGCTCAACCAGCGAACAGCGCTGGCAAAAGTGCGTCGCCCAGTCTTCCAATCTGCTGCCGCTGAATGTCCCGGTCTCAGAGGGTTACCCGGATATCATACACGAGACGTACGGGGAGTACATCTACCGACCAGGCTTTCCTTTCTTCAAGGACATCTCAGAGGTATGCCCATGATATTGACTTATTCTCAGAGTCTAACAAAAGCCTTTAGTTCGTCATCACAGGCTACGAACGGGAAGATTACGCGCTATTCCATGCCGCTGCTAAGGAGAACAAGGAGTTTCGTCGTCTCAAGTGAGTAGCAGCACGCACACATTCATCACATAGATGCTGATCATTGCAACCAAAACTGTACACAGACTCTATTACGACAGCGAAAGCAAGACACTTACCATGACTCAGCCTGACATCGACCATGAAGCCGTGATCGGCATTTGGAGGAAGGCAATGGAATCAATCCACGACGAACTTGCGCCGCCAGAACAACTCCAGGAGGCCCTGGACATGGTCCACCTCACCGTGCCTTGGATGACGAGAATGCTTGTCAACGACACTGACGACTTCATGTGGCCGGACTCGCTGTTCGGCATGATCATCGGGGAGAATGATACGGTGGATTTGGGACCGCTGGAGGTGGGAGGTTCTCAGTATTTACATGGGAAGCACGGGGTACTGGCTGTGGTGAGTAACAGTATCCTCGCTCATGATTTGGGCTCATGGTGCCGCTGTGCAGCTTGAGGGCATCGCACGCCATCACCAGGCTGAAGTCAGGGCTGGCAAAACCAGACAATGGGTGCAGATGGCAGCATTCAAGCTGTACGAGCATGGCACTAACGTCACGCTCAAGCGCGTTGTCAAGAAGAAGGGAAAGGAGAGTGGCTACGAGGAGCCCATCATGACTGAGGATCCCACTGATGTGGATCTCAACGAGGGCGGTAATGTCTCGCCCGAGGCGCAATTCCCCACTGACCGCCAGGGATTGCGCGTGTCTGGGACAAGCACATCTGAGGATACTTCACGACTTCTGCTGGATACCGCCGCGTACAAAGCCCTAGCGAAGTCCCAGTCGCTCAAGATCAGTAATCGGTACCCACGTCTCGGCGTGAGGGAGAGTTCGCCCTGCGACACCACTGTCCTCCTCCCGAAGACAGGCCCCTGGAAGCAAGGGGCCAGCAACCTCATTGTCGGGGCTCTGCGCATCCTGTGGTTCCACGTCCCCTTCAACAGGATCAACGATTTCTACCAGGTCCTGCAGCAGGCAAAGGAAGCCGCAGGCCAGGGGCATCAAACATTGGCTGAGGAGAAGTGGATCCTCGCAGGCTTCGCACTTGTGAGTGTTTTTTTATTATGTTGAATAACTCTAAACAACTGTACAGCCTATCCTTCCCATTGATGAGTACTGTGGGCCACTGTGTCCTCTACTCCACAACTTCCTGAGGAGCCTTCAGGACTCCCTCAATGTCGTCACCATGGGGATCCTGCATGCATGGACCATGCCAGAGGTCAGGGAGAAGCTCGCGCAGCTCGATGACCCCGAGATCGAAGACATGTACTTGACTTACCTCGATCAACTGATAGCTAAACCACAGGTCGACTTCAAGCGCATCATCAAGGGCTTGGCTCTCCACATGCCGGGCGTCATGCGCTTGAAGGCAGAGGACAAGCTGCGTGTCAAGGATGAGGAAGTGATGATGGCAGACGACACTTTGAAGGAGCACACCGAGGAGAGCTACAAGGAGCAGACCATGGAGCAGACTGAGCAGACCTACAAGGAGGTCAGGGCCATGAAGCTCAAGAGGAAGCACGATCTTGAGGGTGATGGCACTGGTGCACATGAAACGAAGGTAGCGTCCTCGAGCACCTCAGGCCTCGGGCAGGGCTCTGAAGGCAGTTCCATGTTGGCTCACCAGAAGTGATTTGTATGTCTGCGCCTACCCCTCACTGCCCTCATAGCCATCCTAGTCCAGTTGTATGTACTTATCTCTCGTTGCTTGCACCTGCCAATGCAGGCTTACACTTTATACTTACTGTGTACATCACAACCATGGATCCACCAAAGCGAATTGAGCCCGGGTCTGCACATAGAGGCTGCAAGCTACGCTATGTACCATCTACCTCCCCAGCAAACCTGTCACATTTGAGCACTGCCGCCTCGCGCTCGCTTTCCATCCGCGCACGTAGCTCATCGCGCAACTCACGGAGTTCTACATGCTGCGGCGTGAGTGCTCCTTGACCTCATAGTAAAAATGGTGTCACCCACCGACGTTCTCGCCCTGCAGTTCGAGCTTTGTCTGCACCAACACTCTGCTCAACTCTGCATGCCCCGGGGTCAGCAGTAAGCGCTGAACGTAGGGCAGCGTAGACGCACCTTGGGCCGAGCGCGCTGCGCGTTGCCGCCTCTCGGTCTCTGTGCTGAGCTTGCCGGTGAGGTCCTGTCTCTCTTGCGCTCCTATGGTGGAGATGAGTGGAGATGAGTGACAAGTTACATTTCACCCGCGGCCACGGCAAGTGGGTATATGCGTACCGGTAGCAGCAGCACACCGCGCCTCCTCGGCCTCCCTCACGCGCAAAGCAAGTTCTGTCTGCAATTTCTCCTGCTCTGCACGCAGCGCTACAGAACCATGAGATCTGTGCCCGGCCGCGTTGTGGAGAAGGACATACAAGCCAATGCCACTCCAGCATCACGCGCCTCCGCCTCGGCGCGCTCGCATCTGTGCACTTCCGTGCGCAGGGCCTCTCTCAAGCCTACGCCAGGATCCATGGATGAGTACATACAGCTCAGTCGAGGATAGTAGGAGGGACACACGAGGTTCTTCGCTCACACAGAGAGGAGGCCGCGCGTCGCTCTGTCCAGCGCAACCTGCAAGGCCCGAGGGTCATCAGGGCTATGCGGAGACACGAGACTTGGGGCTCACCTCTCTGCTTCTCTCATAACGCAGCCTTGCACGCCTTCAGCCGCTCCCGCAGTCTCCCCACGTCTTGCTCCAGCCTGTGCTCCCGGGCCTGCACAGTGACCCCCGCGTCAAGCGCGCTCCGCAGGAAGTCGACGAGGCCGTGTTTAGCATCGCCACCCGGGAGAGCAGCATCCTGGGAGGGGGTGGGAGGACGTCTTCGCTGGCATCTGCAGGAGGAGCGAGGAGGGTGAGGTCGTCCACGGGTTCCTGCTTCACGACAACTGGCGGGCCTCGCGAGTCCGCGGCATGCAGAGCAGCGTCGTCCGGTGCACACAGGGGGAGGTTAGACGACGAAGGACCTGCAAGCCGAGCCACGTCGGTGACCGCGGCTCCCGTCTGTCCAGGACGGTTGTCGATGGCACCAAGCACGGAACGGCCCGCAGGCGCGTGGGTTGTACCACCAGCTCCCTTGCCCATAGCCCGTCTGCTTGGTGTATGATTAACAGGAATAGGCCCCGGGACCGCCTGTGTACGCGGCAAGAGCACCCTTGCCTGCCGGGAGGCGCGTCCGTGTTGCGGTCCCCGAGGGACACCCCCGGAGTGGTTCTCCTTGCCTCCGCTGAGTGCTTGGTCGAGCCGGTTGCGCTTGGCAGGCCCTTCTCTGGGATGAGGGGCAGGCGAGCGAGGCCGCTTGGGTGAGGTGAGGCGTTCCACGAGGGTAGGTTTGGCGGGCACGTCGGTCGGCCGGCCTCTCAGGTCCATACACCTCATCCGACGCGCTAGGTGTCAGAGAACCGATGTGCATCCCAGTGTTTGCTACGATGCGGATGCTATAGGGGAGGTGAGCATGCAAGGGTTGTGATACCACTTGTGTCACAGCACTCACATGTGCAAGTCCGCAAGCATGCGCTCAAAAGCCTTGTACTCCTCCCTTGTACAAATTCTCCGAAAGGGAGGAAGCATTGCAAGTGCGCTGCGCTACATCCGAGTTATCAGCTTGCCTCCTACCATGTCAACCCATGAGAACCAACGGGACATACAATGTCATGGCTGTGGTCATCACTCCTCCGTCCATCGGTGGACCATGTGCAGCGGACGACTACCGCGTCACCCTTCCAGAAGCTCTCGCAAGCGTAGTTTCCGGGCAGACGCAAGCTGCGAACGTCGTCGTGGACGAAGCGTTCGACATGCCGCGGAGAATTGTGACATGCCGCGAGCCGGACCTTCTCCCCTCCGTAATGGATGTCCAAGGTGTAGACGTCCATGTGTATCCTCGATATGCCTTCCGATAGCAGTCGAGTGAGGTGGTAGGCTAAAGAGACGGATACGTTCGTAGAGGGTGGGCCGGCGGGTGGAAGGTCAGCCGCTGGGTTACATCGGAAATGGATCTCGGCTAGCACTGCGAGTGTGCCACAGACGCGTCGAGCACGGCGCTACGCCATTTTTGTCTGTAGACTTGCGTGGAGAGACATATTTTGCGGGAAAACAGGTTTGTATGCGGTCGAGGGCACGCTGGCACGCCAACGAGGAGGACGAGGACGAAGAAGAGTCGAATCGGTCGCCCGTGGCACGTCATTCGCGCCCCCGCGACTTCGGCAACAGCCGAGATCTACGCGAGTCCGACCAAGTCTCCTCCTCTTCTCAGCTTCGATAATCTCAACGCGCAACGCATGTCTGCTTCCGGCTTTGGGCATATGTCTTGCTCATACTTACTTCTAGTGTCGCTTGTTGGGTGGTGTGTCATACCTTTTACATACCCTACAACTTCCTGGCGGTCGTATCGCTTGAAGTAGCACCGACGTTCTGCATTTTTCGCAAGTGATGCCATAGCTCGACCTTGATCTGACTCGTGATGATATCAAAGCTTCCCACTTATCTCTTAACCAGAGCCACATGTTACCACCACCAAGTGGGCAGGAAGATCGAGTAAAGGAGACGGTGACGTGCGAATGGGCTAACCAGGTGGCACCGCTGGGTTTCCACGAATCCCGTATTGATTACCAAACAGCCTCCATGAACATCATACCTTCGCGAGCTCACGCTATGCTTCACCTCAATGTCCCTACGATTCAGTGCAAGACATCCGACGGACATCGGAAGAACAGACTCGGAGGTGTAGCTATGCAGAGCGAACAACGTCGGATTCCACTCTCAGCTGATTTATCTTTGCGGGTTTTTTTGGATCCCTTTATCGTCCTCGAGGGCTGAGCCCTATGTAGACGTTATACATGCGGCAATGGGGTAGGCTAGGGGGAGGCTGGACGTGGTCAAGCGTAGTAAAGGCCCTCCGTCGAGACGCTTAGTTGTACGCTCGCTCTGACCCGTCGCTCGGTCTGCAGCTTTGGCCCTCGAGCGGGCTGACGACAGCTTGTTCTCTCCGGGTTGAAGCTGACATCAGAAGGCATCATATAAGCAGTCCCTGTGCCCACTCCCTACACTCAACTTCAAGCGCACCCTCGCCCTCCCCGCCCACCTGCATGTCGTCTCTCCCCTGCCCCCTACCTCTCATCCCCCTCCCTCCTTCTCTCAGTACCGAACATCTCGAAGTGCACGCTATTAAATCCTTGATGTGGCTAATATTGTCTAAGGTGAGTGATGTTTTTCGTTGCCGAGGCACTGTATGTGCGCCACCTCCAGTCCACGACAACTCGGATGGTTTGCCATACCATCGCCGCTAGGGCCATCCCCTGCCGCATTGATCCGTGGTATGTGGAGAACGCTGACCTAGCCAGAAGAATACACAACGATTGCGATTAAGGGCAGCAGCCACGGTAGAGTGGCATACATGCAATGCCAACAGGTGTTGTATAGTAGCTATGTTCATGGTATGGTTAACATCCTACAGTCCCAGCAAGGAGCGGATGAGATGGAAGGAGAGCAATGTAGGCTGAGGTGGCGTAGCCAAGGTTCAGGTTGCAGGTACGTCTGGACGTCCTCATTCATGGGTCGTAGAAGCGATATACGGTATATACTATATGCGAAGGTGCGTCCCAGGTGTCGAATCCGGACGTGCCATGTACATGGCCGTACTTTATTCTTGGTTCATTTCTGCTCCAGACGGGCACGAGCCCGTCGCGCAGAGCGGCTCATCCCGCGGATCTTCGCGCCAAACTTCCAGAAGACGAAGACTCTGTAGGTAACTCATCAGCTTTCAGCTCGCAACCCCTGTCATAGCAAGGTACGCACGCTGGTGGTCCTACTGCGGCAGCGAATGCGGCAAGGATAGTGTCGCCAACACCATAACCGAGGGCCTGATACATTGCAGGTGCGAACAGCGGGAAGCAAAACCCCGCTACAGAGCAGAAGAACGAGACAGCCGCAAGTGCTATCCAGTCTTGTCAACGGGGGATCGTACCATGACGCTGAGATTGGGGGACATACCTGACGCAGCGTGTGTTGTGAAAGCATCAATCACGTAGGTCTGCATACCCTGGAACGTCACGATCATCCCAGCTCCCACCAGGGCGAAACCCTACGCAGCTCAAGGTCAGTAGGGCTTCGCGACTCAATGAGTATCGTGGACGTACTATGTCGACGACGATCCAGTGCGTATGTGTTCCCCACCCGGCCATTAACAGGCCTGCCGGTACCACGACCGTGCCCGGGAACACAGTGACTGGCGAAGTCATTAGCTCATCTTGTCGACAGGACCGATTCGTGTAGATACATACTCAGCCTGAACTCCGGTTGCCCAACACCACCATTACGTGCCTTCAAGTGCTTGTACACGCGGTCCAGAGCCCTAGCGTTGAGTTGGGTAGCGATCACCAGTCCTGGGGATGAGCGGGTCAGCCAGGTAAGCGTAGATCATTTGCTCGCGAATCCGTTCTCACCGGTACCGAGGCTGATGTAGTTGAGACCAGCAATACCGATGCGTTCGTGGTACACGTCACTGAAGATGGTCGGAATAGTCGTCAAGACCACTGCACCGCACGATCAGGGACTCAGTCCAGATGCATAGAACCGGTGCGTACGGTAGATAGTGCCATAAATGAAGGCCAGATACAGGCCGAAGAGCTGGATGATGGGCTCCGTTGCGAACAAGACGAAGGGGCGGATGAGTGCCTTCTTCCAGAGCGCGAGCGAGCTGCAATATGGGTGAGTGACATCGTGATCAGCAAGTGTAGCCGCTACTGACTTTGCTGCGATTGGATGTGTAGTGCGAACTTCCCGGATGTGCGCCTTCTCTGGGTCTGTCTTGATCTCCATCCGGATGCGATCCGCCTTGTGTTGAAGCAGTTTAGGTGCGTACGCTGTAGAAACATGGCTCAGAGGTGCGTCGAGACGATGAACTTTCTCTACTCACTCTCTTTCAAGAACAGCAAACCCAACGCCTGGATAACTATGGCGACAATGCTTGTCGCCCAGAATACCCATCTCCAGGTAGACCGCTCTGCAATCCAACCGCCTGCGATAGGACCTACTACGGGGCCCAGTAGAGGCGCCAAAGAGTAGATGGCGATTGCCTGCCCTCGCTGCTCGGGCGTCCACATGTCGCCAAGGGCAGCACCACCTGTCTGTGCAAAGCTTAGACTTTCCACGCTAAGTCGGCTCGAGTAGGCTCACAGCCATAGGTGCACTACCGCCTAGACCGGCGAGGAAACGGAACGCTATAAGCTGACCTGAGTTCTGCGCAAACCCGCACCCCAGGTTCCACGCTGGTAGCGATTGGTGAGTCCAACTGCCTGCGTGAAGCGTATGATACTTACCTGCATACCACAGATTGCCGCCGCGAAGAATCATAGCCCGACCGAACATCTCGCTCAGAGGTCCGAGGAAGAGTGGACCGACCGCTGGTATATGCAGAGCACAAGGTGAGTAGCGCGATCGAGGGCAACGACGAGGTGCCATACCGTAGGCAAGGACGAAGACCGAGACCGTCAAGCTACTTTCGGCGCTGCTTGTTATGTGGAACTGTTCCGCGATCTGTCCGGCAGCAGGAGCCACCATCGAAGAAGAGATTGGGGAAATGAACGTGAATCCAGAGATGACGAAGGAAGCGGCCCATTTCTTCTTCTTCGTCCAACTGTGAATGATGCGTTCAGTTCCTATGTCGAAGCCCGAAGCGCTGATGGAACGCACTTTCTTGGGTTGGCTGGATCGTCGGGCCCATCCCAACCCACGATGAGTATGCCATTGTCTACACTTGACTCCTCTTCCTTTCCCTTCTCGGAGGAAGCTTTCTGAGGCTTGTCCGACTCATCTGGACTGGCGGCTAGCGTGCCCTCCTGGCCGCTGTTCAGCGATTGCCGAGCAAGCTCATACGCTGATGCAGAGGCAGCGTTTGGAGTGTCGACAGTAGGCTCAGCTACTCGTGTCCTAGAGTCTGAGGAGGACATGAGTGAAGGCAAAACTACAATGATGGTGTACGTGCGCGCAGGGACGGACGTCCAATATATAAGCCGCACCTAACCGATCGCGGGGATGTCGAGCACGTCTGCGCCGGCCCCGTTCGTGTGCTTGTCGTACACTAGCCGTGTGCAAGCTATGCTCCAGAGGGCTCCGTTTTGCATTGCGGCTCAGGCTGCCGCTCGGGTAGTGTCATACGGAATGAATAATGCCATTTCAGGTGCGTCCGCTTTTACGCCCCACACGTCACATGCCCAGATCGTCATCACAGCTGTACAGTATTGCAGTCAGAGTGTATCTGCAGTCCGTCCGGAAGTATTGGGCGGAGCTGGTTGTGGCGTAGTCTGCAGTGGGAAGTGGAGCGCGCTCGGGTAGCGTCATCCAGAGTACTGTTCTAGGAAAAAAAGTCACGTGCCCTCGGCATCGCGCGATCTCCCGCATTGTCGTTGGAAGTGCCCGAACGGCGGCTCGTGGTGCCTCCGCGACGCGCCTCCACATCTGGCTCGAGCCCGCGGCGGATTTCTTGTTCCGCTTTGGGCTGCCCGGGCCGGCGCGTCTTTCGTGCACAAAGCCGCATTGCTGCCGTGGACTGGCCCGGTACCCAGTTGATACTATCGAGACGACGACTGACTAGCGGCGTAGGTTGGGTAGAGATGCAATTTGGCGTGAGATGTGACTCAAAACAGTCTCTGACTTCAAGCTGTCAGTTACGTAAGCGCCTAACGTCCTCTAGGCTCTGCATACCACCAGTCCGCAACGGTGCAGGTCAGTCAACATCGTTTGTTAGTCCCAGTAATATTGATTACCCATGTGGATAGAGCTCCTAACTCGTTCTGCTAGATGATAAGGGACGACAGGACTTCCTGCATTTGATCGAGGACAAGGAATATATATGTCTGCCGGTTCCGAGTGTGCAAAAGGGATATATGAGACGATCAGAGGCTTCACCTTTTGTTCGAACGAGGGGACATCCACAGCCTTCAAATGCAGTTAAGGACGAATCAATGGCCGTAACAATAAACCGTCCGATGTGATTACAGTTTGCTATACATCGACAGGTCGAAGGTATCCAGGGGATCCTCTCTTGCTTCTAACGCCCATCTGCCAGCACAATTCCCACGCTCCGTGCCCAACAGAGGAGGGCATACCGAGCGCGGCGCACACAGTCTGGAGCTCTATAGAATACTCTAAGCCCTATAACTAGTAACTAGAGGCCGTCACTGAACGCACCGCTCTCCCCTACCGACCCGCGTACACCCAACACGCCATGGGGGATAATGCGCGAAGGGCAACGCCCAACACTCGGGCGACCAGCGTGAGCCATGGCTCAACAACCACGAGAATTACACCAGGCAAACTGCCACAAGAGATAGAGAACGCTTTGATTAAGATGAGAACCAGCCCAACAGCGGCAGCGAACTGGCTGCGCCGCTACCAACTCATCCCGGAAGATACTCAGGTAGGAATGGGCCCCCTCTCAACGGGGCTCCTCCACTTCGCCGCACACTCGAGTGCGAAACTCGGCGCATGGGCGGTAGAAGCCGTCTGCGCCCTAGCGGTGTATGCTGAAGCGGTACAGACGGACGACCTAGCCACAGCGGTTTGGGACAGACTGCAGCCCGAAATCCACGACGACCGACACGAGAACCTCAACACCCTACAAGCACTACAAGACGACCTCCACACGCAACACGCGGACCTGATGGAGCAACAGGAACGCATACAGATGGAACTGTCGGGAGCAGCAGGACGTGTGACGAAGGAGACGAGAGGGCTGTCTGAAGGGCACACCCAACTCCGGAAAGAGCTGAACGAGGTACGCTCTCTCCACGCAGACCTATCCAAGACCCTGGAGAAGCTCGCCTCTGCGACCACCAAGATAGAGGAGGTCGCACGCAACCCGCCGGCACAACCACCTATGTCGAACCCGACCCCGCCGGGACGACCCACATACGCTGACACGGTGGTACGTATGCTACCTGCTACGCATGCCACCTCACTTGCCAGGCAGGACGCCCAATTCCGACGGGTCCTGGTTGACCTCCGCCAGAACGAAGACGGCACCCGCCCGGAACCACTCACCCCAAAAGTCTACCTGGAGAAAGCCACGTCCTCGATCGCCCTCATTAGAGAGGATGGACACTCACCTCCGGAAGGACTGCGCTTCATGGCAGTTAAGGTACTACGGCACGGAGGCCTACTTTACGAGCTCAACACGAAAGACAGCGCTGACTGGCTCCAACATCCGGATAACATGAAGCTCTTCACAGCTAAGTTCGGATGGGAAGCGACGATCCGAGCACGTCAGTACCCGTGTCTGGTAAGGAACACGCCAGTCCACCTTGACATTAACCACGCCGCCGCTCTACGCAAACTCGAAGCCAACAACGAGTGGACTAAAGGTGAAATTGTTGCTGCGCACTGGATCAAACCAGTCGACAAGCGGAGAGAAGGGCAGGAACGCGCTCACATGATACTGAAACTCAGCACCCCTCAGAGAGCTAACGACGTAATCCTGAATGGAGTCTGCATTATGGGTCAACGGCTCCCCGTCGAAAAACTCCGCAGAGAGGCGCGCCGCTGCCTACGATGCCAAAGAATGGAACCGGGTCATCTCGCCCGCGACTGCGAACTGATTGAAGACACTTGTGGCACCTGCGGAGGCCTACACCAAACGCAGGGATGCACGGAAGGCAAACGCTACTGCGTCAACTGTGGAACGCACGACCACGCATCCTGGGACAGAGGGTGCCCTGCTTTCATCGAGGCCACACGGAAGATACAAAAAGCCAACACGCTTGAGCAGTATCGATTCTACCCCCTAGCCGACGACCCTAATAGCTGGGAACACCTCGAGACCCCTTCCCACCCCTCGTCCAACCCCACCCGACTCACCCCGTCCCAGTTCGAACCCTACACGTGGTCCGACGACCAAACGGACCCCAGACCACGCGACCTCCCCCCGCACCACACGCAACGTACGCAGACACGCGAACACCGCTCCCGATCACACTCTCGGGGACGCACGCGACCCTCGCACCACGACTCCCAAACCCCTCCCCTACAAGGGGCCAATCGCGTCCCGTTAAACCCACGAACTGACGGCCCCAATCGCCCGCGCACGTGGAGCCTACAGAGTACCTCGAGACACCGCCAGACCATGCTAACCAGGGACGGCGCGATTCGGCCCATCCCCTCTCGCCCGCGCTCCCCCTCTGCGAGCCACGCTCCCTCCCGATCATAATGTCAACACACCCGCTCTCCCTACACTTTATCCAGCTGAACGTCAACAAATCCAACACTAGCCAGTCCGCACTCCTCCACAGCGTCGCAGATTACGACCTCGTCTTCCTCCAAGAACCGCATATCGACTTCCTCAAGAACACTAGGGCCTCGCAACAATGGCGCGTGATCTACCCTCCACAACACAAGGACTCCCCCGCGCGCACTCGCTCAGTTACGCTCGTCAACACCCGTATCGCCACGTCTGGATGGGCGGCCATCCCAGTCGACGACCCCGACATCACTGCTATCTCACTCACGTACGACACGGGCACTCTCTCCATCTTCAATATCTACAACCCGCAAGACTCCCGACGCGCACTTGACCGACTGGCACGCGCCACCCACCGCATCTTCGGACAACCCGAAATGCAACTCGACGACCCCCAGATCATCTGGCTCGGGGACTTCAACCTACACCACCCGCTGTGGGAAGACGAACGTAACACCCACCTGCTCACTGACGAATACCTAGATCGCGCGCAGCCCCTCATTAACCTCCTCACAGCCTTCGACTTCCACATGCTCCTCCCTCCCGCCGTCCCTACCCTAGAAGCTGCCAACACGAAGAACCACACCCGCCCCGACAACGTTTTCGCCTCCCCTGAACTGGCAGGCACCCTCATCCGCTGCCGAACCGCCCCAGAACTCCGCCCGCCGCACACCGACCACTACCCAATCGCCACCGAACTCCAAGTTAACGTCCCGCGGGCTGCCCCCGAGAACTTTCGCAACTTCCGACGCGTCGACTGGCCCCTCTTCCGCAAAAGTCTTGCCGTACGCCTCGAAGACATCCCGCTCCCAGTCGGTAACCTCACCTCGGTAGACGATTTCGACACCCTGCTCCGAGCGCTCATGCAGGCAATCACCAACACCATCCAGGAAGAGGTCCCTGAGACCAAACCCCCGCCCTTTGCGAAACGATGGTACTCCAAAGAGCTGGACGACACACGACGCGAGGTAAGCAGACTGGGGAGGAAATCCTTCCGACTCCGAAACCACCCCGATCACCCAGTGCACAAGGAGTACCGCACACTCCGGAACCGCTACGGCGACCACATTAAGAACGCGAAACGGTCACACTGGGACGCTTGGATAGAAGAGGCTGACATGAAGTCCGTGTGGACAATAGGGAAGTACGTACGTGCGGGCTCCTCTGATGGAAGTCGTAGCAGCATCCCCCCCATCCGCCGCCCTGGATCAGATACCCCCACTCGACTTAGTGAGGAGAAGAGCTCTATCTTCTACGAGACGTTCTTCCCGGCTCCTCCCCAGGACGCAGCACGACGCACTCGAGGACGGTACCCTCCCAACGCTTTCGAGTTCACCCACATCACGGTGATGCACCTAGGCCTCCTACAAGACCCGAACGGACAGCCGAGGGCCGAGGGGACGAGGCTGGCAACTGGGGTGAAGGGGCGAGCCAGGATCGATTTCCCTTCGCAGCGCGAAGAGGGATGAGAGTCGGATACGTAGGCTTGGGTACGATGGGGCAAATCGCGGCTAGTCGCGTAGCACGCGATAAAGTCGCGACTCAGCGGTAAGGAGTGGTGACGAGGGGCGCGACTCAGAACCGAGGGGAGAAAGAGGGAATAGCACGTACGAGGTCACAGCTCCGTGAACCTCAGAGGACGCAAGAGAGGAGAGTCAAAGGCTCGGTCGAGGCGCAATCGCAAGTCGCAGTCGCAGGTCGCAGGTCGCAAGTCGCAGATCGCAGTCGCAGTTCGCAGTACGCAGTACGCAGTCGCAGGTGACGCAGGTAATCGCAGTCGCAAGTCAGACGCTAACTCTGAGGGTAACGAGTGCTTGTCTTTTCGTCGAAGTACAGAAGGGTTTATATACAAAATCTGCGACTACGTTCCGAGCGATCCCGAACACATCCGAGACGTCCTACTCTACCTTCCGACCAGTTCCTGCACCAACCGAACTCACCCATGCTGAAGAGCCACTGCCATGTGGTCTGCGACAAATCGGGACTTGAGGTCGCGTCGGTGAGTCGACTTCTGACGTCAGCTCAAAGAGGACATTCCCGACGCCGCACTGCGTCGATTCGGATCTTCGGGAAGTCGCGGCGATCGGGTGCGTCTAGTCCCGATGGGGAGGTCGCAATCTCGAGCGTTGATTGGTCGCAATGACTCCGGGTCTTGCCGATGACCGGGAGGGTGCCTCTGAGTCGCCATGTGAGAACGCCTTGGGGTGCTGAGTCGATCGGGCGGTCGCGGGCCACTGACTTGGAGTTCGAATCAGTCGTGCGAGCGAGAGCAGCGTCGTGTGTTGAGTCGCCGAGTCGCATGACTTCGCAGCGCGGCGAATCCGGCCACCTCGGGGATCGGAGTAGAATCGCCGATCGGTCGGGATTCGGGGTCGCGTCCAATCGCAGTCGCTGAGTCGCCTTGAGAGCACGGGGTTGAACGCGTGGCTGAGTCCCAGGGAGGTCTAGGAGATAGAGAACACGAGGAGGGGTTGCTGCGACGCGTGTTCGAATCGAAGCGAGTCGTATTCGCGATTTCGGGGGCTAGAATCGCGGCGATCGCATCATCTCCCCCTCACTAAAATCTCGACTGTCCCCAGTCGCAAGGGCGAGAAGTTGGACAGGGGAATGCGATCGAGCCGACGCAGTGCGAATGGGGAGAATCTGGTGGAGGAATCCGTGCAGCTTGTCGATCCAGTCTTCGAAGTCGTTGTCCTTTTGCGCTGCGTCGCCGGGCTGGGGGTAACGTCGCGACAAACCGTCGGGTGCGTGCGATGAACCAGGGACGTGGATGAGCTCGAAGTGGTAGGTGAGGATGGTGACAATCCAGCGATTAATGCTCGCGCTTGGGGCCAAGTCGGGGTTCTGGAGCATGCCCTTGATGTATCGCGCGTCGACTTCGACACACAATCGCCGGACGCCAATGAGGTAGATCTTGAGAGCTCGTAATGCACGGTAGAGGCCGTAGATCTCGAGCTTGGGCTGGGAGAATCGCGATTCGCGTTCGTTCAGCGTGATGGAGCCGAATCGACTGTAGTAGCGTCGCCGCTCGTCCTCTTCGTCGCACTGGCAAAGATGGTATCCGACCGCGATGTACGAGGTGTCGACTGCGAGGATACCTGGCGCGGGGGAGTTGTAGTCGAGGGGTCGCAACGCTGGCGATTCGAGCAATGCTTGTTTGAGATCCTCTTGAGCCTTGATCTGGGCTTCGCCGAACTCGAAAGGTACGCCTTTGCGCGTGAGCTGTACCAAGGGGTGCGCGCGATGAGCGAAATTGCGAATGAATATCCTTGCGACTCCAACGGTCCCTAGGAAGGCGCGAACTTCGGAGAGGTCCTTGCACGGTCCCCAATTCTTGATAACCGCGACTCGCGATTTGTCCGGTAATCGTCCTTCGGGCGTACAACGGTGTCCAACAACCATGATTTCGCGGGCGCAGATAATCGACTTGGTGCCAGAGAAGGTTCCGCCGGCGTACTTGATGCGCTGGACGATGCGATTCATGTTGTTGAAGTGTTCCCAAACGAATCGCCGAATGCCGGGGTTCTGCGGTATGGTCTCGTACTTGCCGTTGCGATCGCGATAGTCGCTCTCTGGTCCTTTGCCTGGGCAGTCGTCGATGTATGGCACGGTGAGGTCAGGAATCTCGGGTTGGAGGATGTAGGTGACATCGTCGTGGAAGATGGGTACCGCGTTGCACCAACCCATAGGCAAAGTGCGTAGTCGCAGGGCTCCGAAAGGGGTTTGGAAAGTCGTCAAGTCGCGCGACGACTCGGCGATGAGTCACTCGTCGTAGCCAACGTAGAGGTCGAACATTCCGCCGCAGGGTCGACCCGCGAATTGCTCAGCGAGGTATTCGGGGGTCGGAGGAACGCCAGAGTGTTGAATCGTGACCTTGTTGAGCGGCTCGAGACTATGAACGAGTCGCAGCGACTTGCCATCCTTCTTGACTACACAGAACCATCGCGACCGATAGGAGGAGTTCGAGGGCTCGTATACGCCTGCTGCGATCTTGCGCTTGATGATCGCGCAAACCTCGTTGTAGAGACCTGGGGGGATGGGGATGTTCTTCTGCACCCAAGGAGTGTGAGGCACGACTGGAAACTCGATTGGAGGGAAAAATTCGGGCTTGAAACAACCGCGCTCCTCGTCGCACCACGCGAAGGCTTCATTCTGGAGACACATAAACTGGTGGAGAAGTTTGCGCTCTTCAGGCCACAGAAAGTCGCCGCCGTGCGCTTTGTCAAAGGCCTCCTTGCGTTCTTGCGTATAGCGACCGGTGGGAACGTAATCGCCGGGGTTCGTCGGAAGCGTTGGCATAGACGCGAGAGGATCGCCGGTGATGTTGCGCACGATGCGAAATCGCTCCGGTATGGTGCCTAGAACGGGGCGCGTCTTGAGTGCGACGGGCTTGTACTTTTTCTTGGTCGCGGCGTAGGTCGTGTAGGGGATGTTGTCGCGTTGAAGGAGGTGGAGGTGGTTGATGTAAGATAGAATCGCAGGTGCGCGACTCAGTGTAGACGGGGGGTATCGGGGCGCGGTCGTAGTCGCGGTCGCAGTGGTCGCAGTCGCAAAAGGGAAAGCAGATTTTTCGAGACGTGTTGATTGGCTAGTTACGCTAGTTGAAGTCGAGTCGCGAGAGTAAAGAGACGAGAGGAAAGTTGAGACTGAATCGCAGGCCAAAAGATAAGTGGAAACAATGGAGACTTGAGGATCGGGACGCGTTGTGTAAGCTGAGACGTAGGGTTTTCCGTTATCTTCAGTGATGACCAGGGCGACCTCTCCTTGGTCTGCGACCAAATCCTCGAAAGTCAAAAACCCTCGGTCGGGGCGTGTGGGTTTTGCTGCAATCGCGCGCGCCAGGATCCGCGAGGTATGGTGGGTATGGTCACGATTTCGCCAGAGTTGGGACACGCGATCGTAATCGTTTGGTCTTCGTTCGCGTAGTTCTTCACGACGCTACGCGTCAGAACGTCGAAAGGTCGACCAAGGAGGATGTCGTAGGCAGCGTCGCGAATGACATGGATCTGGAGGTAGAGCTGGATATTGCCTATGCGGAAAGGTACGTTGCGCAGAAGGCCTTCCGATTTATCGAGTTCGCCGTTGGCCGATTGCATGTCGAGTCGCACCGTAGGGTCGTAGGCTAGTCCGAGAGAATGGCAGACCGCGCGCGACATCGCTATGATCTGGCAGCCAGGGTCGACAATCGCCTCGACGTATTCCTGGTTGTTGACGAGACCGACGATTGATCGTAAGGAATGCGATTCGCGTGCGACTACTGGAGCTGGCCTTGGTCCGTCGCGATCGAAATTGTTGAGGTATACTGAGTACGGATCGGGGACGACGACTCCTCCAGGCTCCAGGGGTTCTCCGGTGCAGGTACGCTCCTCAGGTACGCTAGTCGCGTTGAGTGCTACGGTACGCGTCTCGCCGCCTGGGACGCGCTTGGGCATAATCGCTTCGCGGAACTTGTTGCAGACCTCGGGTGAGATGGAAAGTAGCTCCTCGGGGGTAAGCGTAACGGTCGGGGTCCTCATGGATCGCGCGAAGACTTCCTCCGCTAACTTGGGCTGATAAATCGGGACCTGGTTGCGGTATGCGACTTCTTTGCTGCCGTCTTTCGCAGGGACAGGAGGTGGAGGAGGTACGCGACTGGGCTGGGGAGGCGGTTGAATTGCGTCCTTGGCTTTTGCGTACGGGTGCTCCGGTCCATCGTTGCGCGAGGTCGCATTCGCGTCGTCCTTGTCGCGAGTCGCAGGAGGGTTCTCTTGAGATGCCGGGGGCGCCGTAGCAGGGGGTTGCGTTCTGTTCGAGTCGCCGCCTTGAGGTCGCGAACGCCGTACCGGAATCTCAACGCCGTCGAATACACGCTTGCGTCGCAGCTCCATCAACTCTCGCTCGAGCTGCTCGATTCGCACATTGAAATTCGCCTCGACGACTGGGTCGCTTGGGGACTCTTCGGCGTTTGTCGCGACTTCGAGTAGCATGCCGCTGGCTTGACCTGTGGTTGCGTTGTTCGCCTTGTTGCGACGGTGCCATTCGTAGACGCGATCGCGCATCGTTAGACCTGGCAGGCTTCGTGGGACGAATGCGCCGTTGGGCAGGACGATCTTCTTCTCGGCGTTGCGCATGATTAGGCCGTTCTTGATGTCCTCCTCGACGTGCACGCAGTTCGACATGCGATCATTCGCGTTGCCGCAGTAGTGGCAGGTACCGTCGTTGCGCAAGTCGGAGGCTGCACCGGTGGATGGGCCTGCGTTGCTCGTCGATCCGCGCGACTGGGTTTTGCGATTCACCGCTTGCGCGAGTAGCTTGAGTAGGGGCGCGAAATCCTCCATCTTGACGTTAGTCGCGTCGGCGGATTGTTGCGCGGCTTGTGCAGTCGCAGAGGTGAGCGTGCCATGCAGAACGAACTTGGCGGCCTCGTATACGTCGTTCATCGGGTAGGGGTCGTCGGGGTAGTGGTCGATCAACTTGATCTGGAGTCGCAGCTGGACTTGATCCCACAACGGCTGAGTGATCCCTTCGACGAAGAGGCGCGACTGTTCGGACTCTGCGAGTCGCTTCTGCTTGATGAGATACGTCGTCATTGTGAAGAACTCGCGGTAGTAGCTCGACAGCTCGGTGATGTTGCGGATGGGGCTCGCAGCACGACGCGCGACTAAACTCTTGACGTCTGCGATCGTATACTTGCGCTCGTCTTCGGCTCCAGGGTACAGCGACTTGATCTCGGTGTGGAATTCTTCGTACGACTTGCCTGGGGCGAACGTAGTAAGCGTTTCGCAGAGGTCCGCGACGTCGATGGGCATGTAGCGAACGACCCATTGCTTGCGCGACTGGTCTTCGACTACCCCGCAGCGCTCGAAGAGGGTCTCGATGTCTTGGAAGAAACGTCGCAGGGTCCGAGGCTGGGTGGGGTCAAAGTCGGGCGCGGTCGCGTGGCCTCGGGCTGGCATCGCGGGCATGTTCGCTGAACGCTGGGGTGCGGGCTCAGGAGTAGCGTCGGCCATGAAAGAGTTGGGGAATAGGGGAGTAAGTGGGGAAAGTGGATACGAGGGCGAAAGGGGGTTGCGCGCAGGGGTTAGAGGCGATCACGAGAGTACAGGATCGTCCGCGAATTGGTCTTCCTGTAGCCAAAAGTCGGTCTGAGGATCTTGTTCGAGCGACTGAACGCCGCGGTCGAGGGTGCGTAGTACGTAGTCGATGGCGGAGTTGTATCGCTCTATGTCGGGCGTAGAAGTCGAAAGCGCGATGAGTCGGGTAACACACGCTGCGATTAACTCGTTCGCGAGAGTCGGAGGGGCAATGGTTGATGGAAAAGTTGGTCAATAGAGGAAGCGATGTTGAGACGCGTTGAAGGCGGATTCGAAACCTTAAGCCCCCTCGCGGTGGGCTCCAAAATGATGCACCTAGGCCTCCTACAAGACCCGAACGGACAGCCGAGGGCCGAGGGGACGAGGCTGGCGACTGGGGTGAAGGGGCGAGCCGGGATCGATTTCCCTTCGCAGCGCGAAGAGGGATGAGAGTCGGATACGTAGGCTTGGGTACGATGGGGCAAATCGCGGCTAGTCGCGTAGCACGCGATAAAGTCGCGACTCAGCGGTAAGGAGTGGTGACGAGGGGCGCGACTCAGAACCGAGGGGAGAAAGAGGGAATAGCACGTACGAGGTCACAGCTCCGTGAACCTCAGAGGACGCAAGAGAGGAGAGTCAAAGGCTCGGTCGAGGCGCAATCGCAAGTCGCAGTCGCAGGTCGCAGGTCGCAAGTCGCAGATCGCAGTCGCAGTTCGCAGTACGCAGTACGCAGTCGCAGGTGACGCAGGTAATCGCAGTCGCAAGTCAGACGCTAACTCTGAGGGTAACGAGTGCTTGTCTTTTCGTCGAAGTACAGAAGGGTTTATATACAAAATCTGCGACTACGTTCCGAGCGATCCCGAACACATCCGAGACGTCCTACTCTACCTTCCGACCAGTTCCTGCACCAACCGAACTCACCCATGCTGAAGAGCCACTGCCATGTGGTCTGCGACAAATCGGGACTTGAGGTCGCGTCGGTGAGTCGACTTCTGACGTCAGCTCAAAGAGGACATTCCCGACGCCGCACTGCGTCGATTCGGATCTTCGGGAAGTCGCGGCGATCGGGTGCGTCTAGTCCCGATGGGGAGGTCGCAATCTCGAGCGTTGATTGGTCGCAATGACTCCGGGTCTTGCCGATGACCGGGAGGGTGCCTCTGAGTCGCCATGTGAGAACGCCTTGGGGTGCTGAGTCGATCGGGCGGTCGCGGGCCACTGACTTGGAGTTCGAATCAGTCGTGCGAGCGAGAGCAGCGTCGTGTGTTGAGTCGCCGAGTCGCATGACTTCGCAGCGCGGCGAATCCGGCCACCTCGGGGATCGGAGTAGAATCGCCGATCGGTCGGGATTCGGGGTCGCGTCCAATCGCAGTCGCTGAGTCGCCTTGAGAGCACGGGGTTGAACGCGTGGCTGAGTCCCAGGGAGGTCTAGGAGATAGAGAACACGAGGAGGGGTTGCTGCGACGCGTGTTCGAATCGAAGCGAGTCGTATTCGTGATTTCGGGGGCTAGAATCGCGGCGATTGCATCAACGGATGCACAGATCCTTGATGCATGTGCACGCCTCAAAGAGTTCAAAGCCCCCGGCCCAGACGGCGTCCCCAATGAGGTGTACAAGAGGTGCGCCGACCTTCTCATCCCGTTTCTAGGGCGGCTCTTCCACGGAACCTTCGACTTGTCCCACTACCCGCACGCATGGAAAGAGTCCATTACGGTAGTCCTTCGCAAACCAGGACGCTCCGACTACTCCATTGCTAAGTCATACCGCCCGATTGCCCTCATGAACTGCATGGGGAAGATCCTGTCCTCCTGCGTCACCGATGTACTCGAATACGAAGTTGAACGGCTTGCGCTCCTACCCAACCACCACTTCGGCGGGCGAGCTGGACGAACCACCACCGACTCCCTACACCTGATCACTAAGACCGTCCACGATGCCTGGCGCTCAAAACGAGTCGCCTCCATCCTGTTCCTAGACGTCGAAGCAGCGTTCCCCAGCGCAATCCCCGAACGCCTTTTCCACTTCATGCGACAAATGGGAATACCCGAACCGATCGTTGAATGGCTCCGATGCAAACTGCAAGGCCGACGCACCCGACTCAAATTCGATGACTTCACATCTCAGCTGTTCGAGATTATCAGCGGCATCGACCAAGGCTGCCCTCTCTCCGTCATTCTCTATAAGATATACAACTCATTGCTTCTCCGCTGCGCTGACAACCTTGAACGCACAGACCCATCAGCGTACATCGACGACGTCGCAGTGGTAACAGTCGCTGACACCCTCGAAGCATCTACAGAAGCCCTCGCAGTATACATGACCCAGACAGGCGGCGCACTAGACTGGTCGCACACCACCAACTCCGCCTTCAACGCCCCCAAGCTCGCACTCCAACACTTCGACCCACGACTCCGGAACGGTGAACTCGGCCCCGACCTCCACCTACCCAATGGCGTTGTCCACCCTACGGCGACCACCAAGTTCCTTGGCATCCTACTCGACCACAAGCTGAGGTTCAAACCACAGGCCGAGAATGCGCTCGCAAAAGGTACCAAGTGGTTACAGCACTTTGGACGCCTCGCCCGACCCAAACATGGCCTACGCGCGAAGCACATCCTAACACTCTACCGGCAGATGCTCCTCCCCGCGATGCTCTACGCGGCAAGCGTCTGGATAGTCCCCCAACGCCGCATCGAAGGCCAAAAGAAGATGTACGGCTCCGTTGGTATCATCCGCAAGCTCGCCCGCATCCATCGTCAAGCGTGTTTACTCATCACAGGGGCTATGCGCACCACAGCCACGGATGTCCTGGAAGCCCATCTGAACCTCCCCCCCTTCCACCTCCTAGTCGACACATTCATCGCGCGCGAAGCTTCGCGCCTGTGCTCACTCCCTCCATCCCACCCGCTTCACCCCCACGTGAGAAAGGCCAGCCGTTTCGTCAAACGGTACCGTAGCCCTCTGCACGAAGTGTTGGCTGCCTACGACCTCCAACCCGACGACATTGAGACGATAGAGGCAGTGCGCCTCCCCCCAGGCTGGCGCCCCCCCTTCCCGGTCGAAATCGCGTCTAACAAGGAGTCAGCCTCGACCCGCGAAACGTTCTGGCTCACCCGCCCCGGCTACCGTCTATACACAGACGGCTCCGACTACGAAGGAGGCGTTGGCGCCTCCGCCGTCCTGTATCGCCCGGGCATCGCAGACCCCTTCGTCCTACGCTACCACCTAGGCTCGTCTGACCGACACTCCGTATACGAGGCAGAAATAGTGGGTCTCATACTCGCGGTCCACCTCCTTATCCAGGCCCTGAGCGTCCGAGAAGCCTCCTGCGCCGCTGACAACACCCCCTGCCTCCTCGCCTACCAGAATCGTCGCCCCCACCCGGCCCACTACCTCATCGACCAACTCCTGCGCAGCCTACAGACCCTCCAGGGTCGACACCCCAACATTCGCTACACCCTACGCTGGGTACCCGGCCACCGCAACCACGAAGGCAATGAGCGCGCGGACACTGAAGCGAAAGCCGCGGCGCAAGGAAACAGCAGCCCCGCAGACGACCTCCCCACTTGGCTCACACGCGCCCCGCTCCCGGCTAGCCTCTCAAAGGTCAGACAGGTACTCAACCACCGCTTCCGAACCGAAGCCACCGCCGAATGGATGACGTCGTCACGAGCCCCAGCTGCAATGCGCATCGACCCCCGCCTCCCCTCTACGGCATTCCTACGCCTCATCTCCCCGCTCCCCCGACGGCAGACAAGCCTCCTCGTGCAACTCCGCACCGGACACGCCCCTCTGAACTTCCACCTACACCGCATCACGAAAGCCGACTCCCCATCGTGCCCCCAATGCGGTCATCCCAGAGAGACGGTAGCCCACCTCCTCCTCGACTGCCCCGAATACGAAGGTGCGCGCGCGCGCATGCGCTTTAAGCTCAGCACAGGAGCCACATCCATGCAGTACCTACTCACCAGCCCCAAAGCCCTGCCCTCCCTCTTCCACTTCCTGCACGACACACGCCGTTTCGCGAGCCCCTACGGCGACCTCCTCCTCCCTGCAGCAGCACGCCCTGACCCCGCTTGACCCCTCCCGACCCCGACCTCGACCTCGACCCCGACCTCAACCCCGACCACGACTCCTGCTCCCCATTCACCCAATCACCCCGACACCCCATCGACACGCTCGCACCCTAACCACAACTAACCACGACAAGCCCACCGCCTCACCCCCACAGTCCGATCCCCCCTACGATACGATCCCCTTACGGTACGATACCCCTACGATTACAGCCCCCTTACCACACGACGACCTCTACCACCCCGCCGACGACCCGAAGTGATGAATGGCACCGCAAGCCGCGCGAGATGAGGCCCTGCTAAGAGTTGTAGCCGCACCGCAGGCGGCCGGTCGCGCAAGTAAATAGCTCACTCTTCAGGGAGCCCGACTCATCTCACCGGTACGCTCTGCCTGGATTCCACCGAAGGTTCTGACGCGTTAGGTGTCTCCCGGGCGGGAGCTCCCTCTATTCCCCTTTTCCTCTTCCCCCTACCCCGCTACTGTACAACGCACTACATACTGTACCATATTGTAGATACTCACCCTCCGCCCCGGCGGAGGGCCTTTACTTCGCCTGATCGCGTCTCGTCCACCCCTAGTTTACCCTACCCCCGCATGTAATACGTCTACATAGGGCCCAGCCCTCGAGGACGATAAAGGGATTCAAAAAAAAAAAAAAAAAAAAAGAAGGTATCCAGGTAGTGGTATCACGGGTGTGAGGCGGTGTAACACAATCAACAAATCTACCAAAAGTCAGAGGAAGACAAGTGATCCCAGGCAATCGTGAACCCGAGACGAAGGGTAGCATGCAGGTCGGAAATCTTGCTTCATCCATTCACATTATAGCCGATCGTGAGGCTGGTGTGACCGGGATCATTTTCTCAGGGACTAGCAGCCACTTTTGAATGTGCATCTTCTCATAGAGCCGGCGCAACGCAGAGACATATACATCGACGTCTTCTGTCTGGCGCTTTCGGACGTAGGTGAAGCGCCCGACACAGCGTGCAGGGGTAGGCCACCTCGCGGGCGGCTCTACGATGTGGAGCATATCGAGGATGGGCAGCTCGATCGATTCGATGTTAGGGACGAGCCGCGAAAGAAGGCGCATTGCCTCGATGGTCGGTGCGGGGATGGCCATTATGTCGTTGACGTTGGGTTGTGCAGGCGAGAAGATCATGTTGTCTGAGATGTTTCCAGCGTGCTCCCAGACGAGGTCGATCTTAAGAGAGCGCAGGCCGTGAAGGTGTCTGAGTAGAAGATCGAGGTGGAAACCATTCTGCCAGAAGAGCGGGCTGCCAGCCAGTTCGAGTGAGCGCAGAGAAGTGAAGCGAGTGAGCACAGGTTGAAGTTCAGGGACAAGCGGGATAGGCTGCTTGGAATGAAGTTCTCGAGACCAGAGTCGCCAGCCGCGAACCGCTAAGTGTTCGATACTCGTAGGCCATCGCTCAGCAATGAGCTCAACACAAGACCTCAGAAACGCCATCGTGCAGGGTCCGTGCGGCCGGATGTCGATGTGGCTGAGCAAGGGGCAGTCAAGAAGCCCTATGAGAACTTGAAGAGACGCGATGGGTGCGACGACTTCCAGCCTGCGCAGATTGGGGAAGCTGATCTTGCCCTTCACATCTGGGATCTCGAACTCGCGCTTGATGTCGAGAGTCAGGTGTGTCAGCTTGCCGACATAAGACAGCATGATGAGGGACTGGAATCTAGGCGCTAGCGAGCCCTGCTCTAGCGAAACACAACACGCCGAGAATGTGGCTGAACTTACTGCATATGCGGATCCGCGACAAGTCGGGCACCGTTTCGGACAGCCTCACAGCCATGTAATCCGTCAGGGTGTCTCGAGAGCCAAGCATGCGCTGCTGCCGAATCTTCCAGCGTGTCGGTGCCTTCACTTCGGGGCCGTACAGCTTGGACATGTTCCAGTGCTTGATGTCCAGGGAGCGCAAAGACGGGGGCAGGCATGGCAGGAGCTCGTCCGAGAAGGGTGCGCCGACGTACCATCCGCAGTGTCGCAGGCGGGGCAGAAGGGGTTTGTTGCCGTTCATCCGTGCGAGGTTCTGCCAGATCGAGACGTCGTAGGGGCTGTGGTTGAGCACGTCTAGGTGTACGATGCGTCGGGCGTGGTGTTGAAACCGCGCGAAGCCTGCGGGGGTGAGCTTTCCTGATAAAAGCTGCCATTAAATCCTCAGTCCCCCCGTAAGCATGAGAAAGGTGAGGACAGCATGTGCGCACCAAGACTGGACAGGTCTCTTTGAGCGCATTCTTCTTCCTGGGTGGGATTTGCTTGTGTTTGTAGTCACCCATGACGAGGAACAGCGGACTAAGATCGTATATATGACTCCAGAGCACGTCTAATGCAGGCTCGTAGAGATCTGGTCCGGCCAGGGAGGCGTTGAGCAGGTTCTCGTGCCACTCAGCCCTCCCCGCAGAGTCCTCTTCGTCAAAGCCGCTCCTAACGCCGAAGTTCTTGAAAATCTCGTCCAGGAGCTCCCGACACAGAAGCAGGCGAGAAGACATGGTTATCGCAGGGAAAGAAAATAGGCTTGAGTGTGAGAAGTGCAAGAGGAAGTAGGGAGATGAGGGGGGACGGGAGGAGCGGAGAACCCAACGAAGCGCTAAACGGGCGGTTCAATCGGGCAAGTGATGATTAATAATATTGTCGACGTCAACCGTCATTCGAAGTCCTCAAGCTCCGAAACGTTACTTTTCAGTAAATGTCGTTGTGCATATCCTTTACACTCAGACCTGCACTGGACCAACGTGGAACATATGCAGTGCGCTGCATGTCTGGATATCAGCTGTGTTCTCGTTGAAAACGCGGTGCGGTGCCGCTAGCCCGAGTATGTACTTCACTTGAGATTCAGATTGATACAGTGCCATGCTCCGTTGCAGTCACCACTGTGTGTTTCCCCTCCATTGATGCTGCAAATACACGAGAAGGGCGTCAACATTTGGCTATGATTATATGTAATCCCGGGTGTATACAACGCATGGAGTGCTGAGTCCTGTCCTGACACGCTGTTGAGTGTGCTCATACCAGTAGATGACATTTCTATGGCTGCGCCGAATACCCCGGAGGAGGCTCTTCAGACTGAGCTTCACCCACTGGCATCCGCTGTACTTGACGTAGGATCTCCTGCAGCAATGCCGTTGCCTCCGCCGGTCGGGACTCAGATTCTGCAGTAGAGATGGCCCGAATTGACGCATCGTACATGGACGTCGGCACGCCAGCGACAAACGAAGAATTTCCAGTGGCAGGCCTCGCGGCGGAGCGTGCACGGACTGGACGCAGACGATTCACTGGGACTTCTACCATGCTTGCGCTAGCTTTGGATGCCTCATAGGAGAGCCTATGTGGGTACGGATCAACAGTGATTGCCTTGCTGCGATTGCGGAGGAGATATACTGCGAGGCAAACGAGTGGGAATCCAATCACTCCTCCCACAATGGAGCCCACAATGGTGCCGACTGGAGGGAAGTGATGCTTCGATGGAGAGGATCCGGATCCCGTGGCGTTCATCGGGGCAGCAGTGACTGTGATACGACTAGAAGTAGAGGCAATTCATATATACATTAGCGCAATATATGGATAAGCAGGGCCCAATGCAAACCTTAGAAGCACTGGGGCAAATATTCCACCCATACTGGGGCTGCACGAGATACAGTCAGATGGTTGGAGCAATGTACGAGGGCAACGGCACCTTGCGGAGCCATTGATTGGGCTTCCGTTAGAGACGTTGTAAATGACAGAAAATGGCGTGGTGGTATTGGATGACGCGTATTTCCATAAGCGCGACGATACCACTTGATCAGCGGTGGTATTTCTGAGCGCTGCAATTGACATTGACGTCCATACTGTGCGCGAGGCCTAAGTCATTGAGAACAAAAGCATGCGTCGTTCTACATACCTGCACTTCCGAGGGTGGGGTGAGCACTGTCAATCGGAGGGCCATATTGCCAATCTGTACACCGCCGCCATCAGAAAAGTAGTACGCTAGAAACTCGCAACCTGGTTGCTGCGGACGTACCAGTCCAATTGAGGAGCTGTTGGTAGTAGTTGGTCAGGTTGCCTAGAAGCTAAAGATTGCAATGAGCATGTCCCACGCAGCTACTAGTATGCAAACATTGGCTTACAGAGTCGTCTAACAGCTGCAAACCGAGAAGTGTATGGCCGAAGAGAGCATAAGGCAAGGCCCATTCGCTCGAATCGGCTCCGTACGTCGGTAGTATGTGTGATGAATCAGGCGAGATTGCGAGGGTCCTCCAGTATGAGCTATACTCCGCCGCTACGTCCTACGCATGGTCATCGGTGGAATTCTTGACATGTGAGATCGAGCATACATACAGCATAATGCTGCGAATCGTCGAATTCGCCGGTTGTAGAGCTGATTACAGACATCGCCTTGATAGCGACGATTCCTTGAAAGGCAAGGTTCGTCGAGTTGCTGGTTATCCCACCTTGAGGTGCGAACGTCCTGCAACCAATGAGCAAGCGCACGCGGATACAGTGACTCGGATGTTGTGGACACTCACTGATCCTTGGAATATAACGTATTCAGCACGAGGTAATCAGCCCACTTCTTCAACACTTCATACTACACATAGAAATTACGATGTGGCCCCCACAAGACTAACGCTTGGCAAATGACCTACATATGATTCGAGGAGCGTCAAGTCCCCGGTGTGCGTAGCATGAGCGAGAAGCATAATCAACATGCTACTGGAGTCTAATTTCCGCTCAGTCCAACTCCTAACGAAGTAGTTTGTCACTAACGCTGAACCCCTTCACTTGCAATGAACGTCGCTCCCGACACAGCCGCGGGGTAAAACGGACCTGCCGGATGTTACAGGTGAGCAAGGCGAGGATTTGTAATCAATGAGACTATACCAATGTCACTAGCCGCGAATTGCTGCGACGAGTTTGTTTGCTGCTCCAAGAGCGGTAGCAGGAGAGGCTTCACGATCGACGCATTGAAGTATAAAAGTGCAGGTAGGGATGAATATATGGTCTCGACAGGGTTGACCCGCCTACTGACCAAGTCAACAACAAAACTTAGATGTAGATGACAAAGACTTGCCTGCTGAGTCCGATATCCTTCATGAAGAATAGCGTTGAACCGTCTGTTTGGGGAGCCGTGATATCGAGTGACCCGAACGTGAGCCGCGCAGCCAAAGAAGCTAGATCCTGATATTGTCCGCCCAAGAGCGTTTTCTCAGCATCTTGCTGCACCTGTTCATCGAGTGCATTGGCCCTATTGATAGCATTGTCGTAATCAAGCAGAAGATCCCAGGCCTACCCGTGATTCAGCCACATGCTACGTAATCACCACAGTGTAACGTACCATATCTGGTACATTGGAATACTGGGAAGTGTAGTATGGCCTCAGAATTTTGACGCCATTTGCAGTTCCATACTCTATGGATGGATCACGAACATAACCAAACAAAGCGATAACAGGATTCGACGTTGCACTGGTGTTCCCCAAATCCGACGAGAAGGCGATGACTTCCTGAGAGCTGCATTGAAGTCGACCTTCCGTGAGTCTCGCACCGACCCTACCCAGAATCCCAGATATTGGAACGAAGGTAGAGTGCATTAACTCACGTCGACTCTGACACGTTAGTGTCCCCATTAGTCGCCAGTGCTAGTGATCCGGAGTTTTCAAAGAGGCCCAGGTTAAAGGCCTCAGTACTGCCTGATCTCCACCATCCGTTACTCTAGGTAGAGCTTAAATTAGTGCCCATATCTGATGAGCGACTTTCCGCCTACATACCGAGGGCATACTGTAAAATGCTGCGCCGTCGCGGGCTCGGTTATTGGTCTCTGTGAAGGACTGGTTATCCTGCAACCTGACTGATACTATATGATGGCCGTCTAGTCTGGTAGAATCGAACAATACTGCAACATCGTTTCCACCGGTGACATAGTCTGAGACGGCAGGTAGTATGTTAGATCTGAGGCAGCGCAAGACAAAAGATGTATACGTGCTTGCACTGAGGTCTGAATAGAGCTCAACAACATATTTCTCTCCATCCATTGATTCGAATTCAATGCCAAGGTATACAAACGGCATAGAAAGTTTGGCCCAATCTGACACCTGTTAACGAAGAGGGTTTAGCAGGTCGGTGGAATCTTCAAAACCAAGGAACTAACTTCGACGGGGCTCAAGAAGGTCAGAGTCATGTTGAGAGGGCCGGCTTGAACAGATTGTACAGTGCGTGTCGGGGAAATGTGAGTATAAGCCACATTGCAGTTGGATGTACCAGCAGGCATATGTGGATTGCTACCCAACCACTGATACGTAGTACCATCTACGCGAACAAAGCCTGTCCACCCTACGGCCTACCCGCACTATAAGCCGCGACACAACAGATAATGACATGCAACGTACAGAGCCGTCCCAGAAGATAGGCTGGTCATTTGTTGAGGTCGAGGCTTGCCATACATTGAGATATGGGCTTCGAACTGCCAGCGGAGCTGAAGCAGACCAGAGGTCATGCACTGATAATGTTGATGCACAAGGTATGCAAAAGGATAGCAGTAGGCAGATGACAAGCGAGTAGGTCCCGAGCATAGTCTCCGAACAATATGAAATGGGACGGGGACAACTTGCGACCCTGCGCTCCCACCGGGTGTTAAGAAGGTTTCAAGCAGATTATACAACTGGCGTTTCATCATAACTGTGTCCGTATCGCACAGGCCCAAAACATCACGGACACAGAAAGTGGCCGTTACGCTTGTTTAGCGCTCGCAGCGATCACACCAACCGTCTCCATGTCAGAGAGGCTGGCAACGAGTCTCCAAAGCAAGGATATTGCTGGTCCACTCAGGGTATAAGCACGCACCTCATTAACTCAAAGGCATCGGTTCCCAACCCTCACACTAGCATACCGGAATGTAAGTATCGTATCAATGTCTCGAGGTATGAGACAAGCAACAGTCTTTCACCTCAACTCCATACACACCGCAAGCACGTCAGCCTTACCAGCCACATTCCCGTGGAGCCTCCTCGGTGTTCTCGATCTTGATTGCGGACGCTGTGCCTCACGTTGAATCGCTGCCGGAGCCACTGACGCGATGAGGAACAGGGCGACAGATCGTAGTCCTGACAGTCTCAATATCACTGAGTCCCTGGGAGGAGTCTTCTCAATTGCTCGGCACCATTCCAAAAATTGTGCTAACCTTTGATACAACAGGCTATCACTGTGGTCGCCACGGAGGTGGTGGCAGGGCCGGCTTTATATTGACTTCAACAGCTCCGTGCTACTCCGGACCTTGGGGGCCCCCCTCAGGATGGTCAGAATCTCATTTTTTGAAGATGCAGAGGGGATGGGCGGCAATGTGTGCGACTCGCTATAGAGCAGTAAGTAGGACCTACATATATAGAAGATGGCAAGTTGCAACCGCAGTGCCGCGCGGAGCCTGATACCGTGACCGGGGATAGGCGCTTACATGATCGCCGACACGCACGGCTGGCATGCGAGCACGGAATGAAGGATCCGCCACGGGCGGGATGAGTAGATCACTCTATGGGTAGTTACAGTAACATAAAAGCTCACTGTATCAACGCTGAAACTACAACTCTGCCAGTAACCCGGCGGGGACTCCTCCGCCTCCGTATTGCCCGATTGCTGTACTCGGAGCATCAGCAAGAGTGCAACCTCCTCAACAGGAGCTTAGGGACCTTAATCAAACAGTCAATCCGTCAAGCACTGTAAGTCCATGTGCTTAGATAAGGAGGTCCACTTGCTTGGACAAGACGGGAGTGCTTACCAAAGCCACAATAAGCACATTTAAGGCCGGTATAAGAGCTTCTCCGACACCAAGCACAGGGTATCTTTTACTGATAGAGAACGAGAACGCTATAGGCCAGATGGTTCTAGGAGCCTGGGAGGATATCAGACTTGTGGTTGTTCTCGGTCGAACTCGTGTAACTATGCAGGTGAACGCCGTGCACGGAAAACAGGTCGAAGCATTCGTGCTAGCGCTGCTCGGCTTCGAAATTGTTGCAGCACTTCATCCAAGTAGACGGTTCTGAGCAGAAAAGCTTCTCGAGAGGTCTCGAGCGTAGCCAGAAAATATTGAATGCATTGACTGCGCATACAGCACTGCATGGTCTATGCTCACTCGTCGCGCACAACAGTTCGCCATTGATCGATCCAACAAGTCGTTCAAAGAGACAAATGTGATTTGGGAGCCTTCTCGCCTGAGCGGCGTGTCAACCCCCATCCTGTGCTGCGAAGATCAGCGTTGGCACCCCAGTTCCTCGTAAGTGATTGCGCGCAAAGACACGAGGCCATGATTCATAACATACGGAGCGTTACCGTAGTGTCCAAGTGCGCTGACGAGTGCCTCCGACTCCGGACGGCTCACATCTCGCCGACGACCTTGTCCGAGAAGTTCGAGATCCGCAAGAGCGCGTCTACGACCGCTGGGACCACGAACGGCGCGCGGCACTCACGGCGGACATCCTCCAGGGCGGCCTCCGCGCACCTACGCGACCGCTGCTCTTCCGCCAGCGCGTTCTGCGCGGCCGTACGCGCACTAGACTCGATCGTCATGCGCTCACGTAGCTCTTCGAGATGCAAACACAGCAGATGAGCATACATGCAACGATAGTTGAGAGGAATCGCACACCCTGTATCTCATGCTCCAACGCCCCGAGCCTGGCATCGATATCGGTCGCTGCGGATGGCGAGCTGCGCCAAGGCGGAGGCAGAGGGCACATGCCCATTCGTCGGAGCTCCTGCGTCAGTGCATCTTCTTGAGCTGAGAACGCGGACATCGCCTGTTGTAGATTCCACAGATCTTGCACTGGATCGCTCGCACCCGTACCTGACGCTACCGCGCGAGCTGGCGTTTCGAAACCCGGAGGCTTGGAGATCTTCTCTGGTACAGGGAGCACTACCGCAGGAGGCTTGGACGCAGTAGTCGTTGGTGGACTATGAGTGGCTGTGCCTTGTGCGCACGCTAGGACATCGACTACCTGAGCACGAGTTATGTCCACGTTGCTGTCAGGAAACTCGGATGGCCTCTCTGCCCGTGCGGCGGCGGCGGAGTTCCGCAGTTCATTGTGATTCGCGTTGGAGGCTCCAGGGTAAGCTGGAAATGGGTGCAGTGGGGGAGGCGATCGTTGCTCTGGACGACCTTTGTCCGGATGCCGGCTTGACATGACCTCTCCTATAAGCCTTGGGGTCACGCTACGATCGTGTTCAACGAGGCGCACACCGGACTTCGAGTGCCTGCTGACAGAGCGAAGGGGTGGCGTTGTCGAATCTAGACATACAACACAACGTGTGTGAGACTCGCATAGATCCTCATAGTGCAATGACTGACCAGAGCGCGGAGGATATGTGCGCTTCGCAACATGCCGTCCATCGGTCGCGTGCAGACTCTCCGCATATTGGCTACGACGAGTTTCTGACGTACGGAGGAGCCCCGATTGGGATGTAGGGCCAGTCGGAAGTTCCTTGTCCGACGCTCGGATCCAGTCCTGTTTCGCGCTGTAGCGTACGGGCAATTAGTCTGTTGTTGTGTGACAGTATGTCACAGATCGGCACCAGGATGGTACTCACCCAATGCAGAGCCCAACCATTGCTCTGCGAGATCGCTCAGAACCTATTCATGGTCAAGGACGAAAGGGAGCTTACATGGAGCGCGCCGGTAGGTTATCTCTGTGGATACCCTGATAGCTGGCGCGGATGTATCGCTCGAGGTACTTTCAAAAGACGATGACTTGGGACGATTGAGTAGCAATGCAGGGGAGATCGCTTACACTGTTCACCCCGACTATCCAAGAACACTTGATGAGCCCTTCCCGCCAAATACATTCAATCTCCCCCGGTGTTGGAAGCCCGAGGAACGTAAGATCGTCTTTGACGAACCCCTCCAAATGCTGAGTGGCGCCCTCTTGGAGCTCATGCATATGTTCCGTTCTTGGGCTCTTGTAGTACAAGGAGAGCGTAATTCTCATGTTGCTGAGGCAGAAGAACGAAATGGTGCCAGCCTAACAGAACTCGTGAAACTCTCTGTAGAACGCAAGGTGAGTTGGAAGGTCTTCGTGTAGGAGAAAGCGGGGAAAGGCGAAGGTGGCAGCGCGTAGGACAATGGGTAGTAACCACGTGCCTGTGACTCTCGCGTTCGCCCTGTCACGACAGAACAAAGATGTGGAGCTTGCATCCTTCGTTCAGTCTGTTCACCGGGTGCTTGAAAATGTTGGCCATGCACCCTCAGCAATTTGATGGCGCATACACCCAGCAGCATGGAGTTGCTGCTCGAGGCAGACGTAGGCTCTTGGACAGAAGCAACGTAGCAACTGTTGCTCATGTGCCATTCGTCTAGGAAGGCAACGACCTAGAAGCGCTATGACATACAGGAAGGTGAGGTCTCACCTGTACCTTTGACGACCGCTTCGCGACTGTGACACGGTCGTATTGCATCCTCCTTGATTCTGCCCTAGAGCGTGCTTCAAAAGTGGGATCGTTGCGCCAAGCGACCCAGGTGTATACGCTCGCACAGAAGAGGCTGCAGTAGACGCGTTCAACGGCCCATTGATTGCGTCAAAAACCGCTACACAGGATCCGGATGGGTGTGAATAGAACCAGCCGAGGGTGGGCGACGCACCGGTTCTAGCAAAACATCACACATAGAGCTACGCGCTGATACATGAGGCTAGAGCCATGTAACAGGCAATTCAGCCATGCGTTCGTACGCCTATACAACGAAGCAATGTAACTCACAACCAGTCGTTGATGCAGCGCTCATGCCGCGACTCTCTGATGCTCCCAGTATTCTCCGATGTATGCAGATAAGAATATCAATTGCAAGGGTGCCTCAAGGCATCTCATTGACCTGCCGGCTTGTAAAAATGTGGGGTGGTCGAGAGGATAGCCGCTACTTCATTCGCATGGCAGGACCGTTGAGCCGTGTGCGGACGCATCTTCACATCTGCGTGAGGCGATGACAAGACTGGAAATGGGGGAATAGTGCACGGAGTACCGCATCAAGGATTGTGGACGGTGCTTCAAGCGGTGAATGTCGTTGCAGACATGTAGAGACTCAGAGTCAGGCAGAATGGTCAGAGACTCGGAATGATCACTCAGGGCGGAGACCAGCATCTAGGATCACGCGCTTCATACGCGGTCACGGTATGTTCAGCTCAGTACCAAGTCTCTGCTCATCGAAGCGATGCGTCGTCCACCTGCTCTCGAAAAAGGTACCTTAATTTTGCAGGCAAACAATGTTCACATGCCGTGGCCGGCAACTGCGCCTTCTCTACGGTGGACGATACTAGTACGGCGGTACGCGAGTCATGGAAGCATTTGGTCGGCGCGAAGTCAGTCGCAGACCGTACAAGGAATCTGCAACGGTATGCACACGCTCATGCAATTATGTCAAGTAAGGACCGACGTGACTATTACATCATGCTAGTGACAGGGAGGGGTACGAAAGGGAGTATCAGACCTGAGAAGCAGCGCAGGCGAGGAGCCCTATACGAGGGAGGTGTGAGCGAACACTCAACAGTGGTCAGTCATACACATACAAGCTTTCTTGTTCGTCAAAAACCTGATATGCGCGTCCATATGTGCGATATCTTCCTCGACGTCTGCGTTCCAACGACGTCAGACAGTGTGCTGCAGGAGGGCAGCAACCTGAACTCGTGCTTACCCTTGCTGGCTTCGTAGTGCACCATGTACTCGCTGTATGTCTGGCGAATCGCGAGCCGCAGAGCCGCCTTCTCAGAGACGGGGTCCTTACCGTTGTCCAGAGGGTTGTCGATCACAATGTCAGGACTCAATACGACCGTTGCGGACGGGTCGGGGTTCACGTGGTCACGGACCAAGTGGAGGAACCGGCCATGTCGAGGTACCTGCTTGTTGAGAGGCGGGCCGTCCTTGTCAGCCCCGACTCCGGTCGCAGCCGCCGTGTTGGTGATGGAGGTGAGCAGTGCGCGATCACTGGACGTGTCGGGCTCGAGCTTAGGCCGCTTCAGGTTGGTGTGTTCTTCGTCGTCCTCCGAGCGGGCAACACGACGCTTGCAGGGCAAACTGAGGGTGTCGGGTACACCAGGGATGAGCGACTCTGGAAGCCTGGCGTCGATGTTAAGTCCATAACGGAGCGCAGGGCGCGGGTGACGTACGGGTGCACATCGACGATATCGATCCGGGCGCTGGCAGGATCATACTTAGCGGATGGGAAGGGCAGGTGTGACGCCGAGCGCGCAGGATAGGAGACTCACATGTCGAGTGCGCTGAGGAGAGCGGTGTCAGTGTGCACTACTTTGAATTGTGCGCGAAGCCGCTGAATGGCGTCCTCGGACTAAACGACACGGCGAGAGTGACTGATGAGAAAGGATGGCAGCCCCGTACCAGATGAACACATACCTTCCTCCAGACGCACTTTACGTGCGCTGTGTCCCAGTCTACGAGGTACACATAGTTGGGCCGTCGCATGCGAAGATCTCTGAGGTCGAACGAGAGGAATGCGTGGCGGAAGCACCGTGCGCGTTGTTTGTATACTTCGAGAAACTTTGCCTTGATGCCGGTGTACTGTATCATAACCGCGAGCTCGGACATTGTGGGCGACGTCTTGTAAAAGAGACGGGTGGCAGGGATGATTGGGAAAGACAAGTTAGACACGTAGAGGATTCACCCAACCTCAGCGGTTCACGCCTCATGTGCCCTGTCAGCCTCCCTGCAACTCAGTTCCACGTGCTAGCATTGCAATCTGGACGACCGGAGTAAGACGCCTCCTCTACATTCACGGCGATGGATGCGCTCGCATTGAGGGGTGAGATTGGGTGGATGGGAAGGCAAGAGCGAGTCCTCCGCAAAGCGGCTGAAGTCAGTCTGAGTGACGCCGCGTGTTGCGGCTTGCGTCCACGTGCTTGTGACAGCCGCGCCAGAGGTCACTTCAAGCATTGTCTCGCCTGGCTTCCAGCACGACTCAGAACAGTGCACTAGGGGTACTCCTGCTTGCTTGAGCGACGCAGTTTGGTGCCACCTACTCTGGTCTTACGAAGTCGCCATTGCACGGGACTAGCCACTTTACTCCAGATCCACCGAGCGCACCTCATCGAGCTCGATTACAAGAGGAGTCAAGACGGCCATTTCCAGCACCATATTCATTGCACTGTTCATAGGCGAGATATATGGCACTTGAATGGGTCAGTCCGCCCTGCGTCCGCCGCATCGATCTCGAACACTCGCAAAAGACATGCGGGCAATCTCGTTCGTCAATCGGCGTTGTTCCGTCTGTAGATGGGAGGCCTTCTTGCGGAGGGCTGAAATCCCAGTCAACCAACGTCATGCAAGCCCTGAAGTGTGTGAATGTTCTCACCTTCGTGCTTTGCTCTTGCACTTGCCTCGGCCGCCTGGTGATTTGCGAGGAGACCTCGCAGCCGTTCAACCTCTTGCCCGTCTGCCGGCGTCCTCCGCATGCCCCAATATGAGCCTTCATATCACGCAGATGCTGTGCGGGTCCCAATGAGCGACTTACATCCCCGGCAGTATAAGGGTGACCTTCGCGCTGCGAGGGAGAGTCAGTGACCTTGTAGTCCGCCATCGAACGAATGCAGCAAACCCACATCTCTAGAAGCTGCAAGAGCTCTCCCACGTCCGATTTCTGAAGAAATTCGACCTGTTCGCGAATGACACGGACAAGCTCGTCCTACCAAGGAAGACATATGAGTCACGAGGCAACGACACGAAAGCCTACAAAAATGGACTCGCCTCCGCCGGGTCCGTCACAGGCCACTTGCAACAGACCTTCGCCTCCTCCCGGCTCTCCAAAGTCATGATCCGCCCGGCCCCTGGAAGTTGAAGGTACAGGAGGTCCCTGAGGGCGAACTTCTCCAGAGACAGGCGATCGTTACTTTGCTGGCTCCTCAGATACGCGGCTTTGCTGCCGTCCAAGCGGTAGTGGATGTACACAGAGACAAAGGCTTGATGGGCAGTCATCCTTGTAGGGTATGAAGCAAGTATGACGGCGTCGGTATCGAGGGGATGAGAGGATGGTCCACCCAGACGGACCCGCAATTGTCGAGCAGCCTATGGAGCTTGCCAGCAGCCCCCATCCGGAGTGTCAGCCGCACCTCTCCAGCTTCCTGAACAGTGCCAGCCGCCAACTCGAACGGCCCACAACCTCGGTAAGAGAGCGAGGCGGGACATTCTGTCCTTAGTTACATACGAATTCAAAACTGTAACGTGGATTCAGGGTGGAAGCTCGCAGCAGTCTCGCAGATGCCTCATGCCTGTCGTTTCGACCCGTGGTGCGTGCATAGCACCAGAGCTGTTCGTATCGAATTTGTTCCTAGTGTTGGAGAGACACTGCTGAAGTAGAGGTATTAAGGGTGAGCCGGGGTAAATCATGCACGCACATAGGACGCGTACTCCAAGTTGGCAACGAGGAAGAACGAAGAGTAAAACATGGACGTGACCTTGCGATCGGCATCACAGGACGCCCAAGGGTGGTGGGAGTTACACCAGTATCCCACCGCATCCCCGACACTGTTCGTTGTCAGCCCGGTCAACCCACAGGTTTTCACATTCTGTCGGGCTGGCTGGCTATCACGTGTAAGCGCCTCCCAAGTGTCCGGTCGTGTTTGTGATGTCTTTACGTTGGTAGAGTTCGCAATTTCAGAGAAATGGCGAGCGTGAAAGTGGGTGTCGTAGTGCGGTAGCGTAGGCGCTAATGGGGCCGCGTCTACGCTCCGTCACGGTCACGCTACTTGGTACCACTGGCAGGTGGCAGTCTGAGTGCGACCGTCGTCACCGTGCCTCACACCGACTCCGTGGCACCAATAGGTTAGTACTATACTGCTTTCGTATTGATGGCCGTTCATAACTCGTAATGACACCGTCATTACGCTGTGGTTGTTCTAACATCTTAAAGTCGCAGGTTTGCTGGCAAAGTCACACGTTGACACTGCTGGTGACCGCTCTACCGTAAATGAACTGGGAATGAATACTAGATCAAAAGGTGCATATTACAGCCTGAGATTTTCTTTTGAAAGCCGTTACAGCAGCTGCGGTGGGATCTACCACTGCCATGATGCAGCACATCACTCCGAGGCGGGCGGTCCAGCTCATACTTCCCTATAGTATATACCGTATATCGCTTCTACGACCCATGGATGAGGACGTCCAGACGTACCTGCAACCTGAACCTTGGCTACGCCACCTCAGCCTACATCGCTCTCCTTCCATCTCATCCGCTCCTTGCTGGGACTGTAGGATGTTAACCATACCATGAACATAGCTACTATACAACGCCTGTTGGCATTGCATGTATGCCACTCTACCGTGGGTGCTGCCCTTAATCGCAATCGTTGCGTATCCTTCTGGCTAGGTCAGCGTTCTCCACATACCACGGATCAATGCGGCAGGGGATGGCCCTAGCGGCGATGGTATGGCAAACCATCCGAGTCGTCGTGGACTGGAAGTGGCGTACATACAGTGCCTCGGCAACGATACGACCGCCAGGAAGTTGTAGGGTATGTAAAAGGTATGACACACACGGCAACAAGCGACACTGGAAGTAAGTATGAGCAAGACATATGCCCAAAGCCGGAAGCAGACATGCGTTGCGCGTTGAGATTATCGAAGCTGAGAAGAGGAGGAGACTGGGTCGGACTCGCGTAGATCTCGGCTGTTGCCGAAGTCGCGGGGCGCGAATGACATGCGGGCGACCGATTCGACTGTTCTTCGTCCTCGTCCTCCTCGTCGACGTGCCAGCGTGCCCTCGACCGCATACAAACCTGTTTTCCTGCAATTATGTCTCCCCACGCAAGTCTACAAACAAAAATGGCATAGCGCCGTGTCATCCAACTCGACGCGTCTGTGGCACACTCGCAGTGCTAGCCGAGATCCATTTCCGATGTAACCCAGCGGCTGACCTTCCACCCGCCGGCCCACCCTCTACGAACGTATCCGTCTCTTTAGCCTACCACCTCACTCGACTGCTATCGGAAGACATATCGAGGATACACATGGACGTCTACACCTTGGACATCCATTACGGAGGGGAGAAGGTCCGGCTCGTGGCGTGTCACAATTCTCCGCGGCATGTCGAACGCTTTGTCCACGACGACGTTCGCAGCTTGCGTCTGCCTGGAAACTACACTTGCGAGAGCTTCTGGAAGGGTGACGCGGTCGTCGTCCGCTGCACATGGTCCACCGATGGACGGAGGAGTGATGACCACAGCCGTGACATCGTACGTCCCGTTGGTTCTCATGGGTTGACATGGTAGGAGACGAGCTGTTAACTTGAATGTAGCGCAGCGCACTTGCAATGCTTCCTCCCTTTCGGAGAATTTGTCCAAGGGAGGAGTACAAGGCTTTTGAGCGCATGCTTGCGGACTTGCACATGTGAGTGCTGCAACACAGGTGGTATCACACACAACCCTTACATGCTCACCTCCCCCATAGCATTTGCATCGTAGCAAACAATGGGATGCACATCGGCTCTTTGACACCTAGCGCGTCGGATGAGGTGTATGGGCCGCCAAACCTACCCTCGCGGAACGCCTCACCTCACCAAGCGGCCTCGCTCGCCTGCCCCTCATCCCAGAGAAGGGCCTGCCCCAGCGCAACCGGCTCGACCAATCCCTCAGCGGAGGCAAGGAGAACCACTCCGGGGGTGTCCCTCGGGGACCGCAACACGGACGCGCCTCCCGGCAGGCAAGGGTGCTCTTGCCGCGTACACAGGCGGTCCGGGGCCTATTTCTGTTAATCATACACCAAGCAGACGGGCTATGGGCAAGGGAGCTGGTGGTACAACCACGCACCTGCGGGCGTTCCGTGCTTGGTGCCATCGACAACCGGTCTGGACAGACGGGAGCCGCGGTCACCGACGTGGCTCGGCTTGCTGGTCCTTCGTCGTCTAACCTCCCCCTATGTGCACCGGACGACGCTGCTCTGCATGCCTCGGATTCGCGAGGCCCGCCGGTTGTCGTGAAGCAGGAACCCGTGGACGACCTCACCCTCCTCGCTCCTCTGCAGACGCCAGCGAAGACATCCTCCCACCCCCTTCCCAGGATGCTGCTCTCCCGGGCGATGCCAAACCCGGCCTCGTCGACTTCCTGCGGCGCGCGCTCGACGCGGGGGTCACTGCGCAGGCCCGGGAGCGCAGGCTGGAGCAAGACGTGGGGAGACTGCGGGAGCGGCTGAAGGCGTGCAAGGCTGCGTTGCGAGAGAAGCAAAGAGGTGAGACCCATGCCTCGTGTTTCTGCATAGCCCTGATGACCTTTGCAGGTTGCGCTGGACAAAGCAACGCGCAGCCTCCTCTCGGGGTGAGCGAAGAATCTCGTAGGTCCCTCATGGTATCCTCGACTGAGCTGTGGAAACTCATGCATGGATCCTGGCGTAGGCTTGAGAGAGGCGCTGCGCACGGAAGTGCACAGATGCGAGCGCGCCGAGGCTGAGGCGCGCGATGCTGGAGTGGCATTGGCTTGTATGTCCTTCTCCACAATGCCCGGGCACAGATCTCATGGTTCTGTAGCGCTGCGTGCAGAGCAGGGAGAAATTGCAGACAGAACTTGCTTTGCGCATGAGGGAGGCCGAGGAGGCGCGGTGTGCTGCTGCGACCGGTACGCATATACCCACTTGCCGTGGCCGCGGGCGAAATGTAACTTGTCACTCATCTCCACTCACCTCCACCACAGGAGCGCAGAGAGACAGGACCTCGCGGCAAGCTCAGCACAGAGACCGAGAGGCGGCAACACCAGCGCGCTCGGCCCAAGGTGCGTCTACGCTGCCCTACGTTCAACGCTTACTGCTGACCCCGGGGCACGCAGAGTTGAGCAGAGTGTTGGTGCAGACAAAGCTCGAACTGCAGGGCGAGAACGTCGGTGTGGTGACATTATTTTTGCTATGAGGTCGAGGTGCACTCACGCTGGAGGATGTAGAACTCCGTGAATCGTGCGACGAGCTACGTGCGCGGATGGGAGAGCGAGCGCGAGGCGGTGGCGCTCGAACGTGACAGGTTGACTGGGGAGGTAGATGGTACATGGCATAGCTCGCAGCCTCTATGCGCAGACCCAGGTTCTATGTGCTTTTGGTAGATCCATGGTTGTGATGTATGTAGTAAGTATAAAATGTAAGCCTGCATTGGCAGGTGCAAGCGACGAGAGATATAGTACATACAACGGACTAGGATGGCTATGAGGGCAGTGAGGGTAGGCGCAGATGTTACAAATCACTTCTGGTGAGCCAACATGGAACTGCCTTCTGAGCCCTGCCCGAGGCCGGAGGTGCTCGAGGATGCTACCTTTGGTTCACGTGCACCAGTGCCATCACCATCGAGATTGCATTCCTCTTGAGCCTCCTGGCCCTGAGCTCCTTGTAGATGTCCTCAGTTTGCTCCGCCAAAGGCTTGTTCATCTTCGTCAAAGGCTTGTTCACCTTCATCACTTTCTCAGCCTTGACGCCGGCCTTCTTCTCTGCCTTCGTGCGCATTGCATAATGCATCTCGAGTACCAAGTCCTCGATTACGGGCTTTAAGCCATCTTCGGCCTAGCTGTGAGGCGATCCAGGTAGGTGCTGTACAACTCGTCGATCTCGGGTCGTCGAGCTGCCTGAGCTTCGCGCTGACCTCTGGCGTAATCCACATTACTGGAACGCGTGGAGCACAACATCGAGGGACTCCTGGAGGCTCTCCAGGAATTTGTCGAGGAGAGGAGACAGCTGCCCACGGTACGCGTCAATGGGAAGGATAGGCTGTAGGGTTGTTTAGACTATTCAACCTGATAAATAAGGATACTCACAAGGGCGAAGCCTGCAACGATCCACTTCTCCTCAGCCAACACATGTTTGCGACTTGCTAGCGATTCCCTAGCCTCCTGCAGGACCCTGTAGAAGTCGTCGATCCTGTGAAGGAATGTGGAACCACAGCACGCGCAGCGCCCCGACGATGAGCTGGCTGCCCCTTGCTTCCAGGGGCCTGTCCCCGGGAGGAGGACAGTGGTGTCGCAGGGCGAATTCTCCCTCACGCCGAGACGTGGGTACCGATTACTGATCTTGAGCGACCGGGACTTCGCCAGGGCTTCGTACGCGGCGGTATCCAGCAGAAGTCGTGAAGTATCCTCAGATGCGCTCGTCCCAGACACGGGCAATCCCTGGCGGTCAGTGGGGAATTGCGCCTCGGGCGAGACGTTACCACTGTCGTTGAATGCCACGTCGGCCTGATCCTCACTCACGACGGGCTCCTCGTCACCGCTCTCCTTTCCCTTCTTCTTGATGACGCGCTTGAGGGTGCAGTCGGTGCCGTGCTCGTATAGCTTGAACGCCGTCATCTGTGCCCATTGTTCGGTCTCGCCAGCCCTGACTTCAACCTGGTGATGGCGTGCCACGCCCTCAAGCTGCACCACAGCGCTATGAGCGCAAATCATGCGAGAGGAGATGGTCACTCACCGTGGCCAGTACCCCTTGCTTCCCATGCAAGGGCTGCGATCCTCCGACCTCCAGCGGTCCCAACTCCACTGTAGCATACTCCCCGATGTTCGTGCCGAACAGCGAGTCCGGCGTCCTCATGTTGTCAGAGTCGTCGACGATCGCTTCCGTCACCCAAGAAGTGGTGCACTGCCCCATGTTGAGGGCCTTCTGGAGTTGTTTTGGAGGCGCAAAATACTTGTGGTATGATTCCATCGCCTTCCTCCAATGGCCGATCACGGCTTCGTGGTCGATGCCGGGCAGAGTCATGGTAAGGGTACGGCTTTTGCTGTCGTAATAGAGCCTGGGTAAGGTTTTGTTCACAATGATCAGCATCTACACAATGAATGTGCATGCTGCTACTCACTTGAGACGACGAAACTCCTTGTTCTCCTTAGCAGCGGCGAGGAATAGCTTGTAATCTTCCCGTTCGTAGCCTGTGACGACGAACTAAAGGCTTTTGTTAGACTCTGAGAATAAGTCAATATCATGGGCGTACCTCTGAGATGTCCTTGAAGAAAGGAAAGTCTGGTCGGTAGACGTACTCCCCGTACGTCTCGTGTATGATGTCCGGGTAACCCTCTGAGACCGGGACATTCAGCGGCAGCGGATTGGAAGACTGGGCGACGCACTTTTGCCAGCGCTGTTCGCTGGTTGAGCTTTCGACGAAGGAGGGGTACCGGTGCTGTTATCGCGTAATCGATGGTCAGAAGTGTTCTGAACGAGGGCTACGGGAAGGCGGGCTTACCTTTCACTATGGCGCCTGTGTCGGCCCTCGAGCTTGGGGAACCGGCGGTTTAGACGACCTGGTCAAGCGAGAAGTGGGGCAGGAATCAGCATGGTAGAGTAATTGGTGGTGAATAGCAGCGTACCTCTTTGTGGCGGACATGGCGAGTCACCGGGAGTGGAAGAGGCGAGGGCTAACTTGAGGAGCCCGGTGGTTACGAAGCTTCGTGCTTAGTCAAGGTTATGCCGTTAATTGGCCGGACCCTTTACCTATGGGCCTCATACTTGGGGCGCCGTGCTCACTGAGCTCCATGCAATAGTACCTAGAAAAGTACATAGTACGAAGGAGCGATTACCCTTCATTATTCTACGCTCCCGACGCTCGCCGCTGACGGGTAGGTCGCGGACCCTAGCTCGCACAGCGGGCCCTAGGGGAGACGCGAAGTGGTGGCGTGGGAGGCTGAAGTCTGTGCACACGCAGTCCTGCTCCCGGGTGCGCGCACGTCTCTTTCGAATGGTATTCATCTATCGCATCCACGCTCCGTGCAGATGAGTTGACTCTGGGTCTCAATCCTCCTTCGCCGTCGCCCCCTCTCCTTGACAAGCTATGGCGTGCAGATTTCGCCGCTGACTATCTGCCCTAGATGCGATGCCCGTCCGCGTCAACGCAATTGTTAATGAATGAGTGCGTAGCACCTCGACTGTCGTTGTGATTCGAGTTTCATTCGCTGATAGGCCAGGTCAGCACTTCGCTCCCGACGGTGTACCAATTGGGACTGACAAGTACATGTCGCATCATCGCGCTATCATTCCCTACGTCCAAACTCGCCGTGACACAGTGTACTGTCGTCCGCGCCACGGTACCTCAGCGGGAGATAGAGTCGTGCCGGCGGATCAGACTTCTCAGTATGTAAGGCATGACACGACGTGCCAGGCTCGAAGCATGCGATGCGAAGACAACAGGTGAGTTCTTCGTGGCGTCCTAGGCTTTCGATTCATGTTGGATTTCCTTCATTAGCGGCGTGCTCAGGCCCACATGTCCTCGAATCTATCCAGTATCCTGGTATGCGAGCCAAAGGGACCACATTCAATACACCCTTGGCAATTGGATGAGAAGCAATCCCCATGCTGTGAGCAGTTGCACAATGGTTGGGGACTGGGTCATCATGTTACGGTGAATCTATCACAGTTTCCAGATACAGAGACGACCATTCTGGTAGTGATATGCGGGGCGTCCGTAGATCTGCACAACATTCTCAACAGCTGCACCAGGGCAACTCGGCTGCACTCCATTCGCCCTCCGGTTCCTGGTACCAACACAGTGTCCTGGAGACTACTCGGACCTCGCTCACGGGCCCGAACATTCTTCAGATAAGCCGCTCGATGAAGCTCTCTTAGTTTTCGACCGGGGGTGCCTTGAGACGCGGCCTTTGCGGTGCGGATTCTCTTCGCATCACCGGGCCCAGTCACTGGTAACGGGAATGAATGCGATGCCGTAACTGCTGACCGCTGTCAGCAGACACGTCTGCGGGCCCGCGTGTCTGCGGCGCGGCGC
>JARAOQ010000005.1:1200000-1529119 GCA_029783445.1 Fomitopsis palustris
AGACACTAAGTGTATAGTCCCTGAATCAACTAGTTAGTCCCTGAATCAACTAGAAGTATCGCTCGGAATATGTAGCGTCTGTTCGTCCACCACGATCAGGGAATGAAAGCGGGTCGGCTCCTTGTGTCCGCTGGCCACGTTCCAGTACTCAGTGCAGATGCAGGGGCGATGCCCTGATGGTGAGAATATGAGGGCGCCATTCATTTCACGACAGAAGTTGGGGTGACATCAAGCCTCAGAGTATGTGTCCCGCTTCGAGGAAATGGAAAAAGCAAGGAGGCGTGGGGCTGCCAGTGAGAATCGCGATCGCTGGTGACATCGGGCGCTTCCGGTATGTGGCGACTCGGACGAGATGAGCGATAATGTAAAGGCAGTAAGCAGTACATAGAACGATTGGCTACGAGATACATAAGCGGCACTGTAATGACAGGAAAAAACATTCCGCTGCTGCGATGTGGTATCAATGAGTGTACAATGTTCGTGTCTTATCCGTGGTTGCTCCATTACGATACGTCCGGAAGTCATTTTTACGCGAGTTTCGCGAAGCCCACCGCATTGTTACCCACGTCGAATGCAGTGTAGACGTTCATCATGAGCCTGGCATTGTGGATACCATCAGTCATCTATGGCGGTACCGTTATGGTCGATCACGTACGTATCACCGAGGAGCCACACGTTGTCTCCGAGACCGAGGTCCTGTGCGGCGAGAGCACCCTGGCACTGGCCGTCTGAAGTAGTTCCGAGGTTGAATCTAAGGCAAGTGATGAGCCCACCACACAGTACAGAACAGCCAGAGAACGGCGCTTACGTGTCAGAGGAGATCTCCCAGCTGTTGCCGCCCCACGAGAAGGCGATAGTCGGGATGCTGTCGCAAGGGATTGAGTAGTAGCCGTTCGTGGAATCGGTCTCCTTGGCGCCGCTGATACCAGCGTAGAACTCCTTGACTGCGTCAGGAGGTCCGTACATGATGGTAGTGCCTATGAAAGACGATTGAGTACTACCGTACGACAATGCAATAGATGGACAAGCTAAACAAACATACCAGAATCGATAATAGTCTCGAAGCCAGAGACAACTTCCTTGCCATCAACAAGGGCGCTCGCACCACTGATCTGCCAGAAGCCTTGGCCAGAGGAAGAAACATCGTGATACTCGATGTCGCCAGTGTACAGTTGGTCGTTGGTGCCACCAATGTAGAGCTCAGAGTCACTGGAGGCCAGCTTGAACGCGAACACGCTCTGGTCGACAGCCTTCTGATCGACAGCCGTCCAGAAGTAGGGGTTCTGTGCATCAGAGCGTCAGCACAAGTGCCGATGGATCGTACAGATTACGCACAGAGTTGAGCTGAGAAATGGTGGGGAAGGCTAGGCCCATTAGGCCGTCATTCGGGCCACCGACAAGATTGCCACTCTCGGAGGTGACAGCGGAGAGCTTCTGACCAGTAACGCTAACACCGGCAACGCTAACTGTGATAGTATGGTAATGTCAGCATGACTTCTGAACCATATAACGTGCAGCAATGGCATACCGGAATCGGAGTAGATGGGGCCAGAGGCCTGGGAACCATCACCGTATTGGATCTGGAAGGTACCACTCTCCTCCTGGCTCGTCGACGATGCAGACGGGTCATAGGAGTTCTGGGCCTCGCAGCCATCACAGTCCTTGGACGGAACCCAGAGATCAGCAGAACCGGTGTCGAAGTCGATGACGAAGTCCTGGCCGGGAGTGCCAATGCTGACAGTGCCGGTCCACTCCAAGTTGCTCTGCTGGTCGTCGAGAGCCTCAGATTGGCGCTTCTGGAGCCCTGGCGGGAGGACGGCAAGCTCCGGGATGTGCGCGCCCGTGTTGAAGCCGCTCAGGCCGACGTTCTTCTGGAGGTTCATGAGATTCTGGCGGTGCTTGCTATAAGGTGTGATGCACCATCATTACCAGACCTCGGATGAGTCAAGGAGGAGAACAACTCACTTTTGCACCTTGATCTTCTGCCGGATAGCAGCCTCGCGGTCGAAGGAGCCATCAGCTTTGGTCAGAGAGCTCCGCTTCTGCAGAGGAATGCGGATGGCATCCGAGGTATCTTTCGCAACAGGCGAGGCAGAAGCGATGAAAGCAAGAGCGAGGGTAAGCAGAGCTGCCTTGGGGAACATGGCGTCGATGTAAGGAGCTGTACGCTGAGAAAGCCGATGGGAGGCGGATTGAGAGACCTTGGAAGGACCGGGGATGGTGCGGAGCGACCTGCCATACAACGTCTGACGAACACCTCTTTATACCTCCTGGCAGTTGCTCCACGGCGAAGCGAAGGCTTCTGGGCGCACATGTCTTTCCGAACATTCCATATGATGGGTACCACCGCCATGCTGGCGCGAAGATGGCTGCAGGAGGCAGAGCATGCGTCTTGCATGTAAACGGTACCCTGTATCTGTTGCCCCCGGTTCAGGATGATGAAATGACGACGGAAGTGAGCTCTCGTGCATACCTCGCATCTCGTGCACGCCTACGAGCGCCGATCCCAGATGTATACGCGGCTGCAGTACTGATGGCAGTTGCTCCACAGTAACGTGTTCGACGCGGTCAGGAAGCATAAGAAGGAAGCGCGCGGGCGGGCGGTGTGGCTACTGAGGCGGGCAGACGGCAGTTTGTTCAAGAGGTCACACACCTGATCCGCTATCGAGGTGCTGTCGTATCCCCATGATGTCGGAGGCAAATATGCATTAACCGATCAAACGACTGCCTCTCTCATCTGCATTCTCGCCAAATGAAGTATGGTCGGGAAGTCGTGAAGAGCCATGCCTTGGCACTGAGATGTTATGTGGAGCCCTTCTCATACGACGCAGGTCATAAAAATACTGCGGTGCGCAGACATGAATCTAGCCATAGAACATTCAGGTGCGTGAAACCGATATTCTATGAGACCTACCACTCGTAGCCTGGAACCCAGGATACCGCTCGTCCGAAAGGGTTCTAACCGCCGGTTTCAAACTTCCAATAGTGCCGGTCACATGTTAATGTGTAGCGCATGCAACCTCGAGCACATAGCACACAGCTAGGACAGTAACGAGGGACCGTACCGATCCACAGCCTCACAAACATTGCATGGAAGGACTGAGACTCTGTGGACTGCGAGAAGCGACGGACCCCGGTGTCCGCATGAATACTGAATGATAGCGATAGCGGTGCGGCAGAAGACCCCGTCGTAGGCTTCGTGGAGGGTACGAGGGTATGGAAGGTGCATATGGGGATGAAACACATTCCTCCACTACCAATGGCAGTGACGTAGCGGCATATCATATGGATAGCCGTTGCGGGCATTGCCAAAACATTCAATAGTGACATACCACATGCAAGCCTCGGGCACGCTCATAGATAAGAGTCCGCTGGGCGACCGGCGTTGGGGGCACAAACGCACGGCGTCGGACGGACGTACGAGCGATACTGGGAAGCATAGATCACCAGCATGGCGACATTTAAGAAAAAAGCGACGTACCGTATGCCCATGCACCGCATATACCTCGCACGCGCTCATAGCCCCTCTACGACGCTAGTGACCGATCGTCTTGGAAGTGTGTTCACGGCGCAGATTGACATGCACCACTTGGCATCTTCGATCTCTGCGATGTTTCACAGTTTGGGGTGGCTAGATGAGTTGCACTGGCCTCCACGCAGATGCGGTGTGTGAGATCGTGTCGTGGGTGAGGAGTGAGGGGGATGGATAGGAAGCGGGCAGCAACTGCGGCGCAATGGAGGTGGGTGGGTGCACGCACATCTGCAAACGTACCAGTATCCCATCCAGTTGAGACGGAGGGGAGGAGGAGGAAACACTGCTGTTCGAGGAACTGGCTTGAGGCGCGGTACCACGCGCTCTCCGTAGCAATGCGCCCTGGAGCATAACATATGCACGACCCGGGGCTTCGAGACGCTGCCAATCATACTCTATCATATGCGTCGCGATGTTACAGAGCAAAGAAAAGCTATGCGGGGAGCAAAGAATACGTGAGTTTGAATGGAGAAAGCAGTACTTACTTCCGATTTTAGGATTGATATGGAACCAAAAACACGTGCTTGTACTCCTGCCCTCGGCATTCCCCAGTATGGAAGGCGATGCATTGTCACGCCCGGGGCTACCCCGCATTTCATTACCCCTGTTCTAGTGGTTACCCCGCATTCTGGTTGATCTCCATAATGAACAGAAAGCTGCTATCATCCTTCCCCATTATCGCTCGGAGAGCTATCAGACCTAAGGGCTCGTCCACGACACTCGGCCAGCAGCGCAACGTGTCATTCTACAATGCAGACGTCGCAGGATTAACGGAGGAACAATCCGAGGTATGCAATCAATAGCTCGTACTGGTCGAATGAAATACCGACATTTCTCAGTTTCGTGAAGCTGTGACAGCATTCGCGCAGAAAGAGGTTGCTCCGAGGGCTGCGGAAATTGACAGGACTAATACATTTCCCATGGTGAGTGCCAGCGCCGGTTCTGTAGTCACGGAGACTTCAGTAACGAATGCACTTCATTCAGGATCTCTGGGAGAAGCTGGGTTCCATGGGGCTCCTCGGCGTCACTGCATCACCTCAGTACGGTGGCCTGTCTTTAGGCTACTTCCATCATACACTCGCGATGGAAGAGTTGTCGCGAGCGTCCGGCTCCGTAGCGCTTTCTTACGGTGCACATTCGAATCTATGCGTCAACCAGGTAAGCTATGAAAGACACGTGTATTCGTATAAATACCTATGTCTGGACTCTCGTGACGATTCAAAACCACCCTCTGTCTAGATTCATCGATGGGGAACCGAAGCGCAAAAGTCGAAGTACCTTCCAGACCTTATTGCGGGAAAGAAGGTTGGTAGTCTTGCAATGAGCGAACCCGGAAGTGGCAGCGACGTTGTCAGCATGCAACTGCGAGCTACCAAGGTCGACGGAGGATTCAAGCTGAACGGTAACAAATTCTGGTGAGCTTGCATGTACGTTGAAGTAAGCAAGTATCAATCATAAGTACGACGCCCGTAGGATCACGAATGGGCCAACTGCATCAACACTCGTAGTCTACGCGAAGACGGAGCCGGAGAAAGGCTCACGAGGCATCACCGCGTTCATTATTGAGCGCGGCTTCCCGGGTTTCTCAACGCACCAGAAACTAGACAAGATTGGCATGCGCGGAAGCGATACCTGCGAACTTGTCTTCGAGGACTGTTTTGTCCCTGAAGGTATGGCAATAGCTTATGCGCAATTTAGCGGTATTCATCGTGTTTCAGAGAATGTGTTGGGGCCTTTGAACAAGGGCGTAGAAGTGCTCATGTCCGGTCTCGACCTAGAACGCCTGGTGCTCTGTGGTGGCCCTCTGGGGTAGGGCCCGAGCGGACGTATGCAGACGCGACGTTGACTAACCGATTGGTGCCTGACGGTAGATTGATGCAAGCTGCGTTCGACTACGCCGTCGAATACGTCCACGATCGCAAACAGTTCGGCCAACCGGTTGGAACCTTCCAGTTGATGCAGGGTCAGTATCTCCGCGATATGCTTAATACGGTACATGGTGCTCACGGTTGTCCTTCGTCATGTGCACAATAGGGAAGATCGCCGACATGTACACCAAGCTGAACGCCTCACGATCATATGTGTACGCCGTTGCGAAGGCCTGCGATCAGGGAAAGGTCAGCAGACGAGTGAGTGCCAACTCTGTTCTATTGTACAGAGCCCCCGGCTGATCGCCGCTGTTCTTGCCATCTCCGTCAGGACTGCGCAGGGGCCATCTTGTATTCCTCCGATCGCGCCGTCGAGGTCACTATGGAGGCCATGCAGATGCTCGGAGGGAATGGATACATCAATGGTACGTGTTCAGGATCATCTCTTCGCCACCTCCTGACTCTTCTACACGCGCCTAGAATATCCCACCGGCCGGTTCCTCCGAGATGCGCGCCTGTATACGGTCGGCGCGGGCACGCAGGAAATCAGGAGAATGCTCATCGGACGCGAGTTCAACGAGGAATTCAAGCGACTTTCCAGCTAGGAAGTCCATCAAAACTTGTTCCGCCTGGTCTCATCGCTACGATCTCAATGTTGCACGGTAACGGACTCTCGATGGCTCAGAAGGAGAGATCGACATAGGACTACTGACACAAGCTAACCACAGGACACCATGTAACACTACTGCTGCTTGTATAATATTGTCTTTACTGGTGGTTCCGAGTATCGTGCGGCCGGTTCACTAGCAGGAGCCTGATTATGTGTCACATCAATTATGTTTGAAGCGGCACTTTCACAGAGAACGTTGGTTGAAGCCGGACTCAGCTGCACCTAGTCGAAGAACACATACGAGAATGAGGACTGGCAGGCATGCGGTACTACAGTTCAGATGAGTTGATGTCTCATGTCAATGCTGCATCTTGGGGGCCACTGACATATCGTCTCCTAGTCCCCTCGCAGCCCTACTTTTCGAGTTCAACCGAGTCTACATCTTCCCGGTTCGCAGGAGTTGGCTCTGCATGTAGCGACACGATCTTCACTCTGATACGTCTCGCTTGCTAGTGCACGGGGGCATCCAGAGATAGGAGCTCAGGTGAGTCCCTCATCGCCCTCTATCGAGGTGGTCGTCATTCCGCATAATCTGGCCAACGTGCAGCATTGGGGCATGCTATCGTGTGAGAATGCTCATGTCTTCTATGCCACCTCAATCCTGGACTGGACGCAGTATTGGTCTGCACCGGGACAGTAGGCTCCAACCATACGCGCGAACGACCTGTGCTTCGAGGCACAATAGCAGTTCACGACTTCGCTCTCTAGCAAACGCGCTGAGCAGTCGTAGTATCAACGATCGTCCATATGGGACTCAATCGCGTCCATGACTATCACCGACCTTATGAGCCCTTGCACCAGAGGGTAGACGGTGCCACTGAAGTACTGCCATGTCGATAGAGGTAACTGGTCGTAGTTCATATAGCGGCGCCTCCGAGCCATGATTCCATTCCAAGATGATCGAAGACCCACGTTTGCTGAGTGCGGGTAGTACCAGTAAGTTCGGGCATATCTGTCACCCCGGCGATAGAACGCATTCGGACTAGGCGTGGCGACAATCTTATGGATAGCCTAGGACGCCTACGCTGATATGTCTTTGTAGCAAGACCTCACGGACAACCGCGCCAAGCTGGCAAGCACCTCGACCACACTAGGATGGGTGAGGCAGTCCTCTCATGGCGCCTTCGGTCAGTGCAGCTCGAATGTAACAGCAACAAATTTGTTCGCGCGCCATCCTTATGCCTCGGTGTATGAGCATCCTACAGCCGAGCAGCCATGTCAAGGGCGCACCGTGCGAGTGGCCATATATCCCTTTCAAGCTAGTCGTGCGTTTTGCTTCCGCGAATTGTTCCCGGAACCTTGGATTCCGTGTCGCTGCTTACTCGCACCTTGGCAGGAACCACTGCACACTTGACGCTGCCCAGACGACGCAGCATCTCATGAAAGTAATCATTCATCTGATAAGCATCGTCACCTGTACGAGCCAGCTGCAAAAGGTGTCTTAGGCTCACCAGCATGACAACACGCTTTGAGGGCGACAGATACCATTCATATCTCGAGACGAGAGACCGGGCGTCATCCAAGTGACTGGGCCTCGCGAGCAAGTGCGTTGTGGGTTCTAGCTTTACATCCTATTCACCAAAGCTCGTGTTCTGCAGCTCACCACTATCTATGGCAGCGAGGATACTCACACTGTCGAGAGGCGACAGCCCTTGCAAGCCTTCCAAAACGCGATGCGCGGACCGCCGTAGTTCGGGCACACCGTACCTACAACGTGGCAAGACGTCAGTATTGCTGGGGTTGTCATTAGCACTAGCGCTACCAGGATCCGGCGCGTCTGGCAGTGTGCGCTGGGAAGGCCCGATCGCACGGAAGGAGTTGAGAGGCTGTCCTTGACGCGTGGTGCATTGGACGACAACTTTCCCCATGTGGCATTACCCACTCATGTGCAGGCGTTGCGTGAAGACGGGATCCTGTCTGCACATGTCAGCAGTCAAGATCCTCATGGGCACAATGTCATACAGCCTGCGAGGGTTTCCGCCGACAGCCCGTTGTTTTCGTGCATCGAGTGATCACACTTTCTTGATCGGGTCCCTCGAAGTGAGTTGCACGGGGTATGGCATTGGCGAGTTTAATTGAGAGGTCGCCAATCTGCAGGCTTCGAGTTTACGTGACGCGGGAGGCAGGGCCTACTAAGGGCCTTCAGGGGCGAGTGTGAGACCGGCAGCGTGATATACCGGATGCCAACCATGAGTATTTGGACGGCGCGTGGGCAGCGTGCAGTTGTACTCCAAGGAAGATAGGTATGCGACCAACAAGGGGGAAGCCATCAAAACCCAGTACTGGAGTTGTAGCGGCCTGGCGAGACCTCTCAGCGTAGGGATGGGGCGCAATTGTCGCCACGTGCTCGGTGCATAATGAAATGCTCAATATTCGCGGGTTTTCAATTACGGTTACTCTGAGGGTCTAGCCAGAGTTAGCCGACATCATGCGAGACATTGGCGCTGATCAAATGAAACTCAGAGCATTGCGCATCCAGTATTATCCCCAGGCACGGCAGACAAAGAGACACCAGCATGGTCGCTAGGCAAGGATAATTACGCAAAGACATTCGAGGAGGCGTCTGAGAAGGGGGAGGGCGGAAGGAGTCGAAGGGGGATGCTACGGGCTTGCAGATGAAAGATGGCGGCGACCGAGTACACATGCTTCGTGGTAGATCTAGCCGGTGTTGGCGAGGACCAGATGGGGCCGAGAATGGCAGGTATCGACCCCACGTCGTGGGCGTCACGGTGATGCTCTCTATGAGACGGAAGTATATCGAGCGATTCTGATGAAGTACTGGCTCGCTTTTTGCCGTTGTCTGTCACATCCATCAGCGGTGCGCTCAATCAGGTTCCCTCGGAGGTTCCTTGCCTTTGCGCGCGACATGATCCGCTATATATCTATTTCAGCGTCCCGGCCCCCACTAGTGTCCCTCCCCGTCCCTTTCACATATCAAATCAATTCCTGCCAGCCATGAACGGAGTAGTAAGGTGCATCCTCTTACTGCTTGGGCCTTGCATGACAGGTCGACTCGCAGGCTTCCACGTCAAACAAAGCTGAACTGCAGATCCACTTCATCGTCGTGGGAGGAGGTGCGCTCAACAGAAGCTTCGTGTCGATCTCCGCTGATAAGCAGTCCCATGTGTACACAGGTGTTGCTGGCCTCGCAGCTGCCCTCGCTCTTTCGCGTGTCGGGCATCGTGTGACGGTGCTGGAGAAGGGGGATGGAAAGTCAAACGTGGGTATATCTTGGAAGCTGCATATCGCACACTGACCATGACTGCGTCAGTTGGGGCGAGGCGGTCTCCGGATACCACCAAACATGAGCAAGGTGCTCTTCCATTGGGGATTGAAGGACCTGATGAAAGAAGTTGGCTTGACTTCCCATCCGCTGCTGTTCTCACAGTGTACGTTGCCCGTCGATCGTCTGTTGCTCGATACTGAGAGTCTATTAGTTCACACTGGGCAGCTTCTTGGCGTGCAATTGTGGGACGACGAGCTCCTGAGAGAAACGCGGGGAGAGTTCATGCTCATGACGGTCCGTGTTATACGCCAGTTGACCAGGGACCACCGCACTAAACGGAAGATCTAGCATGCGGATCTCTGCCGGATTCTTCACGAAGCCGCAGTTTCACAGGGCGCCGAAGTCCGACTTAACGCGCAGGTTGTAGACATTGAGCCGGAGGAGGGCGCAGTGCAGCTCGCATCTGGGGAGATTCTGCGTGCGGATATTATCATTGGAGCAGATGGGGAGCGAGGTCTTTGCAGGAGACTCGTCCTTGGGAGGGAGGAGCGCGTTCGGCCTTCTGGAATCGCGATGTTCGAGTACGTCTACTTCTTATCTCCGCCAAGTGATTCACTGACGCTGCGGCAACGTACACAGCACCCAATTTGGGTCGCAGACAGCAACACAGGAGATGTCGCCAGATGAAAAGCGCCTCCTAGAGAAAGTAGAAGGGGTGAGTACTCCCGGTGCATTATGAGTACGACCTGCATCTGACGCCTACCTAGAATCCGGTATACGTAGCAATGGGCAACGGCTGCGGCGCGACAGGCTATCCCATTGTATGTGACCTGTGCCATCCTGGTGTGCAGTCGCCCAACTGACGCAGCTCAAGCGACAAGGACAAGAGATCCAATTCCACTACTTCATCAAGGGGGACTTCCCTATCGATGGCGGATATGGAGATCCACCCACGGCGAAGCAGGAGTTGCTCAGCTTGCTCCCCTCTCAAATTGACCCGAAGTGAGTACCTGAATATCGTGGCGCCTAGGAGAGCCAGGTGCTGATGGGTAACAGCTTGTATCACTGTGCACACGGGGCAGACCATGTTACGCGTGTGCCCATCAACGTCTACGAGGACCTCGATGAGTGGGTACATGAGAGCGGTAAACTTCTGGTCATAGGGCAAGCAGCTCATCCTATTGCTGTGAGTGTTCTAGTGGCGCTGTATGGGGATTGACCGGCTTAACGAGTGCGATTATAGGCTGGGAGTATTCAGGTCACCGCTATGGCAATTGAAGACGCCGCGGTCCTTGGCAAGCTCTATCACCACTTGACCATCCCGGAGCAGGCAAGCGACTTCCTCTACGCATTCCAGGACCTTCGCAAAGAACGCTGTGCGGAGGCGTTTGAAGGCGAGCAGTCGATGCTCATGCTTATCTCCATGGAGTATGGTCCAGAGCAAGAGGCGCGCGACAATGGAATGCGAGCCAAGTATCGCGCTGGCAAGAATGTCCTTGAGGGTGACGACACCGGTGGTGGAGAAGGCGAGCAATGGGTCACCATCCGCACGATCTTCGGTTACGATTGCGAGGACGCAGCCGACAACTGGTGGGTCCAGTGGGGTCTCTTGCGTGCGCGCGCGAACAGCGACGGCGCAAATCGTCAGTCCCAAATGGGTGCCTTCAACTGGAACAACGTCGGTATCGTCTCAGTGGACCATACTACGGTTTCATGAGCATGTTCTCCGAACTCACCTTGGATCGGTCCTATTCCGACAAAACATCCTTCCCTATACCACATGCATATACGGGATACACACATTCACGGGTCTTTCTGTTGCCATCGTTTTCGTCACCATCGCTATCGTTCATTGCTATCATCCGTCTGGGCTTGCATACATTCCCTCGCAATCTTATCACGCTGTAATACTCTCATGCCATCGCTGCATCTTCAAGGAATAGACTCCCTCTCATGGACTTCACCTCGACCTTGGGGACTTGAGGAGTGTCATAGAGGCTCAGGATTGGGGCCCAGATGGAAGTTGCGTGCGATCCGAGCGCAAGGGAGGGGTCCCTGACCGAGCCGATCAGAGCGCACAAAATCCGAATACATGCGCTGCGGATACAGACGACAGTCCAGTGGCAGGAACGGAGTTACGACATGCGCGCTTTGGGAGGATCCCAACGCAATCTTCGTTTGCGACCAGCCGCGAACAAGCCGCGAAGCCCGTCCGACACACACACCCAAGTGACCCAACCTCCAACCTGGCCGCGATCCTCCCGATTGGGATCTAGGCAGACTCGCGTAGCGAGATTGACCAGCAATTACAGTCTCGAGCGGGTCTCGACAACAATTGCCTTGCGAAGATGCCAGCAGACGATTCGGAGGTTCGTTAGCCAGTGCCGGCATCCTTACGCTGGACCTCCGTCCAGCTCGGAGTCCCAAGCGATCACCCAGCGTCAGAAGGCCCATCAGCGGATGCGGAGCAGGTCGCTGGCGTCCATTGAATGCGCGCATGGGCACCCAGTTTCCTCGACATATCCCCGTGATTTGTGAGCTAGCGCCTCCTCTAACCAACCGCACGTCTTCGCACTAGTGTCCTTTGTGTGATGAGATGTGGGAGCCCAACAGCCCTAGAAGACCGGCAGGGGGGCTTGGAGGGTATGGTCGTATGTGCTACGTGCGGAGGCCGTCCTCGGCTGGTCGTGATCCCGCGTATGATTAATTATCTGGATACCGGACTGCATGCCTCTGTGGGGTCTTCATCCGCGGAGTGATCAGGTAGCACGAGGCCCTACTGCCTCTGTACGCGGTGGGCGAACGGCACAGCTGAAGTTCGGGGTCTACATACCTATTCTCGGTCCAGGTTACCTCTGCAGCCGGACGGCGGCCGCTCCGATATGTCGCACATCAATAGTCTTCGCCTGGTCGAGGTGTCGAGTACCATTTTTGCGGAAGATAGAGGACCGACGTCCAACTACTTGCTGGTCGAAAGGAAGCCCCAAAAGATGCTGCTGCGGCTACGTCGACCAAGTCGCCCGACCCGACCCCGAGGCGCGTAGCCACCCTGAGCAGATCGATATCTGCGATTCGAACTAGAGTAGCCGACCTTTGCGAAATGCACCTGCAGATGCTTCGGCTACTGCCTTTTTACTTCTGGCAGGTACACGCACACGCTGTGGGATCCCCAGGTCGTGGGTAACACACGCAGTTCGATCCTCAAACATTCGAGACGGCGAGACGTCGCTCTCCTCGCGAGTTTTGAACATGTACGTATACCTGGTTGCGTATAGTGCTCACAGTGACATCTGCAGTCCACTCAATTTCCTCGGAGCACTTGCTACAATCCCTGGAATCAGTCGTGCATTGAAGGCCTCCAAGTCGTCAATCACCAAGGATCTGCAATCGCGTATAGTGTGCGTATGACCTAGCAGGCTATCGACAGAAAGGACGTAGCTAGTATGATACGAACAAGGACACAAGCGAGGCAGAGTTGGAGTTGGCTGAGATGGACATGGACCACGACCAGCTAAGTATGGTGAAAAGCAATCGCAAGTCACGGCAACATAATTAATGCTCACCCATATCTCGCCGAGCCCTCTTCGGCTGATGACTGCAGAAGTATGCACACGCAGTTGACTTTGAATGAGCTCGAAAACTAAGACGCAAAACAGATCCAGTTCCTATACATACGTATCTAGACTACAAGAATTTTCTTCCTCCGCCCGACCCACAAGCCCTCGACCGCCCTCCAAAACATACATCATCACAGCCTTTCCATCTTCTTCTCGTCAAAACCCACACCCGACACGCAACACAGACCGTTCATCAACGAATGGGGGTGCGTTTGCGCATGGGGAACCGAATGCGAATGTGAATGGGAGTGCAGATGCAAGTGTTCGAGGGACGCAAGGAACCCTATACGAACAGAAGAAGAAAAAAAGGGTGGAGCTCAGACAAAGGACGCGAGAGCAGTGGGCGAGTCGATACTCTTCTTGTACCCGTGCCCGAAGTGGCGTCTGCCCTCGCCCCGTGCCTTTTGCAGCACGCGCGCGATCGCGTCGAGGCCTGCGAAGCATGCACGGATCAGCACACCGCTCACCAAGGAAACCCTATGCACGGCAATGGGACACCCACCCTTGTCGAGGTCCTCCAGCGGCGGGCCGAACGAGAGCCGCACGAAGTGGTGGCACGGCGAGTTGAACAAGTTGCGCCTGTGGGAGGGGTTGATGTCAAAGAAGATGCCCGGGATCACAATCGTCTTCTCCTTCAGCAGCTCCTCGAAGAACGTCAGTCCGTTGTTGATCGGCGCGGGCAGGCTCTCGAGGTCGAGCCAGACGTAGAACGTCGCGCGCGGCGGGACGCGCACTTTGAGGCCCATCGCCTGCAGTCGGCCGAGCACGTGGTCGCGCTTGTGGTGGAAGTGCTTCTGCAGCGACAGCTTCTCCTGGTGCACGCGCGCGGGGTCAAGCAGCGGGATCGCCGCGAGCTGCAGGGGGTGGTTCGCACCGCCGTCGAGGAAGGAGCCAGATTGCGAGAGCGCGGTGATCAGGTTTCTTGGCCCGACCACCCAGCAGATGCGCCAGCCTGGGAGACGCCAGTTCTACTGGAGCATTAGAAGAGCCAACACGCATGCATCGCACATCGAATCACCTTCGTGAGACCATCAACGATGACAATGGGGTCCTATGAGCAAGCGCATTGAGCATGGCAATTCGGAACGTCGGTATATGCGCTTACCGAGTTCACGTCTTCGATGAACTCTGCGCTCGACACGGATGTACCGTAGTCCGCATCCGTCGCATCCTTGACATCCTTCTCCGGATAGATGTACCACGAGTAGAACTATGCAGTATATCTCAGTGTTGGCTCGTAGACTCCATGTCTTGGCACCAACCTCGTCCAGAATGAGTGTAGTACTCGTCTCACGAGCAAGGCCAACGAGGTCGCGTAGCTCGCCATCACGGATGACCTGGCCAGTGGGGTTACGCGGGTTTGACGCGATGATGACCTGCAGACCCTGGCTGCGGATGTCCTTGCGCGTCTGCTCGATATTGAGATGGTAGTTGTCCTCTTCCTCCAAACTGCGGGCGACGCACACTCAGATGAGCCATAGGGTGCGAAATGGGCAGCGCGCATGACTACTCACGTGGTAGGTACGGGTACGAGCCTCCTGAAGGCGCTCAAAACCTGATCATACGCGGTGTAGTCGGGAACCTGGTACGACTTTACACGCCAAAGCGTCAGATAAGGTAATCAGCAGTGAGCGGTATGCGCTCACCGTGTAGACATCGCCAATAACGGCCGCGACACGAGACAGGCCAGCGCGTCCACCGGGCACAATACACACGTTCTCGAAAGTGTATTGGCTCTTCTTGCCCTGGCGGTAGGTGATGTTGTACAGGTTCGCCACAGCCTCGCGAAGCTCTGTCATGCAGCGCCAGGCGCATCAGCATCGCGTCATCCAAACCCAAACCACAAGCAGATGTTGGCTGCGGATAGACACGCACGCTTTACGCCAGTAGTAGGCGCGTATTCGAGCGATTCGAGGGGGACATCAATCGTGGTGGGTCGTGCAGGGGCGTCGGGGATAAGCCCTGCCTCTGGTGCTCCTTGCCCGAGGTTTGACCACTCGTGCGAGGAGGCATAGTTGAAGCCGTTCGCCATGGCACGGTCGGAGCAGTAGATGACGCCCGTACTGCCCGGGTGTTGAATACCAGGTACAGTCTCCTCATCCTGCGTATCGTTGTTAGCAACTGTCTAAGGAGGTGCCACGACTGGTGCGGAGGCTGAGCGCTGCTCAATCAAGGGGAAAGGCACTGCTAGGACGTATGGCCCCCTGCATCGCTCGTCCGGACAACAGGGAGACGTTAAGGTCTGGCACACTCTCACAAGAAGGTTCGCAGCAGCGCTCGTCGTGTCCACACAGCACGGTCAAGCGCAAGAGCTCACCGGGTTGACTGTTTGAGGGAGCAAGCCCCGAGCGCCGTGTCCTGCGGACTCACGGAAGATCTGAGGAAGAATGTGAGATGCCGCGTCCACTGTACAAATGCTTGTTTGCGCGTACTCTATGTGCTTCGGATTGGCTTTCGTGCAGCATGTAGCCTACTTCTTCTTGCTAAGGGTAGAATTATCACCGAAAGAGTTGCTGTACAGTATACGGAGCGACGCACGGCTTTGTCTAATCCGAGTGTAGCCTTGATGTTGAGTGGGGGAACGATACCAGCCATGGTTCGTGCGAGGGTGTGCTTATATGCGCGGCGGATGGTGGTGGGAAGAAGAAGAAGAGAGAAGGCAGGGGGCCGCTGCGGGCGGGGAGGGAGTAGGATAGCACGGCAGGCTGGCAACGATGATCAGATTTTGGTGCACTGCCGGGAACAGTGGCGCTCGCCGGCCACCGCGTCCTCGACGCGTGCGGACTATTTCCGGAGCATCACGTGGGGCGCGTCACCTACGTCAACTGCCCCCGGCCACCGCCCGCCCTGGCCCTTCCACACGCGTGCTGCCCTCTGATTGGCCCTCGCAGCCCCAGCACCGCGCTGGCGAAGAAGACATGACCTGCCTCGCTGCCTCGCTGCTCCCGCTATGAATGGCTGCTCGCAAGCCGGGCGCAACTTCTGCCTGCACCACAGAAATAGTTTGCGATAAGAAACGCTGCGCAGGCGGCGTGGACAGCTGCTGTTGGAAGACGACCATCAGTGCCGTATTCGCCTTCAAATAGCACAATTCCAGCGATGCAACGTGGAAGGCACATACTAGGAAGTGTGCGTCATCGCGGTAGTAGCAGGTCGCGAGCGGTGGATACGCAACGTGTGACTCACCTCGACAGCAAGAGCAGGCGTGGTATGCCTGCAGGCGCGACGACCCATAACTCGGAGTTTCGGACGCTGTTCCATCTTTGCGGCGTAACGTTTTGCAAATGGTTCCCCTCAAGCCCTGTGCATGGCCGCAAGCACTGCAGGCAGCAGCTCGGGTGAGACACTACTCCGGTTCGCCTGTCTCCTGTTGAAGCAGGATGTCCACTCGATGAGGCTGGCAGTGGTTCGCCCGACGTCCATGCTGCTGGCGTTTCGTCGGCGCAGATCGGTGCGCGCCAACCGAGCGCATCTCATTCCGCGTAGGTCCGCCTGCGATCGATCCATGATCGTCACCCGCCCGATCAATTGTGTGCGACTGTGGTACAGACTATGACGGTACCGTCGGTCCCGTAGTCTTGTGTGTTCTCCACGACGCGTCTCATCCACGCCCGGTGAACGGTATTGAGACCGCTGGTGGTCTTTGTTGTATTGCACCACTGTGGCATCGACACTGCGTCAAGTGGCCGAATCCGTCAATCTGACGTTTCAGCGGTCGCTCTTGCATGTGTCCATGTCGCCAGCAACCTGAAGAACAGACATGGAGATAAAGTGAAGTGTGAGTGTGACATTCTAACTGGCGATGCGAGCAATCACTCACCCGAGGCTCCCATGACAGGTCTTCGCGAAGTACACCCGCAATGGCAACTCTCGCCCCACTTCATATTGTCTCCATGTGCGGCCCGAACTGAAAGCCAGTGCCTGTCGCGGTGAGGCGGCAGGCGACTGGCGAACGGTTCCGATGGACGGTCCTCGCCGCATATCGGACGTTCCACTGTGAATATGTTACCTCAATGAACCTAACATTGGGCGTGCGACTCACCCTTCAGCAACATAACCCAAATATTTGCCAACGATGCCCCTACGACACTGGATGTTCCAGTGGCTCAAGGCTGCATTGAGGAAAATTTTAGCTGTATATACGAGGTTGGAGACTGAGTACACTGCTGACTGGACACGCACCACGTGAGGGGTACCGAGGGATGCACTAGCTGCCTGGCACTCGAACTCAAGTCCTGGCTGTGGTCCGCCAGGCGCGCTGTCGACGTCGACGACGTCGTCCCCTCGGGGCTGACCTCCAGTCGTTCGATAATATCATGGGCGCGATGTTGATCGGCGAGGACGGGGACAACGATCCATTGAGACAAAGAGACGATATGTTACAACAGCAGGAGAGCCGGGAAAGTGGCAAAAAGCGCGGCGACATGTACAAGAAAAGCGATTAAAACGTCACAGTATGTAGAGCGAGAAAAGCAGGAACAGAGCAGTCGACATAAATACAGCAGGGGTACAAAGCGCGACGACAAGGATCAAGGTGACGAAGGCGGGCTGTCTTCCGACGGGCCTGGCGAGCCAGGAGGCTCGGGCGACGGAGCCACCGAAGGCAAAGGAGCGTTCACTGCATCTGTCGTATCCGTCGGCTCAGGATTTGCTGACGGCGCCGTCGATCCCGAAGGGTCATTCGTTCGCTGCATATAGTCAGCCGGCTTCTTCTTACATGCCGTTCGCATATGTCGCAGGAGAGAGTCGGGTCTACAATTCTCGAAGCTAGAGACAGCGTGTCAGTACAAACGAGTGTCAAGAGACGCAAGGACTCACATCTTTCCGCACCAAGGGCACTTGATAGACTCGCCCTCGGGTACCGGAAGGTCAAGTGCTCTGAGCGCCGCCTTGTGTTTCTCGGACGTAACGTGCCTCTTGCGAGTCTTCTCGTCGTCGACGATACTGACGTCGCAAGGACCGCAGTGCCACTGATAGAACGGATCAGTACCCGTTAGATGGTAGGAAAGACAAGACAGACGTACCATATGCTTAGCCCGTGGCCTCGCATTCTCCTTTGTTTTCTTCGGCACCCGGCTGGCCACACTCTGCTCCCCTTCATCCTCCGTCCCCACCGCGTCATCGTCGTCGAGAGCATGGCTCTCGGTCTGCACTGAAGAGAGCGGCTTGCGCCGCTTTGTCGCTTTCGCCTCCTCCTCCGGCTCGTCGGCAAGGCCCGAATAATCAAAGGTACGCTTGCCCTGGAGCCGCTTGGACCGTCTCCCGAGTGGCGGGGGAGGAGTGGGCGAATGCGGGAGCGTGGAGGGACCAGCGGCAGGAGCCTCTTGCTTGTGCTTGGGTTTAGACCGAGTGGCGGAGGATGGAGAGGATGGTCGAGGGGAGACCCGCGCTGTGGGGGCTGCAGGAAGGATGACCGTGACTGTGTTGTTGTCGTGCACATGACCGACGAGCTCTTCGTCACCACTAGCGTCCTCATCATCGACGTCGCCGATACTTTCTTCGCCGTTGTCGGCCTTCTCGTCGTACTCGTCTACGGCGTCTTTATAATCGGAGGAGTCGGAGTCGTGGCATTTGGGACTGCAGCAACGGCTAGTAGACTCCGCCGTCGACGTAGGGATGCATAGTGTGAGTGACGGGTCAATCGACGGTCCATCTTCGTACGTGGTCTGCGGGCGGAGGGCACCGGCGTACAAGTCACTCAGATGTTCCCAATAGATGTCGGTGGGATCAAAGGCGAGGCTAATCGAGGGGTTAGGGATGGCGGAAAGCATCGTGACACGGTAGAGAAATGCGAGAAACCTGAAGTGCGATAGTAAGAGTGAATGGGTATGATTCAAGGTCGTAGACTCGGGTCAGGGGTGGCTTTATGAGCCAGCCAGTAGGTCCCGAGAATGGTTAGGATGGTATCCATGGAGGCCGCCAGGATATCGACCACCAAGCCGCGGACTTGAACCGGTACCCCATACGCACGGCAATGGACAAAACATCGACCCAATTTGGCAATGAATCGCTACCAGACACCGTTCTGGAACCGCGTTTTGTGGCGTTGGGGCTGTGACGCTCTGGTGGCCGGGCAAATTTTCCAGGTAGTGCCGCACAAAGCGGGGGTCAAAGCATCACGCAGCCAATGAACGTCGAGTGGCCGTGCCCCGGAACACGCCGCGTGCCCAGTGCCATTGTCCTTGAATGATATGGGAACCTCGATCGACGACTAGCTCAGCAGTGGTGAGCTTTGAGTTCCTGTGGAATACTCATGACACACCTCGGTCCGTAAATACATCCGCGGCGACGCGGCCCTGGGCCGGCGGTCGCGATGTTCTGTGGCTAGGTTCTATTGAGTTTGTCCATTTCGAGGCCGCCACTGGATCTCTACATACACGGCGCCATCATCTCGTTCTGATCCCTCAGAATGCTTCCGCGACAGTTTACTCCACACCTCAGGATCGAGAGAGACGAAACCTACCCCCGTTCGAGTTCCGTGCCTTGAACAGGGGGCATACGAACGAGTACTTGAACTACCCGAATGATACCATATGTTGGCCACAGATCTGTGAAACCACACCGCACGCGAAAGCAGGATTCTGGCGATTCGGAAGGGAAATAGGACTACGACATGATGACATGGCGCAGGTAGTAGGATCCAAGCTTACCTCTGGTGTCACAAGGCGCCCATGCGTTGGTTCGGCGACAGCCGGGGTGCCTGTCATATCGGGTGTGGCTATGACATTTGAGCCCCGCCGCTCCGATTTGCCGCAGGCATTGTCCAAGAGTGGGAATTTTGATGATTGCGGCGCTTTTGTTCTTCTGACCGCGCTTTGCGCCGCTCGTCTAGCCGCTCACTCTTTGATCACGCGTACGGTCGGTCATCTGGTGCTTTCTATCCTTATCCTCTCTGGCGTTCAGGGCTGTCGCTATGGGAAATTTTATTGACCTCCAGGGTCTCAGCTCCACACTAGTACGAATTTGCGATCTGTAGTCTGTCGCGGAACATTCAGAGCAATTGTAGATGAATCCTTCTGAACAGACCCAGTATGACGTATCGCGACTTTGCCTATGCTTGCTCCGGGTGATAGGGGTAAGAAAACCTTCCGCTCTTTGGAGGCCAAGCCTGATACGCCACTCGACGCACAAAGGCAACACGCTTAGTATGACAATTGGCGCTGCTAGTGAGTTCAGTTCCACAAAGCGTCGCTATGGTGTTTTGACCGCGTCAGGATGGTTTCGGCTAATCTAGGGAGCCTCCAGACTAGTGTGCATACCACCCTTCTACGCATGTTCTATATAGTAGGTGTTCTATCGAAGCGTCCCCCAGGCACTTGGGCGCTGGTCTATGGGCAGAAATGCGCTCGACCCGGGGGTCCAACAGGGAGTATATATAATATAAGTGCATGGCCACGCTTTGTCTCTCGAACCTCAACGCCCCTCCTCACTGAGGCCACCCTCCTCACCGGCCACAACGTACACCCTTACCACCCCTGAGCCGCCCTCCCCATTTAACTATGTCTCAGAGTCTTCGCAGCTTCGGTAGCGACTACCTGAATTACACGGCCCCGCCACTTCCCAATACCGACGAGGAACTTGAGCCTTGGCGCAACCTCCTTGCGCAGTGGGATAATCCAGGATTTTTCGAGTTGTCGGAGAACGCTGTGAATAGCACTTCATACGATTTCGGTATCAACGAGGCGACGACATTGCCCGACCAGACCAGGCCTGCCGTGGCCCCGTCGACGACTACGCCATCTTCCACCTTCGACTACCCATTTCAACACGCTAGTGTCTATGAACCGTTCACCCTGCAGTTCGCTGATCCGTCCACGTATTCACCTTTCTCTTACCCCATTGCGGGAAATTCGCACTCTATACCACTGCCCCAGCGCTTGCCTGAGCTCCATGCGACACTGTTGCCACCGCCGCCTGCAGTTGACTCTTCTAACACCAACGAGAACAAGGACGAGGACAAGATTCATGTATGGTCTGAATCTTTTTACGAGAATGGGAAGAAGAGGGTACGTTGCGAATGTCTATTGTTGCTTACCCCGGTCACTGACGACGATGATCGTTTGACAGCGGCGGTGCATGTTGTGCAACCGGTCGGTCAACGACGACTGTGGCACGCGGAAACGTCACGAAAATACCAGACGTCATCGGGATCGCCTCCCCGCAAAGCAGCGGGCTACGATACCCATACTGAAATGCACCAAATGTGCATTCATGTACGTTTATCTGCTGCATCGATCGTGGTCACGACGATTCTGAATGGTGACTGTTTAGCTTCAGGAGCGGGCGACGGAGCTCTGTCAAGAGACACGAGGACTCCTGCAAGGGGAATTGATCCCTCATCCACGATGCCGTTTCATCATTGTCACTGTTCTCGGTATTCCATCAAGCTTTCTCGCAGCTTGCTTTCGCTCGCTGTCGCGTTGTCGTTTGTATCTGCGCCGCTCTTGTTGTTTTGTACATTTATATGTTGTATGCTTTTGGTTTGGATTATCGTTATTTGATGTCATCCCTGTCGACCCCTCTGCAGATGATGGATAAGGTTGTCGCCACAAACGCGTTGTGGCACTCCGCCATAAACGCCGCACAGGTGTCCCACGTGATCGTTCACCTCTTGCCGCGTACCACGATCATGTCTGTGGCCTCCCCGACTGTCCTCCCCCGCAGCGCGCTCTTCCCCACCTTGCTCCCCAGACCTCCGCAGCCCCATCCAACACCTCTGCAAAAGTATGGTCGGCCGGGTCGTCTCAACAGCAGGCGTAACCTGCTCCAGGAAATGGAAGACCTGAGCGACGAAGAGGACGAGCTGGACGATCTGGTACGTACACACCATGTCTATAGCTAGCTCTTTTGCTGAATGTATGCGGTTAGGAGACTGAGATTAGGAATAGAGGTTTCAACTTCCTCGTGCCCATCGGACGCACGTACACGCAGCACGAGGAAAAGAACGACGCGAGTGTAAGCCACGACCCGTTCGACGTCCCGCAACCTCACACATCAGAGAATGTCCGGCCGACAGGGAGGTGAGGCATCCGATGAGTCTGAGGACTCGGAACACTCCGAAGAAGAAGAGGCATCCGCGATGGACGACGAGAACGAGTCAGAAGCGGAACAAGACCTTGATGCCGACATGGAGGACATGGACGAAGAAGCAGGGAATGTCACAGGCGAGACCATTGGCAGCACAGACGATGGCCTCATATTGGATGACTCTGAGGAAGAAGATAGCGAGGACTACGAGGATGACGTATGAATCGCCGATGCTTCAAGCTGTGGTGAGTGTGATTAGTCTCGTCAATAACTGATCACCCTAATTCCTTGGGTTCAAACTCATAGTCAAGACGCAGTATGCCAATAATGCCTATGACATTGGCGTGATTCACGATACTCTCTCCAAGCTGCTTCAGGAACGGTTGACAAGACGGAGTCCCATCGCTCTTACGCAGCTTTTGGCCATAGCGGCATGGTTCGCTCTGCATACACTCAAGCGTCTCACTGTGCGTGTTAAGCATCGTGCATTGTTGTGGTCCCCTCGCAATGGAAAGTGTGTGTCCGTCTTGCCCGCTTGGGGCTATAGGCAGTATAGCAGTACACGTCTCATACAACAAATGATGGATCGAAGGGAGCGAAGGCTTTCTTGAAAGCCTCCGCATCCGCTTTTTCCTCTTCTTCCGTCTGCAGGCACGTCTTCCAATCAAACCGCTCCTGCATACCCAGCAGCAGAACCAGCACCTGTCTTCGTAATGCGCGTCAGCCCACCCATCACATCACCATGGAGTCATTCGAGGACTTACCTGCCGAACTGCACGCTGAACGGGACATGGTCCCTGAACAAATGTACCATCTTGCGACCGTCGGGAAGGTCGACGCGGAAGTAGCTCCCACGCCCACCCTCGCACGCGCGGAGCGCCTCCTCCGGGTCTGCCTCAAACTCGATTCCGTGTCGTCTGCCCTCGTCGAGGAACATCGCCTCGACTTTGTCTTTCAGCTTGTTTGGGACGGGTACGACCTGTACGTGCGCGTGCCCGCCCTTCGCGGTCAGTCGTCCGACCTCGAAGGAGACCGCCGCGGCGCCGTGCTTGGCATACAAGGAGCGCAGGGCCTCTTTGTACCTGTTGAACTATGGGTGAGACACCAGGTACGTGGTGAGATTGTGCGTGCGTACCGCTCTGTCTCCTTCAAGATAGGCGGTGCTAGATCAGGGGGTATCGAGGAGAATGTTGGATAATGGGTTATGGGGACAATGAGAACGTGCCCGCCGCCCGGTACCCTAGGTGCGTTTGGGTGGTCTCCTGCAGTATGCGTTGGGATGATCTGCCCTTTCGGTAAAGTCACATAGCACTCCGTGCCAATCGAGACAATGAGGTGCTTGCTACATGGTACCGCCAATGAACAGAGTGAACCATCCGAGCGGTGGAGACACGCACGCGAGGTTAGGGTTTGATAGACAGAACCAGCATTCATCAGCTGTAAGATGAGTGAGACCATGTCATTCCGGGGCACATCATGCTCAGACATACGAGCGATTTCCTTTGGAGGTCCGCGCCCACGACCGCCACTGCGACCGCCATGCGACTGGTTGGTTACTGGGCAGTCCTGGATGTAGTGGTTCTCGCTGCCGCATGCTCTGCAAACGTAGCCTTCCTTCGGTTTCCGCCCTCCAGTGTCACCTACTGCGTTCTTAACAGGGCAGTCCCGCACGAAGTGACCCGGCTATCAATGCATGAGGCCACTATATCTGCCCTGAGACAAGAGTGAACGCACCTCGTTGCAAATCTTGCAGATGTAGCCTTCCTTGGGCTTTGCCCGATCGGGACAGTCGCTGATGAAGTGCTATCGATCTGAATGAGCAAGCAAACCGTGGATGACAGCGAGCCACAGCATGCGTACGTCGGGCGACTCGCAGATCTTACACTTGTACCCTTCCGGAGGCTGTCCTGTTTGCCCATCCGTCCGATTACGTTTTCCTGGTTGCTTGACGTCTCCCCAACGATAGTTTGCGCCCTCGTCCGACTCGAGCGGTCGTTTTGGCGGGCGTGAGACCTCCTCGATGAACGGATTGGCCGTAGCATTTGCTGGTCGTGGAGGGGTGGGACCCTCAGGGGTCGCTGGGGCTATGCTGAAAGCATAGAACCACTGAAGACATGCTCAATACTGACCGCTTCTCTGGATGTTCATATCACTCACTCGCTGCTTTTTCCCTTCTGTAGGTGGACCACCGAACGCGCCCAGGCTGACGAAGCGGGTTATACGCCCGTTATCCTCGTCCCACACGAATGGCTCGCGCTCCCAGAACTTCGGTGGCTTGCCTCCGCCAGCGGCGAAGTGGTAGCGTGGCTTTGTCCTCCGGACAATCTCGGCGACGGGGTCCACGCCTATGGAGAGTAGTGCAGGGTCAGGGAGGGGGACACTGGAGGAATGGGTGATAGACGACGGCCATGCGTTGCTGATGAAGACATCGACGAGCTGCGAGGTCGCAGCATTCGCCTTGATGGCGGCGAGTGAAGTGTAGTTTTGCGAACTACCGGGTTTCGAGGTCGTGAGTGTGTTGGAGAGGAGCCTGTCGACTGTTTGGGAGGTGAAGTATGGTGAAGTGAATCCCTGGAGCAGTGACCTATGAGTGAGCCAAGGAGAGAACTACATGCATGCTTACGTGCGCCGACTCAGACGCCGCGTACAAGTTCGAGTCGTATATGCCCCCTAGACAAGCAATTCGGAGTCCTTGAGGGGTCATGATAACGCCCGACTTGTCTATAGAAACAAGGATGGAGCCTCGCGGTGGAGTCGCATGCGGAATGGAACATACGTAGTAGATTCACGCCTTTCGTGAGTGCACTCCCTGTCTTCGCGAACTTCTCAATAACAGGGCCCGGAAGTGGATGTTCTCCTTGCATGATGTAGCACTCGACGGGAACTGCATCGTGGGCCGTGTTGTGAGTAGAACAGACGTGTCGAGCAGACCGAGCGTACGCGACCTTCAAGCTTTCCCTCTAGCAACTGGATAACCTCGTCTTGTTCCGTATACTGCTCCCCCTCATCCTTCGGCGGACCAAAGAAGTCTCCAACGCACAGTACCAGATCGAACTTGCCGTGCTTCGCGTCCAGAGCTTTGACTTTCGCGAAGAGCTCGCGGATTGAACCTGCGGGTGACCCGACGGTGAGGCTACCCCCGCATTAGTACTTTGGGTCTGATACAGCTTTTCCTTGCTCACATTTTCATTGATGCCATATCAAATACTGGCCGCAAAGAGCGACATGCAACACAGGCGATGTAGGATGTTGCCGCGGTGGCTGAGGCAAAGGACGCGCTCTTTGCGCGCTCCCTGCGAGTGACCTCACGCAGACGGGTCGATCGAAGCTGGTTCGGTTCGTTTCAGGGTCGAGATCCGAGATCCTCACTCAGGTCAGACACTGGGTCTCCAGCCTCCACGGTACTCTCTACTCATATAATACCATCATGATGCCATGCTAGAAGGTCGGTTGTCCGCCAGTAGCTGTAATGCAATCGAGGACTCTATACTACCCTCATCTCGTGAAGACGCGGGCCCAGCAGGCGAAGGCAGCACTCACATGTTCGGCCCATGGCACTGGCAAGGCCTGGAGCTTTGTCAACCGCTTGCGGGGCCTCGAACAGCTAGGTGTTCTCTTCGACCAACCACCGAGCCAAAACAATTCGTGTGTGTCATATTTTCCTCTCATGGGTATCGTTGTACCCACAGTCATCCGCAGATTGTTTCCAAAACGAAGTCTCCAATGGCACACGTCCACCCCGCGCAGTGGTTCCATGTATAACAGCATCGCAGATTTTCAACCCCCCCCGGCGGTGAGCGTTCAATGCGGATATGCGCCTGCCTCTGCGCCTCGCCGCACGATGTGAATGTGTATCATTCCGGGTATGGTGCTTCGAGCAAGGGTTGGTCAACTCACTTACTTATAATTGCTAGACGGATGCGGCGTCTGTGCACCTGCATGTAACGACCACCTTCGGGCGACGCGGTGTGTCTATCGGCCGCTATTTCAGGGGCATATAGACTTGTGACCGTGAATGACACACTACGGCGAAGCGGTCCACGGTCCTGATCACATCGTCGGCGGTCGGCGTACGTCGCGCGGAACCTAAGTTACAGGCATCGGCTGCACCCGTTTGAAGCGCATTCGCCAGCCAACCAGTGGGGATTCAATATCGCCCGTCCATTTGTTTCTATCCATTGTGTGCCATTTCAGTAGGTGCGAGCCATCTGACGTCGAGATGCGTGTCCGCTGATCGGTAGAGGGTGACAGGCAATTCGTGCGAGGGAGCGTGGTAGTCCTTGCCCATATGCCGGCCGACGATGAACAGGTGTGATGTCGCAGCCTGGGCAACCAGCAAGTTCGTCCGAGTGAGAGGCTCGTCGCACTTGTCGACATGACAATCCGGTGTTCAGGCGAGGTGAGAAGACTACGATGGTTGTCCCTCCCACAAAGACCATCCACCGCATCTTCCTCCTTGGCCTAGCAACCTTGTAGTCACTGTGATTCCTTCCTTCAACGGGTTGGGTACGCTGCGAGGCCATCCACCGACTTCGACGAGTGTGTCCTCTGGAGCGGCGCAAGCATTGGCTTGCTGCACTCGAGCGGAGTGGCTACCATGGCTCGCGCGCAGTACGTATGACCAGAAGTGAGCCCTGGATCAGGACCACCTGAACTACAAGGGCCGCACCGTTGACAAATCCTTCCTCCCAGTTCCCCCTGAACCTTGTTCGCGCCATTCCACTACGGAACAGCGCAGCGGGTGCCGCTGAGATCTCTCGTCATCTAGGAACCAGGCCCCAACAAAGCTTAATGTTGTCCTGAGTTCAACAACGCTAACCATTTGCATAACTCGTACCTCCTTTCGCTCTCGGTACGCACCCGCATTGCCTAGGTTCCGATATGCCTCCGCCCCGATAGGTACGCTTGCCACGTTCCCGACTATGACGATCGAGCCTAGATCTGCGCGGACTCACAAGCTTCTGACTAACGCCCGCTCGCGGAGCCATTTGTGCATGTGGGAAGACGAGCACGATGCTACGGACCGTCGGTGGGACTCCACAACGCTATCGTATACGCGGTTCGGGAATCGGGGTGGGCCGACCGTAATGCACTTCTACATATACCCCATTGGGTGCGCTGGGCATTCGCGCGGACCAGCTGAGCACATTGGATTTTGCGGTTATATAGTTGCAAGCACAGCTTCGCTATGACGAAAGGAATTCGGTGCCCACATGGCGAATGAAAGCCGCCGACCAGCGCGCGCGACGCGCAGTACTCTTCAATATTTGTGAAGGATAGGGTAGATCCGAGTCAACCGAGACGGATTTGGCCAGTTCTGCGCACAGTAGGTTGTCATCCGCTGACTGTACCTGGCCGTGCGACTCATCGACGACGAAGCAGGGGAGCTCTGCATCACAGCTGCCGAAGTGATCGTGATGTCGTCGACGCAGTTCATGTCGGTCGAGCGGAAATCCGTCCAAAAGGCTGGTGATTCAAGCATCTTTACGACCGAGCTTGGACGACGTAGTGGCGACGTGCCTGGGCGTATTTGGGCAGCGTTGTTTGTCGGCGTCAGTGGAGGGGCAGGCCTTAATTAAGAGGGAGGCGTTCTCCCGCCGGGAGTGCCTGGCGGTGGGTCACGGCGGGCGTGCGTCGACGGTCTGTCGCTCTGGATCTCGGAGACGCCACGAGGGAAGCCAGAGGGAACAGGCACGGATGGAGGGCGTGGGGGACGGGCCTGCGAGAGTTCACACCGGCGCGCGTGCGTGTGGTTGATGGGATGGTGGGGACCTGCCATTTTGGGAACAAGGAAATGACCATATATGGGAGGCAAGGTCTTCGGATGAGGCACGCGGCGGCGAATCTGGCAACGCTGCATCTTCTCTGCACTCTGCATTGTTCCCAAACCGGATAATAGGCCAACTATGTCCTCCGGCACAGCACTCTGTTCCTTACCACCATCTCGTTCCGTCCCTCATCACTCTCCGAACACCCTTCCGCCGGGCTCGCAGGCACGAGTGCGGCCCTAGAATCTCTGTTTATAAGGCCTGCTGTTCGGCGCATCCTCTTCACGAGCACCCTCCGTCCGCGTAGTTGTCCTCGACCCTCGTGTCCTCTTGCTCGTCATGGTCGCCCTCCTAGCATTGGCCTCTTCTCTCCTCGTCCTCTCTTCCCAGACGGCGGCGGTGCCCGTGAACACGAGCATCGCGAATCTCAAATTCCCGTCTTTCCCGCAGGGCGCGCCGTGGTGGTGTGAATTCACGCCACCGTGGCTTCAGAAGGTCCTGTGCTCGAGGTCACTGTCGACGACGTCTACGTCCGTGTCGACGCCACTGGGCACGGCAGAGGGCGCGGTGGACACGTCGGGCGTCGTTAGGTTCGCTGTCAAGTACGGTACCGCGGACCGGTGGCAACCATCGTCTATAGCAACGTCTTGGGAGCTGGCGTAAGTTTCCAGTCTATTGTACTCGGAATGAAAAGTCATGTCTGACCACGTCAACAGTACCGGTGCCTCGAACGCATCTGGCTTGCCTCTCGCGTGTCCTCAATCCGATCTAGACGCGTCTGAATACACAGAAGACTGCTTGTCCATGATTCTCTACGTCCCGTCAAGCGTCACCGTTGGGAGTAATGCTCCTGTCCTCATGTGGTACGAGTCTTGGCCCTGTCGCAGCATGGCTGGAGTCTGATGGCTGCATAAGGATTCACGGTGGATCGTTCATCGAAGGATCTGCCACCGGTGCCGGGCTAGATGGCTCTGCCCTCGCGACCGCGACGGAATCCATTGTTGCCGTCATTCAGTATCGACTCGGGGCGGTAAGTAGTCCCATCCAAGACGTCAAATGTGTCGCTCAGATGTATGTCCGCCCAGCTTGGCTTCATGGCACCAAACGGGCAGACCAACTTGGCCGTGAAGGACACCGTTACGGCGCTCCAGTTTTTGCAAACTATCGCCCCTAGTTTCGGTGGGGATGCATCTGCGATAACCGTGGACGGTCAGAGCTCTGGCGCGAACATGATCAGGGCCCTACTCGCCGCGCCATCCGTATCCGACCTCTTCCAGTATGCTATCCTGCAGTCGGACCCGATGGTATGCCAATACGTTCAGCATAAAAGGTCGCGGATCACTGACTCGCCCCTGCAGGACTACGGTTTCCTGAACACGACTATGCAAAGCACGCTCCAAAGCTACTTCAACGAGCAGCTTTCCTGCAGCGCTTCAGACACCTCCTGCTTGGACGGTCTCTCGCTGTCCGACATCTTGTCTGCGCAACAGAGTCTCCAGAACGAAGCGGCGTCGCTTGTTCCTGCCGCGGGTCAATCCGAGCCCATACGTCCAGTCCGCGACGGCGACCTGATCACCAGTCCTCTCGATCTCACTGCGACCTTTCCCTCGCAGTCGAAGACGATCATGCTGACTAACGTCGTGGACGAGGCGATGTACACCATCTACTACGAGTTCCCGAGCCCGATCAGCGCGTCATACTACGACATGGTTGTCGACGAGTCGTTCGGCACCCTCAGTGGCAGCCGTCTGCTCAGCTACGAACCGTACGTCCCCGCTGAGGCCAGTGCCGATGGCACCCAAGATGCACGGCCTCAGCTCTCGCAAATGGGCACGGACCAGGTGTGGCGCTGCCCAACCTGGACGTTCGCCCGCAGCTGGGCGTCAAGCGGTGGCACCGCGTATGTTGGGATGTACACCGTGGGCGCGTCGTATCCCGGCAACTCCGAGGTCTCTGAGTGCACAGAAGCAAGCTCGGTGTGCCACCAGGACGACATCGAGATTGTGGTATGTATCATCCGCATTATCTCCAAGTGCATCGCTGATGTCGTCTCTCCAGTTTGGCACCGCTCCCAGTCCGACCAGTGCGCAATCCGCCCTCATAACGGAGATCCAAGCCCGGTACTACCAGTTCCTCCGTACGGGGAACCCGAACTCCGGCTCGTATGCTACGTGGGACCCAACGGACGGCTCAACGATCAGCGCCCTCGAACTCGGTGGCTCCGGCAACTACGCCCTCGGCGCATGCGATCCCAGTCAATGGGGCGACGCCGTCCCCTATGACTATCAAGTGTACGACATCTAGAACGGCGTCTTCTGGACCGCCAACGCCCAAACAATGTCCAAGGCTCATCAAGGTATCCTACGAGCTATCGCAGGACCATGGACCCTCGCTTGCTATCCACATATACACCTTATACCCCGTTGGGTTAATCGGTTTCAGTCTGCTTTCCGTCGCATAATAGGTGGATGATGGTCCGCTGCATTCTTCGTATCTATCACTCTTCGCATATCTTCTCACATACACATCGTTTCGCCTCATCGTGTCTGTTGTTTGAGTATTCTTTGCCTGGGGTTTTCGCGGTTGCCTTTGGTCTCTGTTGTGTTATCCCTGTATCCATACGTGTGCTATGCGCCCGGGCATTCTCTGCCATACCTGTAGCATTTCACGGCTCCTCACGGTTGTTACGTGTTGACGAAAATGTATTGCTCGCTCGATTGTTGTTTCAATCAGACCGCTGTGCGAAGGACAACAATGCTTTGTGATGCCATTGTGAAGCCGAAGCATGGAGACCTTGTTCACCACAAAGTATGTCGAGACCGTACCAGTGATCTCACTGACCCACAAGGAGGTTTTGCTTCCATCACTTGATCATGGCAACCATGCACGCAATAAATGCGGAGGAACAACGTTGTCAAGCGGAGTCATTCACAGCTTGGAGGTAGAGGACGAGAGTACGTTCTCGAGCTCCGTGAATACATCGAAGTTGCGCTGAAGCACAACGTCGGTAACAAGCTGAGAACAACACTTCAGTGCCTCAGCTACGCACGAAAGGGTAGTGCTTCACATACCCCATTCCTTTGGAACTTCCCAATGCACCGGTGGAGACGACCCTTCGCGCCGCCTCTCGCCTCGTCGCCCTCATAGAGGAAGATAGTACGTCCCTGTTCGTCCTTCCGCGGCGCAGCCAGGGGCTGCATGATCATCCGGCCGAACGCGCCCTCCGCAAGCACGCGAATGCGCTCGCGCTGGAGGGGGGTGTTCTCGTTCCCAGTGAGTACATCCGCGAGGGTGGACAGGAGGTAGACTTGCGGGGGCATGAGTGCAATCGTGCTCGCGCGGGCCTCGGCGAGCGCAGTCAGCGGATGAACGAAGCGTGCCGCGATGACCTCTTGCCCGCCGTCTGGCGTCGGGAGGCGCTCTTGCTTTCTGCCGGAGGCGAACCCGCCGGAGGACGAGTTCTGGAGAAACGTGATGTAGAACTGTGTATGAAAGCGCCTAGCGGGGGCAGTGAGCGAAGGGGTTTGTCGGTTAATGACAGCGAACCCCTACCTTGCCATAGTTTCTGGTGTCACCCACTGTGTGAATGGCCACAAAGACGACAATTCCAGCTCAAGACGATGCTGGGATAGAAAATCTCGGAACAGTTGTCTCTGCGAGTGTATCGCTTCCCGTGCGTGGTCCATCTCTCCGTCCGAGGGTCCGTCGCGAATACCCTCGTTGCCTTCTGCTTTGGCTGCCAACAGCAACCCTGTCTCCTCAAAGACCTCCCTTATTGCGGTCACCTCGATAGAGGCGTCCTGACTCTCATCGTGATTTCCGCCTGGAAAGACCTACTCGCTAAGGCTCCTGTGCCAATAGTGGACGGACTGGAACGTACATGCGCGCCGGCAAACGACTGCGACTTGGGATTACGTTGCACGAGCAAAACCTCGTTTCGTGGGTTCACAACAATGACGCTTGCCGACCGTCTTGGAGTAGATGGCACTTTGGATAGCATTGTGGTGTATGTTCTTCGCACTGCCGCTGCAGCCGACAAGCCTGCAGTCCTACGTAGCGCCGAGATTTCTCCTACTAGTGTCCACCGTAGTAGTGATGTCCACCCCACTATGCAGGATACCGGCACAGAAGGTAGCATAGAGGAAACATGGTACACGGGCCTGTGGTGACATGCCAGTGAGCAGGTGATTGCAATTGTTCCGTCGACGGTGATGCTCGCAAGTCGCAGTGGCCACGAGTGCACATCCTCATTACATAAGCATGCGCATGTCTTGTCAACCGGACACGGGTGTCTGCATGTTACGCTGGTGCCTTACTGTCTCCAGGTTCATCCACCATATAGGGTCTATGCTCTTCCACACTATGCGCTCGAGAACCTTTGGAGGCACCGTCGCGAACAGTAGCCTTGGCACTCACTCACTCGAACATGCAAGAAGTTGGCAAGATACAAAAGGGAAACCTAGATGATCGTTCCCTGCTGGATGTGGTCGAGCACATTCAAGTCAACAGGAGCCTGTCATAGTCCGTCGTCGCTGTCGTCGCCTTCACGTCCAACCACCGCAATAGCCCCACCTGTGATCCTCTACAATTGGCTTGCTGATATGCACGTCGTTCCCAATGAGAACGAACGTAACCTGCATGCCAGCGAAGACAATATGTTCGTCGGGTAACACCTTTAGGCAGGTCATCGTACGGACACAGTCAATACCGCGTTCCTAGTCGTGATGAGTCTCATCACAACGGCGTTTGCACGGTAGTTATCCCAAGCTGGGCTTCATGCTGGTGGCAACCCGCGCACAAGGTATTGCCAGTTCTACGCGATCACTCAGCATCAGAGCGTGTCGCTCGGCAACTCCCACAGATTCGTCACACACCTTATGGTTGACTTTGCGAAAGTCTTCGTGGGTGGTGGCGATGTGTACCATATACCGAGCAAGCTTATCGAGCTCGCGATCTGCCATCGCCTGAGGTAGGTGCGCATCCTTGAAGGGTGCAATCTTCAAGCCTTGCCCTGGATTTAAGGCAAAGTTCCTCCCCTGCGAATGTTAGCACGGCGGGTGCACGCGGGGCATTGTGCTTACCAGGTCATCCACGTGGATTGTATTGCCAGCGTTGCTAGAAATAAGGTGAGCGGGCGAAAGTGAGAAGAGACCGCAGTACAGACAATTGTGGGAAGTGGTTCCAGATGATCTGAAGGGCCTTGACATGATGCTTATATGGCTTGCCGTCTCTCTTCGAAAAGACGGAGAACATGGATTTCTTGTCGAGCACTGCTGCTGTGTCAGTTCACGGAATCACGTGACATAGGAATAGATGTCACCAAACGAGATCTACGGGAAGACAATTAGAGAACAACGTATCGAGATATGCATACAAAGGGGACTTGCCTCGTAATTGTGCCCACCGCCGATCATCCCCAGCTCAGAAAGTTTCGTTTCAAGCCATATCCAGCTTGTTTGCGACCTGTCCCAGGAGTTAATGCGAGAATGTACGACAACAAAGGATGGAAACATACCATATGCAGATGTCGTAATAAGGGTACACTGCTTCCAGGAATTCATGGAGCCGCGGTCTTGCGCATTCATGCGGAGGTAATGCACCCGAGGTCAGCGGTTTCGTATCCAAAATGGCTGAGAGCAATGTTCAGCCACCGGCCACAAGAAGCGCAAACGTAGATGCGTACTGTAGTCCAAATCTAACACCAGCAGTCGCTTGCCTTCCCGAAGCGGGTGAATAATGTTGACCTCAAGTGCCTGCGTGCACTCGCGGATCTTTCGCTGATTGCGCTGATCATTGATATAGGTCTGCGCGGCAGCAGGATTTGCGGAGAAGTCAATGTCTAGGTCATTAATGACATCCGGCATGAATTCCAACTCTGAGATCGGAGATTAACAGAAGATCGACGAGTGATACAGATAGTGTGCTTACGTGATGGATCCTTGATTTCCTGTCCCTGAGGAGTCCCAATGAGCGTGAACTTCTTGCCAGTCGTGAGCTTCAAGTTGGCACTGATGGTAACAGCCGAGTGAGCTTCCACACACAGAAGGTAGGTCTGGAGGACGTCACATAGTTTCGTCATCTGGTGGCAGCTTTCCCTTGACAAGACCCAGGATCTTTTGCCGTTCTGGTGGCACGTCCGTCAAGCTTTGCAGTAAGGCTTTCAAGTCGTCGACTCTGGGAGTTGTCAGCGCAAAATAGTAGTAGATATATTGCTTCCACGTACCTATCTGACTCTGCAATATCCAGCTCAAAGGGTTTCCCTGACCAGGTAAAGGTCAAGTGTATCCACGTCTCAGCAGGCTTTCCCTCCTCTGCGCCCTGTGATAGCGTGTTCTGCCGCACAATCAATATGAGAGACAGTCAAGAAGCAAGTTTGAACTCACCGATGCCGTTATGGTTGTTGTATGCTCCGCGGTGGCGAGGTCTATTGTTTCCTGGGGAATCGCCAGTGGCGTCGGGGCAGCACTGGATGACTCGCCCTTAGGCAGAGTATTCATTGCCTGGAGAGATGCCTGGGTTTCTGCCATGGTTCGTGAGGTCAAGGAGCTGGTAGCAAAGTGATGGATGGGAGATGGGAGACAATGGAGATATGTGCACTTGTAGGTCCATCCGAGTCGGGGCTTATTCGGGCGCTTGCACGGTACGCGAGTACGCGTTCTCACGTGACTGTGACAACGCGACGGGTCATGCATTATTCTTCTTCAAGCTTGAAGTGTATCCCAACCGTTTCACGAGGCTTAGAGGAAGTCAAGTGGTAAAGTGACGATGCATTTCATTTGAAGCTATGCTAAAAAGTGAAGATAGCACCGTTCTTGCGTTTGCCAAACAGATACACAATTGCGCTACTCATGAAGAGGCCAACCGAGATCCCAACAGTGACTTGAAGCATCGCGTATCCAAGAGCAACCCCACGTCCCTCAGCATCAATTCCGCCTGCCTCGGAAAGGCCCGACTACTCGTGTATGAGTTACCGCTGCCCCCAATGATCATACTAGAGAACTCACCGGTACGAGGAACAGGACGCCAGGTACCATGACCGTAAACGCGGTACCGCCGAACACCCGAGACCATCCATTCCCCAAGATCCCAACGACGAACGCGCCCACTGAGGCGACAATGTCTGAATGACCAAAGATGAAGTGGCTGGCGACCTTGTTCGAGATGTACGAGCAGATTGCGATGACAACCATGACCGGGAAGTCGAGCAACCAGTATGGCTGCAGGTTTGCGAGCGCGAGGAGGGTCGCGAATGCAGGTACGAGGGCGAAATCAGCCTGCCACGGCACTGGCTGCCGCCACCATGGGTATGATGATGGACGATAGCATCCATTGATGATGTCCTTCACCGTGTTCGCGCTCGTAGAGTTCACAAAGGTGAAGGCTCCAGTCAGGGAGCGCCCATTGGGTAGAGTGCCATCCATGACGTATGTGCCCGTGTAGCTGACCGCGGTCGTTATCTCAGCAACGGCTGTTGCGATCTTGCTCTGTGCGCTCGGGACGAGGAACAGGTACAGGTCAGAGCCGAATTGCAGACCGAAACCCTGAATACAAGTCAATCACCACACGTGCCTGGGAGAAGTCGGACTCACCAGGAAGAGGGTGCAGATGAGAGCATAGATCATGTGCATACTGCCCGTGACGATGTTCTTGGTACCGAGCTCAAGAGCGCTGGACACTACGGGAACGTCAGTAATACGTTAGGACAATTAATAACGCAGCAGAGGACTTACAAATGAGGAAACCTGGGAGAATGCCCACGATACCAGCGGATGAGATAGCAGTCCAGCAGAACATCTCGTCCTTAATGCTGCTGAGAGCGCGAGCAATGAACGAGATGGCACAGGTAACGAGGATGCTGCATGACGTATTGTGGTCAGGACCTCGTGCACCACGTAGAATATGGCGTACTCACTTCCACACATTCGCATAGAACGTCCCACACCGCGTCGCCACCGTGTTCTGAATGATAAACAACAAGAACGCACCCCCGCCCGCGACCCACATGTCGATGATAGAGCCACCAAACGCCAAGGGGCAGATCACGATCGCCAGCAGCACCGCAAACGTGCCACGCCAATACACATTGTAGATCGGCTGCGCGACCATTAGGCTCTTCAGGCGCGCGAGCCCCGCCTTCGCGCTGATCTCGTCGTGCAGCACCATGCGGTACGTCTGGTGGACCTCGTGCAGCGCGCCGAGGGAGAGCTGGCCGCGGCGATCGACGACGTGGCAGCGGCGGTTGTTCGTGAGCGGCCCCTCGTACTCGCCGAACTCGCAGACGATTACGGTCGGGAGGTGCACGAAGGTGCATAGGATGTCGAGGATCTTGCATGCGGCCGCGAGCTGCCCCTCGATACGGTGCGAGGGCGCGCCGAACTTGGAGAGCGCCTCCGCGAGAGCCACCACAAAGTCCATCCGGTTGTTGTACGCTAGGACACGTGATTGTCTCAGCTAGTGGACGGCGAAGCATGGTTAGCACTCACTGTCGGGATTGAACAGGATCTTCGCCCTCCGTGTGTACTTACGCCGCTCTCGATAAGGCATCGTCCTGGCCTTCCGCCTTTCACGGCGGTGGAGATCCACGAGCTGAAGCTGCTGGAGAGCCTTCAATCGGGGGTCATCAAGGTCGAGTGCATCCTCCTCGTCCTGGGGAAGGTCCGCGTATAGAGACGACCTCCGCCGAGGTCTCATGGAAGCATCTGAAGAGAGGCGTCGAAGGAGAGCTCTGCCCGAGGACCCTTGTAGTGGGGGACGCAGCTTCGCCTCCTCTGTCGTCAGAGGCTTCGTCGAGTATGCCGTCTCTGGGGGCCGGATGCCAAAGGGGCGGCGTGGAGGCGCGGACGAGGACTTCGACGGGCTGTCCGAGTCCGAGTCCGAGGAACCGTAGTATCTGCGGCGTTGTTCGCGGGTGGGGCGGCGAGGACCTTCGGGCCTCGGGGGAAGGCGGGGCTTTTGGGGATCTGATCCTTCGTCACTGGAGCAGTCTGAGTGACGAGGTGCGTCCAGGTCTACGGGCGGCCGGCGCTGTCCACGAGGAAGCTTGGGTAGCTTCCGCCACTTGCGCTTGCTGTTATCCCCGTTCAGTGGAGCACCTTCGACGACGCTGGGATTGGCGTAGGGATCATGCGCTGCCTGGGGACAGGCAGGAAGGTAATATCCGTCCTTGTCAGCATGCTCTTCTTGAGCAGTATTCAGTTTCACAGACGACCCCTGAGGGTGCTGCACACGACCTTCGCGCGGTTCGTCGCTGCCTTGCGCTCGTTGCAGGGTGTTAGAATGGTCCGAACCAGTCGGTGACACGTCAAAATATCCGTGGGATATGAGCCGCGCAGCGTTCGGGTCGTCGGTAGGCCTGCGCACGGAGGATCCGTGCCCGATCGGAGGTGGACAGGACATACGCGTGGGCCAGGATCAAAGACGACTGAGCGAGAGAGTGAGAGGGGGGAAGCCTGCTTCCGATGATGAGAGTGTGATGCGAGCTTGTGCACGGCATGTGCCCTGGGTGAAGGATAGTCGTGTCAGCCAAGGGTGGTTGATATTCAAATGTCTTGTTGTGACATCGCCTGACTGGTCAACACGTCAAAAAAGCCTTCCTCAAGTGACCAGGAGCGCACCATTTGCTTGGTTACACCTACAACGAGTCTATGTGCCGTATATGCCCGCTTCCCAGGTGGGCATATGCAGCTGTGCATCAAGCCGTGTAGAGGGATTGACTGAGCCGATGTGCTGTACGATATACCATCTATCAGGAGCCAGTCAAGACCGCAACACGATCACGAGGCGTCCAGGTCTATTCACACCGACAATTCATGCGTCTAGCAGCAATGCACGGGAGGGTCTCAACTCAGATACAAAATCTTCAGAGAAAGCGATCAGCAAGTATTCGCGAATGAGCAAAGTTACGCACTTCTCGTTCATCAAGAAACACGGCAGATACGATATCATCAAGACGATCAAATAGCACAACAAGCTCACGGAGTGGGGGTGGCACCAGGCAACGTAGACGTTATAATACATCCGCAAGTGGGTACATTGATTGTATGCTGCAGTTGATGGTACACGTGGTTGGAGGGAGCATCATATCTAGGAGGCCTTCACGCCCTGGGAACACTATCGATCACAGAGCTGAGGGAAGAGAGCGTCGACGGATCTGAAAGCGGCCAGATCAGATCATCGCTGGGAGAGCGGGGTTTCGGAGTCATACCAGTGATCACGACACGCGAACGCGTCGCGCTATGAGGCGGTGTCAGCACTTGGGTGGCCGCATCGTACGCCCATCCATTGGACGAAGCGACTGCAACATGCTGTTAGCTAAGACATGCGGAGTCTGCGCTGTACCCACATACCGGAGAGGATCTGATCAATCGGCAGGCTCAAGTAGCGCTGTGTGAGGGGGACAGATATGGAGGTGTATGCCTTGCCAAGGAGCACGAACGTCTTGCGTCGGAACTCCTCTGATGGCGATTCATCAGGCACTATGACCAGTCGCAGGCGCGCAATGTGAGCCTCACCAACGAAGGCAGTGGTCAATCCCGCGAGGACCACGCCCAACTTCCCATTGGAGATGGCAGGTTGGTGACAGAGATTGAATAGCTCCTCTGCGCCCGCATACACGGCCTCGTGCTGTCGCGAGTGTACAGCTTTGAGGAGATTGAACAGGGAGGTCCAGATAGGGAGCTTATGGAAAGTTTCAGGGACTCTCGTGAGGGCATGTCGTGCAGCAGCGCTGTCCACTGGGTAAGCAGTGGCTCGGTCACACAGCGTCGGCACACCTACATGTCATCGAGGATGAGGTACGAGAGCACTAGCGGAGCAACTACAAACATCCTTGTCGGATGACGGTCATTCTGAGGCTATCGTCGCAGGAGTTAACATCGAGCAGCTCTACTACCCCGCAGACGTACCAGGGCATCTGCCTGTTCAGCAGCGAGGACGAGCTCGCGGTACTGATTCTTCTCCGCGAGGTCCGCTAGGCTCGCGAGAAGTGATTCGTAAGGTGTGCCTTGAGGCTCGGTGGACTCGGTGGATGTGGACGCCGTCTGGTGGCCCTCGGCAGGTTGTTCGGAGGGTGCAGGGGGCTCTGGGTCGGTGGCCATGGGTGTTGCTTGAGGTGGGATGGAGATGCGCGCGGCATCCTGGATCTCAGCTTCGGTGGTAAGAGGAGGGGTGGGTGGGCCCGTCATGGTGGGCGTGAAAGTAGCCTGGTGGAAGGAAGACAGTGGTGGGTAGGGACGAGGGCACGGCGGCGCTGGGCAGCAAGAGGCGGAGAACGCGTACATATACATCACGTGTAGTACGTACACCTACCGTACCGCCGCCACCACCGCCATCGCTGAGCATCCAAGTACGGACCGCATTGCGCGCAGCCTCGCCTGCTCATCGCCTTCTGAAAGCCTCCTCATATACTTTGCTTTACGACTGGTCTGCACCTCAATGGACGAGTTTCAGGAGGATGAGATCGAGAGCGTGCTGTATATCGGACGAGAGGTCTCAGGTGCGTCGCACTGATTCACCGCTGCTGAAGGGGCGTTGATCTCTATACAGTTTACAAGATTCCTCCCCTGAAGAAGAACGAGGGCCATCGCGCACAAGAGTGGGGAGACCTCGCGCAGCCACTTTGGAAGGGTAGATTGCGAATCATCGAACGGTCGAACGGTGTCTCTATCCAGTTCGAGGACCCTAACACTGGTGCGCAGTGTCAACTTAGATCCACGTTGTGCGGCTCTGATCCTTTCGCATGCCTGCAGGCGAGCGTGCGTGTGGATTCTATTTTGACTTCGTAATGGTGGATGAGAAGTTACACACAGTATTTGCAAAGGCCGAGTATGATCCCGCCAAGCCATGCGTGGAGGCTGTCCTCGACTCCTCGCGCTATTTTGTCGTACGCGTCGAGGACAACGGCCGGCGAGCATACATCGGCATGGGCTTCCTCGAGCGCACGGACAGCTTTGACTTTAGTGGGTGTACCGATGGTGTATCCGATCCGCGGCGTGCTCATTCCCACACTACAGACGTCACCTTGCAGGATTATACGAAGTGAGCTCTCGATGCGCGATCGCGCGACGGCTTACAATCTCACCGTAGCTGCTATTAGACGTTGGCGCGCTCGGATGAATCCTCCATCTCCTGCGTCAGAAACACCAGCAACGCCTGCCGGGCCTAAGAAGGATTACTCCCTCAAAGAGGGCCAGACGTTCTCAATATCGATACCCGGGCGTCAGAAGACCACCACCACCACCACCACCACCGCGGCAACCTCGAACTTGCTCGGAGGTGGTACATCTTCTTCGTCGGGGGGCGGTCTTGGGGTCCCTCTACTGCCACCGCCACCAAGTGCTCCCCGGAGATGATTGGCCAACTCTTGCGCATCTTGTCAGTGGGGAATTATGATGATGATGTCTTTGGCTCGTTCTATCTTGTTATCCGCGTGATCGGTTAGCTTGCTCCAAATTGTCATGGCGGGCGTTGCTTGAGTACTCGTAGCACGCAACGGCAACACAGTACCTCCACCCGGCACCGCGACGTTTTATTCGGGTAGCAGTCGGTAGGGAAGCCCCAGGGCTGTGTTTCGCAGGAGGTGCGTGATGGCGCGCGTCTGATAGCTCTCCAGATGTTCATCATGGGCCGGCCGGTACGATTCGCCTACCGGAGGCTCGAAGATTCCCCGCAAGTAGGTGTCGCGGTGCCCAGCTACGTCCAATGAGCCCTGTGGCTGCCGGTGGACAGTATCGAGCTCTAGTGAGTGGGTAGGCCCGCTGATATCCACCGCGTTAACTTCACCGGGTACCGGGTATCCCTCGCCTTTCAGCGGGAGGGTGGTGCGTCTTCCGCGGCCTTCCGCGGCAAGAGTTCATTGATGGAACCTAGCCTGCTGAGCCGTGTTTGTTGACGCGGACACGTGATCGGATGAGCCTGTACGCAAAGGACGCTCGTAGATACCACGAGGACTGAGGTGAGTAGACTGGAATGGCTCGGACAACTCTAACTGATCGGATTGTAGAAGTACACGTTTTGACAGGTAGCGTACATGCAATATGAGTCGAATACCACGACGACTATACTGGGAAGTACGTGTTTAACAGTGTTTCCACATCTGGTTCTAGATGTCGCGTCTGACATGTACTCACCGCCGTCCGCGCAACAGCCAGGCATTAAGCCACCAGCTTCTTCCACTGCATCCACTTCCCACCAATCTCAAAGCCTCGATACTGCGCTGTCGCCTTGTGCGCGCAGTTTCCACCCAATACACCACCACCACCACCACCCGTCTCAGACTTGCCCGTATAAAATGGCCGCGATGGCCTCCTCCGTGACCATCGCCCTCGCCCTCTCATCATGCTACCTACGTGCTCTTCCTGCAACATGCGCCCTGGCTACGAGGGCTATGACCTCTGCGCCGAGTGTATCTTCTCTAGACTGAGCGGCAGCGACTCCCAAACGGTGCCGAATCTGCGAAGGTGCATTCAACGTCGTCCTTAATGGCAAGCTCAGTACTCATGCGCTGCTCAGATCTGAGCGTCATCTCCATATCGAGACGACCCATGATAGCACCTATGTACATCAACGCATGCCTTCCAACTCGAATGCGTGAGTGGAACCACCGTTGACCTGGGCCAATACTGAGAAACCTTAGTTACGCTACGCCGACCACTGGCAGTGCCTCCCCTTTCGTGCAAACTCCAGACACGTCCAGGTTCGTCTGGAGCTCTCAATGCTCATGTACCATGTCATCGAAACAAACACAGCTCGTTCGATGAACAATTTCAGCAGAATTTGGAACGCAACATGTGCGCCGAACCTCATGATCAGTATCAACATCAATATTCTCAGGTGAATCGTCTCCGCCTTGTGTTGCTATTGCTATTGCTAAGTGACGCGTTGTAGCTTAGCTACGCGCGTCCAAACTACATGTTCGACCCAGGTGCCGTTGATCAGTTTTCAACGACACAATCATGGTATATGATCAGCTTGCCGTGATTTGCTCATATTAATTACCTCTTGTAGTATTGACCCTGCATTGCTTATGGCAGCGTCTCCCCCTGCCGTCACTCCAGCCCATCAGCAGAGAAGCGTTCGGAGCCAACCCCCAAGGAAGCGAGTTCTGACTCCATCTCACAACATGTGCTCGTTCTTAACGTTAAAAATTCTAGGTCTCTCACCTACCCCTTGCCGTCTCCTCGTGCCCATAAAAGGGCACCTAACCGCAACAAAGGGATGTCCATCGACTGGTCACAAACCAGGTTTCAATGCCGCATCGGGCTGTGCGCCCACATCCTGTTTGTGGGTGATCGCAGGCAGGGCATCACGATCGTGAAGGATCACATCAACGAATACCACCCGATGCTCTCCGGCAGCTCTCCTTCGAATGGACAACAGGTTGCCTGCCCCTGGACCGAAAATGACGGCAGTTCGTGCACTACCAAAATGTCACAAGAAGGGCTGGCGAAGCACATCGCTACTGTGCACTTGCAACTCACGATCCAGAGATGCGAGTATTGCCAGGCAGTGACATCGCGTAGGGATGCCGCAAAGCGTCATCTTCTTCGGGACTGCCCGGTCATCAAGGGTCACACATCCCCTAACGGTACTGCTCAAGGAGTGTGAAAGAAGTCGTGCGTATCCCTCGTATTGTATTTGTATTTGTAGGCTGTGGCTAACGGATGACTGGAAACCTCAGCCTGTATCAGTATCGTCGCCTTCGCTTTGAGATCTTGTAGCAGAGGCGGGATGCGCATGAGAAGGCGTTGGCCGACTGGTGGCTCGTTCTCAGCTCTTAATATCGGCACCATTGTTTGATATTTATCTTAGCGCTTGGAGCATGTCTTAGGAAACAGTTTATGGTATCATCATATCTCCAAAGGCTGTACTCTATCGATATACTGTCGTCTTGCATGAACTCGAATCCAACTGCACGAATACAGTGGCACAAGCTTCAAGGTATCGGGCAATCTCGCTTACGAGCGCTTCATGCAGCTCTTTTCAGTCTATTGTTTATCCTCTGTACACCTACCCTCTGGCAGCTCACGTACCGAGTTCGAGCTCTACGGCGTTATACAGTAGATCGACATAGATTATGTCGGGGACTGCACTGGATGGACTCCTTCCCATCGATCAAGAAACGCGTCCGTGGCCGTTCGACACAGCGCGTTCGACCGGCACAGAGTGTAGCGCTCTCCTCGCATCCATCCTTACCACAGATACCCTCCCAACTGTTGCCGCCTCGCGCGACTCTGGCTTCCAAGAGGTTGATGACTACATCAGAGATGGGCAGTACAGAATCAACTCAGAGGATCGGCTACTCGACAATGTTACCTTCTGGGTGTACCCTGCCCAGTTCTTGGGACCGTACCACGAAGCGGACGACGGTTCGATTAAGCAGCACGGGCTGCTTGTCACCGTAGAGCAGGGAGCGACGGTGGAAGATGTGATGACAGCTGTGAAGGGCGGGTTCGTGGATGAGGGCACGGCACATGTGCATGTGCCTGCGTTGTAAGATGGGTATTGCAGGTGCGGCCAATTCACTTTCTATGTCCACATGAATGCACACCGTGTCTCTATATCTCAGTGATGCCGCGGTGTCACGATAGGAATCAAGAGGGCGGCGGCCTCTTCGTACACAGTGAACAAAATCCCACCACTGAATATCGTCCGTCCAAGACGCATCACCGTACCGCGCCAGAACCCGCGCACTCCGTCGTCCGCGAATATGCTCCTGCACGCCTCTAGGGTTGTCGCGCCCCGCGCACTCTGTGCTCGTGTCTTGATCGTATCGAACGGTTGCGTTGCGTACGTCGTCACGATTCCCGCAACGCATCCGTTCACGAAGTTCGTCGCGACGTCCTGCTCGATGCTCCGCGCGCTTTCGAAGTCTTTCAGGATGTTATAAGTGCCCATTCGGAATGCCGTCGCCCCTCCTTGCTTCAACGTCGTGCCCGCGAAGCCGCGGTACAGCGCGAGAATGCCGTGCTCGTGGTAGAGCACGCGGATCGCGTGCAGCCCTGACTGGAACCGTTTCTCTCCCCGCGCATCGTCGATGAGCGCAGTTTTGATACGTTCGGTGGGTGTAACGGCGCAGATGCTCGCGACCACTCCAGCAGTCATACCCGCGAGCATGTTGCGCATCGGGGTGAGCGTACCAGTCTCCGGGTCTTTATACGCGTTCTTGATCGCGTCGAACGAAAGGAAGCGTACTGCGTCTTTGGCCATGGAACCGACGATAAGACTGGAGCACCCCTTGTACAGCGCACCGGGGCCTTCCTGGCGGAATACCTCACTGACCACCAGAAAGGGGTTGTGAGGACGTGGGCTACTCTGCAGCTGTACTCGTGTCTTGGCGAATTCAAATGGGTAGGTAGCCGCAGCCTCCACACCGCCCGCTATCGCGCCTGCGATGAGCGAGATCGTGGGTGGTACTTGCTTGGTTTCTTTGCTTGCCATACCGTGCGATGTGCTGGTGTGTCCGAAGGGGCGTTAACTTAATTCCACCCTCGCGACTTCGAACGTACCGGGGTTGCCTGCGCAATGAATGCTGGACTGTATACTAACTGTATCGAGGAGGGACGTCCCAGGATATGTTTGACAGGACACGATGGTGCTTGATCCTAACCCTGCGTACTCGACTGTGGAGGCTATATGACGTCATGTCAGTGTGGGCCTCACGAAGCAGCGTGGCACGCGAAATCCTCAGGTGCGGCCAACCGACGCTCACCGCCGCCTATGCCCTTGTGTAGTCTATTGTACGTTGGACTTTCTCTCTCCCGTCAATATCAGAGTAAGTCATTCCACAAGTGCTTTATTCTCATGCTGAGGCTGACATCACTATGGTACAGGACTAGCCAATACCGGTTCCATTTCCAACGTGGTATGCTGGCCCGGAAACCGCATTTGTTAGCGTAGTCGCCTGCCCACACGACATGTCTACGGTAACATCCAACAAAGCCATCCCCACCGTATCTATTGCTGCGGGAGGCATAGGTGGAGCTGTTGAGTCAGCGATCACCTATCCGCTTGAGTTAGCGAAAACTCGCATGCAGCTGGGAACAGTCAAGACGCGCAACCCCTTCATCATTATCGACCACGTCGCTCGCAGTGACGGGCTGCCGGCTCTCTATCGAGGCTTCCCCAACGTCATCATTGGGTCTATGGGCAAAAATGCGATCCGCTTTGTCTCCTTCGACGCCATCAAGAACGTATGGAAGGACCCTTCCACAGGCGAGCTCACGCCCATGCGCAGCTTGCTGGCTGGTATGAGCGCAGGGGTCATCACCAGCGTACTGGTTGTTACACCGACCCAGCGAATCAAGACTGCCATCATCGACGACGGCGGGGGCGCACGAAGGTTCAGCTCCAGTCTGCAAGCTGCGCGAGTGCTTTACCAGGAGCGCGGTGTCGCTGCCTTCTACTATGGATTCGGAGGGATCACGCTCAAGTCAATCACCGCCACGGGCGCACGAATGGGCACATACAACGTCTTGAAGGACTACCAGCACTCCAAGGATATCGCACCAACGGCGATGACAAGCTTCGTTGATGGCGCGATCGCAGGGGTTGTGACCACGTACGCTACTCAACCATTTGATACCTTGAAGACACGCTGTCAGAGTGCCAACGGCGCGTCAATGGTAGAAGCGTTGAGGAGTATCTTGGCAGACGGAGGAATAAGGATCTTCTGGAGCGGGAGTTTGGTCAGATTAGGCAGGACTATCATCAGCGGAGGTGTTTTGTTTTCAGTCTACGAGCAGATCTCAGCCATTCTCAACCCGCTGTCGGCGCTGCCAAGGTAGTAGACTTGCGACGCACAGACCATTTCGTACTTCTATTGGAGTGTACGGAGGATTCGCCATGTGACAACGATGGCTTAATTTACTACCATCGGAGTATATATACACCAAGTCAAATGCGGTTTCTCACATCATGACTCAAACGATTGGTCACGAAGCATTTGGGTCTGGGAGGAAGTCTCCAAGGCTCCGCCGACCTGTGGCCTGGGATCCAGAGGATCAACCCAGGTAGGATCGTACACAGGCGGATGCACGACAGGACCAGCATCTCTCTCGTATAGACTTGAACCGATCGTCTCATAGATATCTGTGTCGGACTCTCGGTAGCTCGGCGGTGAAGATTCATGTATCAATGACGAGGAGGTGTCCTCAGAGTCTGAACTGGCCTCGTGGAGGGGCGGACTTGTTAGCTGCTTCGTTGGTGACATCTCGCGTTCGGTGACGGGGAATGGTTCAGCTGTGGCTGGTATCCACAGTGAGAGTGAGAGTGACCGAAGGTGCTGCATCAGTTGGAGCCAGTACGGGAGAACTGTGGTGGCATACTGGTACAGGCTTGGACATCAACGAAGCTAGCTGATAGTCCTCGTTTACGTCGTCGTATAACCATTTGATATGCGACTAGTATGGCGATAAGACTGAGGACGACGCACCCAACCTATGGTCACGCCCTCGCGTGAGATGTCTCAATATGCGCGTGAGCACGGGAAGCGAACTTACCACCACGATGGAAACAACGATGACTTTGGTGTCCGAATGGGTGCTTCTAGCGGATGCAGTCAGAGTCGAGATGGATGGCCTTGGGCCAGCACTGCTGCTACTGGACTTGACTGGCATCGATGTGGTGAGAGTGCCGATCGCACTGACAGCCTGACTCGAAGCCAGGGCGCTGGGTGACAGCAAGTACATTGTGGTAAGTGACGCTGTGGAGAAGGAATTATCAGGCTTACCTAGGCACGGCATCATAGGCTATCACAGACGCCAAGTTGAAGTTGGCACCCAAGTTCGTTATCTGGACACTGTATGTCGCAGTGCGATTCAGCCCGCTGGCGAGGTACTTCGGTAGGTTCAGTTGAGTCCATAGCGCCCTTGGGCTGTATTGTATCAGACTGCTCGTCACTGACCCCACCGCGTCCGTGCTGTCGCCGGTCACAGCCACAGTGAAGAGGCCTTGCTGCCAGTCATCGCTCCCGTAGATGACGAATCCGACTGAGTTCGTGAGGATAAATGTAAGTGTGGCGTCGAGCTGGTTTGTGGTGACACAGGGATACCCGTCACTCTGGTTGGTGTAGAGCACCCTATTCGACCACGACATGAGTTCTTGAGCTTGGGGAAGGCTTTCCGCGGAGATGTTTCTGCTTTGAAGAACGGTGCTGCATGGTTCAGTCAGGACATGTAATACCATCATCAGTGATCTGTTGTTACCCCGGTGTGCCCATGCCAACTGTGATGACAGCGCCACTGACCTCGACCTCGCCGCCCGTAACAGTGAGGTTCATAGTATGTACCCCATATGCCAGACCCGTCTGACTTAGGAGTAATCCGGAGATGTTGCCCTGGCTGGGGAGGCTGATTTGGTCCGAATCAATACTTACGATGTAGGAGCCATTGTTGATAGTGCCCCCAAAGAGCCAGACAGCTGTCCCGGCCCACTGTATGACGCATGTTGCCCCAACATACGTTGTCCTATGTGAGCTCATCTACAGGGAGGGTAGTAAGCCATTTTCACATCCATTCAGTGATGGGTTAATGTACTTACACCCGAGCCGAATGTGTCGTCGTACGACCAATCCACAAACGCGCTGTTGGAATAAGTCACGTTCCACTGAGTGTCTATGGGCCCGTCACGATGAGGGTAGAACTGGATGATAGCGGATTGGTCAGTGATGGATACGTTGTACGGTGACGGATCACCAGTATCATTCGCAGTCATAGCTTTTTCGTAAAGAGTCCGACTATGAGGAGGAAGCAGAAGCTGGGAAGAAAGACGACGCTGCAGGGTATCAACACCGTTGACCTACTGATATAACTTCCTCTCCGACTCGCGGGCGGGGAGCATCATTTCTGCCGCGTCACTTACAAGCATATGATGTGGCGTTTGCCAGTGCAGTGCAGGCTGAGACCTAGATATGTTACTGGCGCATGACGCGATAGCAACCAATATCAGTACGATTTCTGGGCCAGTACCAACTGTTCTCCGATATAATACGGATAACGAGCACACAAACCGCTGCGTACAGCAAGGTCTCTTCACGAGAGAAGCCCTCTCGATCGCTGAACAGAGTAACTGCGATACGAAAGGCTCTGGTTGTCGCCCCAGAACATAACATTGTACCTGTGAGCAGTGTCAGTGATTGCGCCTGCGAACAGCCGTAGTCTGACAGCCAACACGACACAAAACCGTGATCTATACGTGTACGAGCGCCAGGAGGACGTCCACTTACCCGACATCAGACATAAACACGAAAACAAATCGTGCAAGCCAATGCCATACGCCGAGGATCTTTTCAGCTGAGGTCAATGACATGACCGATACCGGTAGTCAAAACTACACGTGGGGAACCTGCTAGCGATACTGGTCAACATGTGTTTGGACTGGCGTGCGATCGCTTCCGAGCCAGCGAACTTACCTAGAGCATTCTCTCAATGACTACCGCTATTGCCAGCCTCAGTAGACGTCATGGATTGCACATATGTACTAGTGAATTTGCATCTGTTGCATCTGCTGTTCGTGAAAATTGTATATCATGGCTACGGCTTGCGCCAGGGTATGTGCCAGTACTATGATAGCAGTCAATCGCACCAGCGAAGCAGTCTACCGACCGTGACGTTTGTCACCAGCAGTGCCAAAGCTAGTGTCAATGACTCATCGAGATGCGCGGCTGCACAGAACGATAGTGATAGTGAGACCTGTACTCACCTGTCTTGAAGCCTTGACAACAAAAGGAGGCGACCACCACTGGCGGGGCTGTAAGCAGACCCAAAAAAGACCTACGAGCGGGGGAGGGACGGCCTGGCATGCACAAGACACTGCAGTGACTAGCATCATGCCGAGCTAGTAGCAGTGCTACTCGAGTGCTACTATTAACGCCCACGGCTAACAAGTAGTTATGTAAACACATCAAACTTCTTGGACACTTGCTCGTACATGATGGCAGCAGGCACCGTAGTCTACTGTAGTGTATTACTTGGTCAGAGTGTCCGTGTTTCACGGGAGCATGGCTAGGCATATGTTATAGTTATACCTACAGCCCTAGTATACCTCCACGGAGGTGCCATTCAGTGAGTTACACGAAGCGGTATTCATCTCCATGATTCGAAAGAGGACTTTCGAGTGCGCTGACTGGGAGGGAATGATAGGCCATCCCCAACCACCGTCGAAGTGAGACGCTGACTTCTAGCTGGAGCCCATGTCGGATCGTACATGGGTGGCTCGATCATAGGGCCAGCATCCCGTTCGTGGAGCCTCGACCCGATGGCCTCATAATCACCATAGAGACCGATATCTTGTTGATGTGCTGCAGGTATGGAGTAGATCGGTGGACTCGAGGTGGGTACTGAGTCTGATTGTGATGGACTTGTTGAATTTGGGCTCGAGTACACTTGTCCAGCTGGACTCGGCATCTTCTTTCCTGTTTGACGCATCTGAGGGTGGTTCAAATGCTGCAACGAAGGTGGATCAGAAGAGCTCTCCGAATACATAACTATCAGTGCCGGAAGAGAGCAGGCCAATTAGTGACTACAGTGGACTGGAAGGAAAGCCACACACAGGCTTCAATATGAGGAGCATTGTCCATATGCAGTGGCCGAAGACGGCGCCGCGCGCGTGTTCTTCGCACGACGAAAATTGCTACGAGAACGGCAAGGGCACAGACGACCTATATTTTCCATTATAGTCAGTTTATTATGTACACGGGAATACCAAGCACTTACTACAACAGGAGCAACAATTACTGTTGTCAAGTGACTGGGTTGCGCTGCTGCGGTGGAACCTGCAGAAGGGCTTTGGGACTTTTCACTGCCCTGAGTACTCGAAGGCGTAGAGCCGACATGATTGCTCATAGTAGATGATATGCTTGAGGTGGGACTGAATGTGGAAATCAGTGATGTAGATAAACAGGGTCGGTTGACTCTTGCAACAGCAAGACTCACATAGGCAGAGCATCGTAGACAAGAACAGACGCCAAATTGAAGTTGGCTCCCAAGTTTGTAATTTCGACGTTGTAGGAAGCTGAGCGATTCAAGCCGGCAGCAAGGTACTTCGGGACATTCAGTTGTGACCAGAGCGCCCTCGGGCTATATTGAATTGTATTATTGGTGATAGAGTTTGTTGCTTCAGGATCATCGCTTGTGACGGCGACAGTGAAGAGGCCTTGCGTCCAGTCATCACTACCGTAGATAACGAATCCTACTGCTTCGCTCAAGGTGAAGCTGAGTGTTGCATCGAAAGTGCTGGTCGTGATGCAAGGATACCCAGACGTCTGGTTGGTGTAGAGATCTGTGATGGGCCAAGTCGAGCTAGTCTCAAAGACACTTGAAGAGGCGACCGCGGAAATGTTGCGTGTTTGAAGAGTCGTGCTAGGAACCAGTCACCAGGGGCGATCAGTTGGCAGAGAAGATGTCACTCACCCAGGTGCACCCATGCCGACCGTTATAATGGCGCCACTAATGGAAACTTGGCCCCCATTAACGGCAAGCTTGATAGTATGGAGGCCATATGGCAGACCCGTCTGACTGAATAGAAGACCTCCAATGTCTCCCTCTCCTGTGACCTCAGTACCCTCGTCGATTGCCACACTATATGAGCCCTTAGAGGCGCTGCCGTATACCCAGACCGCTGTCCCAGCCCAGTCGATGAGCACATATGCGCCGGCTAATGTTGTTCTGTGCGAGCTGGCCTAGTACATGCATATTGCGGTGAGCTATTTGATATTCAAATATGGGCTTTGGCGGATTCCTAGCTCACCCCTCTCCCAAACGTGTTATCATAAGACCACTCTGCGAATGAGCTGGCAGAGTACGTAGTGTTCCAGTTGTCGTCCACTTCACCATCTCGATGGGGAAAGAAGCGGATGATTGCTGATTGGTCGGTCAGAGTGACATTGTACGGCAAAGGATCGCTGCTGGACATTGTATTGCTGGTTGAGGTTTGGTGAGATGACGAGCTCAGAAGAGAGGACGTATAGCCTGATGGGCCCCTGGAGGAATGCACAGTACCACTGACCAGAGTTATATACCCTACATAACCGCAAATACCCTCGTGGTGTGGTGGGGCGGTGCTGCCGATGAGTTTTATGTATGAATAGATGCTGCGAGCTACGAAGGAGGCCCGTAACTGTCATTGTATTTGATTAGGTTTCAACATGCTATATTAGCGCTCCCCAGCACCTCGTAGAGCAAATGAGGCGACATACCACACGCATAGCGTTCTACAAGATACCTGCAGGTCAATGGCGAAGACTCCGCAACCCAACTGAAAGTCATGGGCAACACCAGACGAGAGTAATCCTTCCACCTCAAACAGGCGCACTTCGAGGCATAACTAACAAAAAGATGAACTATCTGGTGCGATGGTCATCAGTACTGATATCGCGCCGTACCGAGGAAGACGAGTTTGGCAGATCGGCGCTCCGCGCGGACTTCATTCCCATGGCAGGTGCGTTACCGATACTACATAGGAGTGACAACCAATGACGATGAAGACGGGGGCATCGTGGGTAGTGGATATGCGAGGGCGGAAGGCGAGGAATGAAGACGCTGTACTACAAAGGCCGAATGAGGCCATCAAGCGATGGCGAAGGTACCCAGATTTACAGATGGTCAGGTCAGGGCTACTCAGGGTTTGCACAGCGCTCACCTCAACATTTCAAGCTCTCGGCATTGAGATACTGCAAAACAGATACCAGCAGGCATGGCTCTCAATGTTATATCATCACAAGGTGCCACTCCGCCTAGTCGCTGTTGGATAGTAGGTTTAAGTGCAGTTGACGAACAAGCAGTTGCAGGATATACCGTGCTTGCTATCTTCTCATAACGTTGCAGCCGACGAGAACGGGCTTAGTGTAAGGCGCTCTCCTTAGGTGACTCTTTTTCAAAGGCCTACTTGGAGAATTCCGGAAGTGCCCTGTGAGAAACCAGAATCGCATGCAGCGCCGTCCGAGAAGCCTTGCGATGACTGCCGTGAGGCTCGCGCTCCATCAAGCAGTCCGAGTCGAATCATCGATATCCTGAGAGTCTTCAGGGGCGCGAGGAGGAAGCTGTCTGCTATATCCTGTATCCGTTCCCAGGCGGATGATTTGAGAACGCTCATAGTAGCCTGCGTATACAGAGTCAGTGGGAACAGCTATCTCAGACGTAGTAGCTGTGCCTAGAGTACGCACTGCATCAACAGGTGAGGACTTCGAACTGCTTCCTTGCTCGTTCGAATATACGGTGATGATGAGCACATTCCTTGCACGATCTTCACCGGTAGTCAATCTAAGTTGTATCGCGATACGGTGCTGGCGAAGATGATGATATCGTTTTTGCCAACATGAACAAGTGTTCAGCCGTGAAGGCCACGAAACGAGGCTGTAGCTCACCCGCTGCCAGTGAGTGATTTGCCGGCCTATGTTACCAGAGTTACCAATGCCATGCGCCGCTCCAGTATCTCACAAATGATGCGAAAGGAGCAGTTGGGTCATAGCAAATCGGGAAATTGACAGCGAGTAAGGAGACTTGCTCGGAAAGGTGCACACTGCGATCGAGCAACGCGAGATGGGAGATCTGCCAGACCGCATCTGGTTATACCAGTATGGGAATTTTGATACGACCTGGAACGGCTGTAGGCGCTGTCGTCGCAATTACAGCCAATCACGAGTAGCCGTGAAGCCTGTGAAGACTGTCTCTTGGTGGCATAAGGTTCCTTACTACACTAGCTAATGTTACACAATGTGTGTCGATACGACACGGGCGAAGAATGCATGAGCATTGCAGCCCAGCAGAGACGAAGGGGCGAAGACACGTGGTTTGCAGTCAATAAGTAACGGAACGACGCAGCGACATCCACACAACACAACCCCCGGCCCAAGCGAATGCAAATGTAGAAAGAAGGGTACACGAATGCACATGGCTTAGTGTTGGGCCCAGTCAATGGAGTTAATGTCGATGCCCTCCTGGACCATCTCCCAGAGCGGGCTCATGTCGCGCAACCGCCCAACAACAGACACGATTTTGTCGACGACGTAGTCGATCTCCGCCTCAGTGGTGAAGCGGCCCATGCCGAAGCGCAGCGATGAGTGCGCCATGTCTTCGGCTGCGCCGAGCGCGCGAAGGACATACGACGGCTCGAGCGAGGCGGATGTGCACGCACTCCCGGATGAGAGAGCAACATCCTACGCGACATGTTAGATCGGCGAAGCACACTAAGGAAGCAACAAAACATACCTTCAACGCCATGAGGAGCGACTCCCCCTCAACGTATGCGAAGCTGAGGTTTACGCAGCCAGGGTAGCCGTTCGGATCACCGTTCCGGACGACGTGGTCGATCTTCGCGTTAATACCGTTAATAAGACGGTCAGAGAGCTCTTTAATGCGTGCGTGATCGCGCTGGGAGAAAGTAAGTTAGCCTCACATTGCTGCTTCATGCCTAGTAGAAGCTCCGCCGTAGCAGGTAGCTCAGTACCCCTGCACGGTGTGTCCCAGCCGCGCCGACACCAGGCCTTCAGCCTAGCTTACGTCGCGCAGCTCATGATTTTATTGAAACGTGCATGTTTTCATCAACGCGCAGAACGGATGTGATACTCACCGCCATCTCCTGCTTCGCGATGCGCGCGGCCTCACCCATACCAACGACAAGTGGCGTGGCAAGAGTTCCGCTTCGGAGACCACGCTCTTGACCACCGCCGTTAATGATTGGCTCGAGCCTGACGCGTGGACGCCGGCGGACGTATGCAGCACCGATACCCTTGGGTCCGTAGAGCTTGTGCCCAGACAAGCTCATGAGGTCGACGTTCGCTTCGTTCACGTCAATTGGGATCTTCCCTGCCGCTTGCGCTGCGTCTGTGTGGAAGTAGATGCCTCGGTGCTTGCGGAGGAGAGCACCGATCTCCTTAATGGGCTGGATCACGCCCGTCTCATTGTTGACAGTCATAATGGACACAATCGAGGTATCCGGCCGGATGGCAGCCTCGAGCTCGGCCATATCGATGATACCGTTGTGTTGGACAGGGAGGTAGGTCACGTCGAAACCCTCCTCCTGAAGCTTGCGACATGAGTCGAGCACGCACTTGTGCTCCGTTTGGGTGGTGATGATATGCCGCTTGCGGTCCTTGTGGAAGCGCGCAACACCCTTGATGGCCATGTTGTTCGACTCGGTAGCACCAGAGGTGAAGACAATGTCTTTCGGGTCAGCACCGATGAGATCGGCGATGTGCTATAAATGACGAGATGAGCTGAGAAAGCTAAACGCAGGGCCTGAAGCGAATTGGGGCCGCAACTACGTCTTCGCATGGGATGCGCTCAGTGATTTCGCATGTCTCTGTGCCCCGGGACGGCAAAGGACGTCGCACGAGAAGAAACGAGGGAATAACAATAGCTACCACTGCGGTAACGACGGGGCACCCCTCCATAACGCCGCACGGTATCTACTCCATCCCGCAACACTCCGCAGGTCGCCATCACTATGAACAGACTAAACGGACAGGTTGCGCGTGGCGAGCAAATCCATGCGACAGACGAGCGGATCTGGATGTGACGACCACATACCTTCCGTGCATCCTCCACTGCATTCTCTGCCTCCCAGCCATACGCGTGTGTTCGACTATGTGGGTTGCCGTATTGGTCTGTGAAGTAAGGCAGCATGGCGTCCAAAACTCGAGGGTCGACAGGCGTTGTAGCCTTGTACGCTTGGTCAGCCAAGCTCTTTGTTCGCATGGCAGCACATACCTGCATGTCGAGGTAAATGGGGCGGGTCTGCGCGCCTACGCCACCTTCTCGAGTCGGTGCCTCCAGTTTGAAACCAAGCATATCTGAGCGAGTTGAGCGTTGCTAATGAGTTTGGGTAGGAGATGCCAGCTCACCTGCCCGCGGCGCAAAGTGATCCTCACCCTCGTACGAGGAAGGGACCTCGACGACACTGGCCCTGTCTGCGCCTGATGGCTGTACATATGTTCTCCGTGCATTCTTGACCACTGCACGGGAGGCGGGTGTCCTGAGGACGGAGCGAGAGACGGCTCTGCCGGCCTGCGAGGAGACTCTGGAGAACATGGTGGTAGATGGGGACGGAAGGGAGTTATCAGATAATATAAGTACCTCGTCCTGCGGGAACGCCGCAAACGTCAGGCGGGAGCGTGTGATTGGCTGCGCTTGGTCATTCAGTCACGGCCGAGGCGTGCCAGCCAATCAGAGGCCACGATTACGCACAATTTGGCGACAAAGTGCGCGATCTACGGCCAATGGGAGCGGCCCTTTGCCACTGCGGCCGATGCGATTCGTACTCGTCGGAATTGGCGCCGCTGCCTTGCTCCCACCCACTCAGTCTCTCCGCCCTATCCCTCCGCCAGCTTTCGTCAGCTTCTATGCGAACTTGTTGATTCAAACGACGCCTTGCTTTGCGTGGACCACGAACGAGTTTTTTTATTCGACACAGTGCCACAACCACGCGTTTACGCTCACAGGAGGTTCATATCAGTAGTAGCAAGCCGCGGTATGCCACCCACATATACTTTAGTATAGAAGGGTATATAGATTGTGGTGATGCCCTTGGGGTACTGCGGAACGTCGTTGGCCGTACTACTCCGAGATAGTCGTGGATTCAAAACACTAGTACATTGCATGAAAACGGTCGTTACCACATTAGCACTGTAGGTAAGAACTTATCTGCACAGATGTGAGCTCATGAGCAGTCTGAACCACGTCCATGAGCCGTATAACCGCGAGGTTTTGTCTGCACTGCGCTGCAGCATGATTGCTATCCAAAAGGGGATCTATCCTCGTGCCGTGCACGGACCACGCTGCTGCTTTTCAACACAACAAGCGCCGGACACGCGTCTTCCCCACCTCTTCTTCTCCCCTCCATCATCTCCCTTATCCTCGACTCAAATCTAGTGCAATGGCCCGACGTCTTTACCTCGGCAGTGCGTTGACCTCCTTTGCATGATGGGTACATGGCTTATATGCACGCAGGACTCCCGCCCGACGCGCGTGCGGAGGATGTCCAAAAAATGTTCGATGGCTACGGCCGCATCGTCGACTGCCGGGTCATGACTGGTTTTGGCTTTGTCGAGTTTGAAAGCACCAGAGATGCTGAAGATGCTGTCCACCATTTTAACGGCAAGAGCTTCATGGGTGCGAAGTAGGGCTGGTTGCACTACCGCCACACGCTAGTAGTGACTGATATCTTCGAAGCATCGTCGTCGAGTTCGCCAAGGAAAGCAGGCCGCGCAGGGACCCGTACGAACCCGAGCGCGCAATGCGCGCAAGGCGACCTCCTGGCTACCGCCTCATCGTTTCTGGCGTCTCCCGTGATACAAGCTGGCAGGTATGACGTCCCCTCCTCTGTGGCAGGTACCAGGCTATGGCTCTTTCGTCCCTGGATTAGTCAAGAAAGAGGGAAGAAGTGCGCGAGCATGAGCGTATCAGTGGCATCCATGTCCCTTCTGGCCAGACCCTCCTATGGTATACTCGTGTGTGCAATACCTGATCACCATTCCCAGGACCTTAAGGATTTCGGTCGCGAAGCGGGCAGTGTTTCGTACGCTGACATCGACCGTGATGTCCCTGGCGAAGGGTAAGCTTATCGCTCGCTTCTGTGTTAGTCACACTCATGTGTGGCGGATAGCATCCTCGAGTACCTCTCACGTGAAGATGCTGAGCGCGCTGTGAAGGAACTCGATGGCCGTGACCTCCGTGGTCAGCCAGTCCGTGTTGCCTTAGACTCAAGTGTGGGTATTCTACTTCATGATGCTTGTCAGTGTCTGAATAAACTTCTGCAGCGTGGCGGTCCGGATAACTATCGTCGTGATGAGCCTCGTCGCGATGACCGTCGTGATGACCGCTACGCCCGTGACACTCGGGACAGTAGGGACGACCGCTACGCCCGGGACGACCGTTATGCTAAGGACAGCCGCGATGATCGCCATCCTCGGGACGATCGATACCCCCGGGACGACCGTCGGGACGATCGCGCATCCTTCCGCCGTGAACGGTCTCGGTCCCCGCCCCGGCGCACTGACTACGATGATAGGCGGGCCCCCAGGTCTCCTCCCCGGAGGGATGCGGAAGAGCGAAGGCCTGTAGGGTACGATGACCGCCGGGGTGGCTACTATGATGACCGGCGAGACCCTGACCCTTATTATTATGACCGTCGTAGGGAGGACAGAAAGCGCGACGACCGTCACGACGACAGAGCTCCAAGGCACGCCAATGGGGACAATGGATGGTCGCGTTGAGGCTCCGTAGGTCGGTCGGTGGCCCGCGTGCTCGTGGAGGTGGCCGCGGCACTAGGTTCCTGTGGCATACCCGAAGGTCGTTGGTGTCCGTGTGGATCGTCGCAAGGTGTAACTTCACAAAGGCGTTGGACGTGCTTCTCGGATAGGTTTCTCGTTCTGTATGGACCCCAATCGTGCATCGTGTACTTGAAGTTCGGGTAGTCCTCGTTTGGCCGTGTGGTCCCAAGTTCGCGTTGGTCCTTCCCAGGCCGTGGCGTTGGCGATTCCGTTGTGGTTATCGAGACGTATCCTGGAATCGCGTGGACGGAGGAAAACAATGGGTACCCAAGCTGGATGTGACTGTTCCCATCAGGCGTGTGGTGGTGAAGCTTCTGCCGATGGACGGACGAGGGCCTCTCGCGGATACAGGCTCAGGCTGGCCGACCAGTACTAGAGGCTCATAAGAGAATGGACGCGCTGCCATGGTATCAAGCTTGCAATCAGAAGAATGTCCCTCAATTGCATCTATCTAAGGAGGCCGTTTGTTTGCACCAGGATGTGCTTGCTTATCCCTTCTCGCCATGTGGACCCGGCGGCTCAGCTTTGACTCGGCCTCTGTTGCTTCTCTCCTGAGGCTTTTGTGCGGATCGCAGGGTGGCGGCAGCGTCCGTCTGACCCTGCGCCTCTATGTAGTGTAGCACATGTATTGCTATGTACTTTCTACACAAATGTTTGATGTTATACATCCTGACTTGTTACTCGCCCGATACCGTTGCCTGGTTACGGCCCTACAAAAATGAACATCTCCACGCCATCCTCTACACCCCACCAATCCAAGTCGTGGTTGTCGTCTCTCTCGATTTCCACGAGGCGGTCATCGGGCATGCGTAGCCAAAGGCGCACAGATGGTTGCACAGCCTTCGGAACCTTGAAAGATTTGACGACCTTGAGATAAAACGTACGGACGTTCATTGACGGCAGGACACGGAGTACAACAGGTTCCGACGCGGGCAGCTGCGCCTTGCTCTCCGGGATCGTGTCCGAACGGTAAAGTTTCACTTCTGCGTGAGGGGACGCGCCAAAGTTGAGACTCATGCCGGCGGACAATCAGACGGGGACTCACCAACGAGGCGGCTGTTGAGCGTGTCCTGCCGTTGCTGGGCGGTGGAATGGGTAGTATCGGGCCTTCCGTGCTCTGAGCGCCGTGCGGGCAAGTCAGTCCACGGCAATGGAATGGAGACGGGACCGGGAGGGTACTGACTCTCACACAACGCGCTCCATTGCGGGTGCTCCCGCTGACGGGCCTCCTCGTCAGGTGGCCCGTGTTTGCTGACCCACGATAGATAAAACAGTTCGCTGTCCGTACGTTCCTTTGCGGAGACCTATGCAGGCCAATGGGGTCAGCCGGGTTTTGGGGTGTATGGTGCTGCCGAGAGCTTACGTTTGCCGCGTCAAGCACAGTCAGTGTTGGGATCCGCGCGATGGCGAATGGGCGTGCCGTTCGCCCGAGCTCAGTGTCTGGTCGTTGCCGTCAGTGCAACGGGCGACCATACATCGGTAGGTAGCTTGCCTTCCACCAGCGGATTGCCTGTTAGCGTCAATGACTCTATTTCGGGGCACCACCCCGAGAGATAGTCGATGTCGCGCCATGTGCTGAGCTTGTTGAATGACAAAGAGAGATGTTTCAAGCGAGGAAGTGGCGGATCGGACGGATCAGGTATGGGTCCGAGGGAGTCAATCAGGTTGGAAGTCAGTACGAGGCGTTGCAACCTGATTCAAGGGTAAATCGTGTGTACGCTCTAGAACGTGTCACCAGTGTTTGTCATGACTCACGCTGTGTATGGGCGCAAGGCTGCACATATCTCAGGCCAGCTCGAAAGCGAGTTGCTGTCAAGATTGAGCTCCTCCAACGACGTATGCGATCCTTGAACTGTTGCGAGTGATTGTATGCGGTTATAACCCATCTCGATCACTCGTAGTATGGGCATGTAACGAATGATGTCTTGCATCGCATCCCATTGTGTCAGGGTGTTATTCAATTGTAGCTCGTAAACACGGCGGAATGCACCGAGCGCGAGGATGTGGTTGGTAGCTGGCTGAAACCGGTTCTGGCTACGGAGGAAGACGGTGAGGCGCTATGCAACTTAGCAGTGCTAGCATATACATACTTCAATGCAAGCCTCTGCAGGTGGGGTAATTCGTTCGTGATCGCCGAGACTACGTCCCAAGAAGGAAGCAGGTTTTTCGATAGATCAAGACCTCGAATGCCTGTAGATTAAATGACGAGCATTAATGTGTGTTACATTACTTTGACTTCAGGTATATAATCCACGAGTACACAGGACCGCACAATGGATGTGTCTGAAGGTTAGCCTTATGATGAAGACCACATTATTCGGGATGTTAATCGTGGGCGTCCGCACCCCATGTGGGTGGCTACGGCATAGCAGCAGGGATCACGGAATCACCACTATAATGATCACCGTGCACAATGTGCAGTAGATTAGGCGAAACGTCTAGGGGCTGATTGCACGGTGACGCGAATACTAATCCGGGATCGCGTGTCAGAAGATGGTATGCCTCATTCCATCGAGCAGATGGGACACCGAACGGGCCAACATGCCGATGGCGTTCTGTGAACCATGCAGGATGGACCAGGGAATGTATGCCGATGAGACCTCGCCCCCAGCCTGAATGCATCAGATACGCACGAGTCAACAGGCGAGTTGCCATGCTCTTGGGACCATGCCTCATCACCAGTATACACTGCTACTGCTATGTCCGCATCAATGCAAAGCCAGCTCAGTTGGGCGCTATCACTCGCAACTGCCTCTGCTGCAGGGTAACAACGTAGCTGTACACGAGATACAGCAAGCACTTTGTAAAGCGATACGCCTACGTGCTCTGTGCGGGATGAAGCTATGAATGCTCACCTGGACATCGCTCCGCGATGGTACCGGTAGGATCTGCAGAAGCAACGCCTTCCCCATCGAGACTCACTTCACGAAGCCGTTCCAGGTGCGCGAGCTTGCCTCTGATTCGGTCCAAACCGACCGCCTCGACTTCGATGGCGCCATTCGATGAACCAAGTACCACCTTCTCTAGTCCAGATCCATGAGGGTCGTCGACGTACTTGGAAACAAGTGCTTCGAGAAATGTACGGCCGTAAGAGATATGCGTAGTTGGTCGAATGAATGACCCAGCGTTCGGTACGCTGGGGGACGATAATGTTTGCGTTGGTCATGAAGATGAACACCGGTAGGAGGACATACTCTCACACGCAGGAGAAATAACGTCTGCCATCCTTTACGCCGTCATGTTTCCCTCTTTCGGGATCGTCCCATTCTACACCGAGCCATACGCCAGTAGTACCATCGACCTGTCCAACGAATCTAACCGTGCCAATGTGACCGGCATGGATAAGTCGCGTTCCGACCGTAGGTAGTTGCTGGTTTGTCATCGTATCAGACGTGAATCATGCAGAAATGCAGCCCGCAAGGTATTCAGAGGATGATAGCAATAGCGATGGAAGTAATGGCAAGCTTGAGGTCGTCCCGCGCGTCCGACATGGATTTCTCGCGAGCGCGCGCCTGAGATGTGCGTGTAGGAGTTCTCTCGCCCGCCATCACCGTACGGCGACCCGGCTTGCCGTCACATCCCAGTAATTGCTCTTAGTATTTCTTCCGCAGGTCGGTGCTTGCTTTCACCTCAATGCTCGCTCGAGGCATCCGACTCGCGAGAATGACACGCTCCAACCGAGCAGCGGCTCGGACTGCGGCCATCCAGCGCCATATGTCCTCTGACGCACTGCCAGACGAGGTGAGCACATACTCAAGGCTTATCCTGCCGGACGGTCATGTTGATGCGCAGTTACGACTGTAGGCGTTGGTTCAGTTCAAAGAGGGAGGATGTCTCCGGACATATATCCTCAACCGACCAAAGAAAGTGAATGTACTCAACCGCGAGATGCTGGAACGGCTCCGCCCAAAGATTGAGGTTCGTCTGTCATTGTGCCTTGGTTAAACTTCTTATTCATGCCGTGTCCAGGAGTGGAGCAGGCAAGATCTCGTAGGCGTAGTAGCAGGAACAGGGAACGGCCGTGCATTCTGTGCGGGCGGAGACGTCGCTAGTACGTGCTATCTTTCCTGGCACCATTCGAGTGCTTATGGACGCAGGCGTCGTCGAGGATGCTCAGAAACCAGAGACTCTCCAACATGCCATCGAGTTCTTCCAGCGAGAGTGAGCAATGTCTCGCGCATAGTATGCCCTGTACATTGATCGCGCTGGCAGGTTTGAATTAGACTATATCCTCGCGGCGATGCCCAAGCCTTACGTTGCTGTGATGGACGGCATTACAAGTCAGTTACTCTTTGACACCAAGCAACGGGACATGTCTAACTATGCTCTAGTGGGCGGTGGTGTTGGCTTGTCTGTCAACGCATCATTCCGTATTGCCACAGAGAATACTGAATTTGCTATGCCGGAGACGAAGATTGGATACTGCCCAGATGTCGGGGCCAGTTTCTTCCTCTCAAGGGTCGATGGAGAAATTGGCACATACCTTGGCCTCACATCAGAGTCCCTCGTAGGGAAGGCTGTCTAGTAAGTCGTGGTGTCTTCATGTCTGTTCAGCATCACTGACAATGTTTCAGTGAACACGGGTTTGCCACTCACTACGTCCCTTCCCGGCGGATACCAGGCCTCATGGAGCGCATTGCCGATCTCACGAACCCGACATACGCCCAGGTCGATGCACTTATCGAGATGCACCGAGATGACAATATCGGGCCTCTGACAAGCCCGTTGGTGGGTGACCTTCGCGTCGCGATCGACACCGCTTTCAGACATGATCGGATCGAAGACATCTTCGCGGACCTTGAGAAGCTCTCTCAGGAGAGTGCACACGACAATGTGCGCCAATGGGCCAAGAAAACGCTGGACACCCTCCACATGCGGAGCCCGACCAGCCTGAAGGTTGCTTTGACTGCTATTCGTAGGGGGCGTGACTCCAGTCTTCTGGAAGCCCTTCAGATGGAGCTCAATATCGCGACTGCATTCTGCGTACGCCCCCTCATCCGTGTACTCCTCATGCTGAGAGGCTGATACTGGTGTGCAGCGAGGCGAAGCGAGCAAAGACTTTTACGAGGGTGTCACTCAAGTTGTCGTCAAGAAAGCACGAGATACACGGCCCAATTGGCAACCGAGCACGGTCAGCGAGGTCTCGGATGACTTCATCCTCAAGTCGTTCTTCCCTCAGCTCAAGGCCAACGATACAACGTCACCACGGCTAAGCCCGCCCGAGTGGCTCGCGCAAGCAAATGTGGTGAGCCCGATGGTTTATGGCCTGCCCACGGAGGAGGATATCGGGCGTATGGTGCTGGGCTCGCACAGGAGCAGCGGAAGCACCGTGCTCACGCTCGATGAGCTTGTAGCGAAGTTCGAAGAGATCAAGGGCGGCAAGGCCGGCGTGCGCCAGAAGATCGAGGAGGTCGTCCAGCGGAGATGCACGACGGAGGAGGACAAGCAAGCGGGTAAGAAGTGGCTCAAGTGGGTGCACTAGCTACCGCCGCAGAGGGTACGATGCGCCGTCACACACTGACGATGTCTGCTGTCTGTATGATGTTGCTGTGCCCTATCATATTTGTCGACGTGATCATGATTGACGGGGCTACTTGATAACATTAATGCATGCCATGGTATGTTCCACGCCTTCGGGCTGTTGGTACAGGGGGCCCTAGAGTTTGACGTTTCGATGCTGTGACAGCGTTAAGCTGGTCAATCCGCCACTTGCATACAATTACGCTTCGCACCATGCGGCGAAGCGGGGATGTAGGCCGCTTGCACTCCGTACCAATGCCCTCTTCATGCTGGGATGACTTCGTAGCGACTTCGGCTGCGGAGGTGCGCCGTTCACGCCACGACGAAACTGCTCAGTCATCTCTGTTGAGTGAGTGCCAGTGACTCACCACAACTAACCATGGTGGATGACATTGAGCGACTCTTGCACACGTGTCGCACTTCGGCAGCACCTCCCTGCCTCAGCCTTCGGTGAGTGGAGTTGACAGTGGCGGTACGTACTGATCTTTCCCATTCGTGAAGAACGAGGTTCTGGGCTGCCGGGTATGACACGTGCGGGCTTTGGGCCTGTGGGTACCGGATTCACGATACCCATGTACACGATACCAGTGACGAGACCGATATGGTACAGTGCTACAAGAGGATGTGCTTATTCTTGTTGTGGGCCAGCCAAAACAAACTTCACGCAGCCGCAGTGTCCCTGCCACCAGATATGAAATCGACAGTCACACGACTTCAACGCGATTTTCCTTGAAACGTATGGGCCATATGCATGTGGGCATTCCTGTGGTCAAGGCGGTCTACATCCATCGACCACAGAGTAAATCGAGGATAGGGCCTGCCTCTATCCTCCCGAGGTCATTGTTCGGATAGCACGGCGTGCGATGCTTGCCAAGGCTGGGACACCAGCATCCTTCGCGAAACGCCTACTATACGATACGGCGAAGGATCTGGGGTTCGAGACTTGAGCGAAGATGTGCTGAATACGTCCACTGACTCGAGTCTCGATTGCAGGTGATGAGACAGTGGCCTCTGTGGGCTGCACTGGAGACCGGAGCCATTGGGACAACGAATGGCTTGGATGGCCTGTAACGCGGCTCCGAATGTATCGGGATCCTACCGGGCGTAGTCTGCTGGACGAGGGCGAACCGAGAGCGAAATGACAACACCTAGGCGTAGTGCAGTCCGACGGCTGGACATACTACTGCATGCCGGGTGCTACATAACGGCCGGATCAGACGCATGACACCCTGCTTGAGTGGGCAGCAACGGCTCCGGGTCGACAAAGACAAAAAATGAGCTGATCCATGACCGGCCAAAACACTGCATGCAGGACCGCTTTGTTACGGAACAAGGACAGCACTGGCGAGGACAGTGGTTACAAGGGATTCCCAAGTAGGCCTGTTGCGTTGCGGAGGAGTTGGGAGAGCAGCGCGGTGGCGGCCATGGCGGAGGGCGGGGCCACGTGGCCCGATTGATCTGGCAATGCCGCTGGCAGCGTTTCTCTTCTCGACCTCGTCTGAGCTGGCTCGTCGACAAGCCCGGTTCGAGCGTCCGCGCTCTGCTGTACAGTGCACCGAAAGACCTGCGTACTTTGTTTCCTGTCTCCGCAAGGCACAGGAAGCCGCACTTCTGACTCGGATCGCACATAAGCTTTTCTTCCATGACCCGCCTGCCGATGATTTGGCTAATTGGAATCTTCGTCGCTGAACGCGCGCCTTGCTGTCTTCTCCTCCTTCTGGACTTCGCTGGGCACAAGGAATCCGAGTAGGCATTGCAACTACCTCCCGCGAATGAAGGTGGCAGCAGTAACATTGCAATCAGGTCTCGCCCTGTACAATGTCTACAGGCACACGATGTGAAACGCCTAAATACGTCCGAATGGACACCACGAAACACAGCTCGTAGCCTGATAGAATCTGACTCAAACTTCGTCATACAGATCCACACAGCCCTCAAGCAACCGTTTGCGTCCAGATCTCGATCGAAAGCACGTAATCGTACGGGACTCAGCGGCCTTGCCTAGGTGACCAAATCCCTGCCTCGATCGTATTCCGTATACCTCGCCATGCTTCCTATAAATGCCTACGCCGGCATGTGCTCATTCATATCCTTCATTACCCGCCTGACCTACTCCTACTTAAAGCACACCTACGGCTCGAGTACTTAGTACCTCCCTAATCACCTCTCGACCACGCGTCAACGACCCACTAATACCTGGTGCTCATACACATCCTGACTCCAGCGTGCTACCGCTCTCATTCCAGCCTTTCACGCACACGTTAATAACCCGTAGACTCATGATCTTCCCATCTCCCATTCACGCAGTGACCTGGCTCTCCTCAACCGTGGACAGCTCCCAGGTCCTGGCGCTCTTCACCAGGCTATTCACTTCGAATAAAGAGTTCAACCCCAGCGACTATGACGTCGACTCGAAGTCTGGTTTCTTTCCTCCTGCACCTCTCCCTCGATTACCAGGCGAGTACGATATTTGGGAGACCGCGTTCGCTACCGCCCCGAGTGTAATCGCGCTCGCGGGAGACAAGAGCGAGGAAGCGCTGTTGAGGAGGGCCGACGGAGCCTCGTGGAGGTCAACCGTACGATCGGTACGTCCGCTCGTTCCTTGAACCATGTGCTCAATAACACCCGCTCCCTGAATAGTGGCCTGTCAAAGACGTTTCCATGCTCCGTGGTGACATTCGCCTTCTTCAGAGGGCGCACATGGTCCTGGCGAGCCTCATGCACTTCTACGTTCACTCCCTTCCATCGTCGGACGCCGCTATCGTTGTCCCCAAGTCTATTGCAGTACCTCTTGTTGAAGTGTCCCGAGAGCTAGGCATTGCTCCCGTGCTTACTTTCGCAGATACTGTGCTCTGGAACTGGGACCTCATCGATCCCAGCCTGCCGGTTGAAGTGGGGAATATGCGCTATCTGAACATCTTCTCTGGAACCGAGACCGAATGCGCCTTCTATCTCTCCTCCGCTGCTGTCGAGTTGAAGGGCGTCGAGATGTTGGACATCTTCAATCGCTTCCAAAACCTTTCCGCCTCCAGCCCACCCGATGCGCATGTAATCGCCCAGCTCTCAAGGGACCTCGGCCAATTGGCTGTCATCGTCAACCAGCTGACCGAGGTTTTCCAGTCCATGCGCGAGACCGTGGATCCGATGGAATTCTACTGGGCTGTCCGTCCATGGTGGTCTGGCGCAACGTCGAAGGGTCCAAACCACCCCGGTTGGATCTTCGAAGGCGTCCCTAACGGCGATTCTGCGCATCTGGACCTCAGTGGCGCTTCTGCGGGCCAGAGCAGCGTCATGCACGCGCTCGACGTCTTCCTCGACATCGACCACCGATTGGCGACGAAGCGCACACCGGCGCCCAGCGAACACAATCGCCGTGCCGACCTCGGGTTCATGCGGCGGATGTGGCGGTATATGCCGGGCAAGCATCGCGAGTACCTGACGTGCCTTCGAAGCGTTCGTCCCCTCGTGGAGCGCACACCGAGTCTGCGCGAGCCGTACAACGCCGCAGTCGAGGCGCTCAAGCGGTTGCGGGACTTCCACCTCAGGATCGTGGCGATATATATCGTGACGAAGGCCGGAAGCACACCGCCGGAGCGGTTTGCGCCCGAGGGTGAGGGCGACGCGGAGAGAGTGCGGAAGGAGGGTCCCGCACGCGGTACTGGTGGATCTGAGGTGTCCAACCTCCTGAAGGCGGGTCGCGACGCGACACGGCGAGCGCTCCTGAAGGATTGACGGTTGCGAGTACGAGACACTGGACACGACCTACTGATGACGTTTCCAAGGACCATGTCTCCCTTTGTAGCCTAGTGTTCCGAAGACAACGCGTCAGGGGCGCTGTAATATTCATGCATAGCGTACGGTAGTGTAGAGTAGACAACCACAATTGACCTACTGTAGCATCTCCTTTGTAACCCTACTGTACCAAGTCTCTATATTTATGTATCCTAATATTCAAGCGGCGTCGCGTCGTCCATAAGTGGCTTGGGTGATTGGACCGCAGTGAGGCACGGGAAGCCGGTCCATGTCCAGCGGCGTAACTCTAACGAAAGTGGCTTAGTATACCGCGTAGATAGAACAAGTGTTGCAACGCCTCATCGCGAGCCGAAGCAAAGGCAACTTTGACGTTCCTGCGAGTCCTCTTTTGTGCACACGAGCAACGTGACAGAACTTAATCAAACAGCCATACCCTCGCAAAGTGAACACCGCTGCCCGAGGGAACAAAAGCCCACAAATACCATGTTCCAATCTGTATCGTTCGCGGAAGCCTGAATTTTGTCGTGCCCGTAGCGGCCACATACCAGTGAAGGCAACGAACGAGCAGGTGGACAGGTTGCTGGTGCGGCATGCAATTCGGGCCGCCAGTCCGGAACTCTGTATCTGGGCTGAATGGGTGGCTAGCCGCCGTGGAACAATAAACGTATCTTCCCCGCTTCTGCGTCCGGACGTCCCGAGTCAAAACACGTCGAGTTATTGCCGCATGAAGTCCGCCAAACGCTACCTTCACCTTCGAGACGTAAAGTTCACTGTCCCCTGGCGATTCATGAGCCCAGAATGCAGCAAGAAGGGCCGCCATGCAACGAACGTGCCACAACGACGCTCGGGTGGCGTTCGAGTTAATCGGCCCATGGCCCGTGGCTGTCGAAATCTCTATGGCATGGCTATTTGCGAATTTGACCACTTACATCAATCTGTCAAATTCATGTAAGGCGTGCGGGGTTCTGAGTTTCGCGCGGAGATAGTATATTAGAAGCTGCACTACGGCCCAACCGTATGCATAGCCACTACAATTGTGGGATTTTCGATCTCCGACGTAATGCGCCAAAGTGCCTAGCAACCTCGGTTAGTCTGTCCCAGGCGTGAAGCGAAGCTCGAAACTTGACCGCGTTCATGCCACTGTGGCTCTCTGGGCCTCCTCTCCACTGTGACTGTGTCTGAACGTCGACCACCTCCCTGCGAGCCTGAACGTTGTGCGCGCGACATACTACGAAAAGACGCGAGACGACGCGCTGCGACCAACATGCCGACCTCTTCGCGTCATACTCGTACTGTCAGCCCACCTCTGACGACTGCGAGCTACTCAAATGCGACGACAATCGGCCAGCAAAAGTTGAATGTGGTTACACGCCTTGCGATTGAAGGGAAGTCGAAGAAGGACTGGGATGGAGCGTCTATTAAGATGTACTTGAAGGTGAGCTGCCAACTCGTCCGTACGCGTCGCGGGGTGCTTTACGCGTTTTCCATCCACATAAACGTTTCTATGCATCTCTTGCACACGTATTGGTTTCTGTACTATTCACTATTACTTTTAACCGCCAACTTCTTCGTGTCCTCACGTATGTTGTGCTGTCAGCACCGCGCGCACGCGTATGGTCCGGCCTTGGGATCCTATCCTGAATGCGGCGTTGATAACATCTGTCTAGATCACGCTTCCTCTCGATGCAGTCACCCCGGGGGCGTCCATCCCCTTGTTCCCAGGTGTGTACTGTACCTCAGGAGTACTCACAGTCACTGAGCGGTGGACAGAGGAAAATCTGAAGATCTTGGATGCGCAAGTACACCCTCTTGACAGCAACTCTGCTCCCTACAACTTCTCTCCGGCTGAGGCGCCCTTACTTCAAAAGGCCGCTCGAGCCCTCAACTTAGCTGCCCGTTTGCCGACACCCTACCTCTCCTTCACTGATGCGCCTTCCTCATCAGCATCAGTTTCGACTCATCCCCCGGTTCTGGACGCCAGATATACGGGAAGTATATTGGTCAGCGGTTACCACATATCGTATATTGCCCCGCGAGAATTTCCGAGGAGAGAGCATGAAACTCGGAGCAGGCGCGGTGCGAGCGTTGCACACTTCATGGCAGCCATCGACCTCTGGGTTCCGTTTCTGTCGAAGCCGCCTCATGCACCCTACTTGGTGAGTCAGCTGTATATTTGAGTGTGCTCGTCCTCACCCTATCGAACAGCTGTCCATCCCCGTACCGCGTTGTCTGTCCAATCAGATCAGACTACGCATTTTCCCTCCCAGCCTCACGACTGCATCCTCCCTGGCGTCATTGTCTTCTGCGGACGAAGATGGTGGCGGCTGGGATCTCTCCTCTGACCCGCATGTCACACCCCGCCAGTCCTCACGCTTGTCTCGTTCGCATTCCTACAACAACTTCGCGGATGATGAGTCAAGCGACACCTCAACCACTACATGTGTCTCAGAGGGGCATACTATCCAAGGCTCATTCCCTAGCACCGATCGTATCCGAGTGCGATGGGCATCCCCAGCGAAAACGAAGCATATCCCTGAAACAGCCGACCACCGTCAAAGGGTTGGAATCCGCGAAGTCAAGGGTGATACTTTGTGTTCCGTTCTCGCTAGACACAGGGGCAGGTCCAGAGATGGAAGCCCCGACGGTCTGGTCGTCAAGTTAGATTACACCGCTACTTGCAGGGGCGTTTGGTTCCCTGGAGTGGCGACGCTGCTTGGCATGGACCTCGGACTGGACGCTGATGATTGCGACGTTACATGGGCTCCCGGATACGAACCCAAGTGGACGGTGACCGGCAGTGCAGGTTTTACGGGTTTTGCTGTTGGTGGGCCTTCACAATCGGCAAAGCGACAACCCGTTTCGCGACAATCCTCGGCCGAGTATCCGCCCTCCATATATGTACTCCCGTCTTCCCCCAATGGTAGACTTCCCAACGGCAGCTCGCAGATCCCCATAAGAAACAACTCTAATGGTTCCACTGCATCAACAAGCTCAAGCTCGCTTCTACGGGCGCCCCTGCCTGCCCACAACGTTGCCGACTACTCTTTCGAGAGCTCGCCTGTGTCGACCCCGTCAGGCACAGTCTCCTCGCTACCGTCTCTATCTGCCCCCTCCAGTCCAGAGCGTGCACGCCGTAGGCGATCTTCTTCGAGACATCGGGATCATCGCGGTACGGACACCGAGATTGACGAGGCGCTTGACGACGTCCGCCCCCCCAGGGCGCCGATCACAGTTCATCTCAATATGAACGAGTTATCTCCACCGCCTAAAAATGTCTTCTCGTTCAGCGTTTCTGGCACCGTTCTCATTTGTCCCCGTCGATCCATGATGGCCCCGGACTCACGACGATCATCTCCGGCCTCTTCTGAGGACGACCATGACGACAAACCGGTATCCCTCCCTGCCTTTCACATCTTTTCTACGGGCCAAGAGACCACGTCTATCATTGTCCGGAATGAAGCTCGCCAGGCCTCTGTTCACGTATTCACCCGAAACGAGAAGCATGGTACGAACGTCCGCAAAGCTGTGCTCATGAAGGGTAACCAGGTGTCCTGCGGAAATGGCGGCGTATGCGTCGTGCTTTCACCCATTTCATCCTCCCAGATGCGGGGCCGTCGTCCGGGCGACGACAGTTCAGATCTGTCTCTCGACCATACTGGAGTATCTCTCGGGCAGAGGTCCATGACGTCGACCTCGAGGCCTCGGGAAATCTCAATGATGTCTACGACCAAACTTCAGACGCTCAGAGACGGGCCTCTCATGATACCGCACGTCAACGTCAAGATCACGTCGTTGCCAGTGGGAGGGCAATCTTTGGAATATGATTATGCAGTGGAAGTCACTCTTCCTGCCCCGTCGGACGCTGACTCGGAGTGGCTGGAGTTCGGACTCGCGCTCCCTAGCCATGCCGCGGCTACGAAGGCGGACGGTGTACTCGTGAGCGGCCAGCGATCGCAGGATGCCCCGCAAGTGAGAATTGCGAGTGCCAGCGTCGAGGGCGTACCCGTTAGATGTCAAACTAGTGCCACTGTGAGGCCTCAAGTCGGCTTGGTGGGACTAGGCCGATCAGTCGAGGAGATAAGCAGCAAGGAATGGGTCTGTTGGGTCAGCGTCCATGTCGGCCACATAGGTATAGGCAACGTTACGATCATCTACCTCGTGAAGGGAAAAGAGGAAAGCCTAGGTAGCGACGGCTCGGAAAAGAAGGCTCAGGAGCGGCAACGTTCGGAACTTCCTTTGGACATCCTCTTGCCGAGCTTTGCACTGCCTGTTGGGAAGCTTCAGGTGGATATACCGGTCGGCGAAGGTGAGATAGCTGGTCGACGTGCGCAGTGTCGTTCTCTGATCGTTCGTCCAGGCTATAAGCTATCATCGGTTCACACAAACCTCATGGAGCGACAAACCTTTCCTCACGGACTTTGCCTCATTCATTATGATTTGGCTGAGTTCTATCAACCTCAGCTATCAGCAGAAGTGACCACCGTTTCCTCCACAAATCTAACAACAAAACGTTCGTCTAGGTCTCATCTATCATGGTTTGTCGCGTGGGTTGCTAGTGTTCTCGCGGTCATCGCCATCATTCTCTTTCTGAGAGGGGACCTCCCGCGAGCTACTACAGACCTATATGGCCCAAAGCAAGCAGCGCTGCATGACGCAGTACTCTCTGCTCCTGATGTGCCTATTGTCACTGAGACTGTCACCGTCACGTCCACAACTACCTTTTCCTCCGGGATCCCCGGAGGACGGTGGGACAAACCAAGTTTAAGTCGACATTCCATTCCTACCTCGCTTTCCTTGGATACTCTGAGCCCAACGTCCTCGATCACGCCAAATGATCAGGAATCTCAAGACCCAATGACGCGTCACTTTCCGCCGCCAAGTATAACTCAAGCCACTGACCAAAATGCCATCCAAACCACGACAGCTCTTCACGCTAATAACCAGCCTTTCTCCATAATGTCCGCTCACTACTTCACTACTGCCTGGTCGTGGCAGAAACTCTTGCCAGCCAGATACGTGGACGCACCAGTCACTCAATCGGCAAAGGAGGCAGCGCACGCCGTCATCGAAGGGATGGGTGTCGTCTGGCAGATAGTCCGGAAAATTATACATTACCCACTAGACCCTCCTTGACCCGAACACGCGTCCGTTCGCTTTTGTTGTGCTTCTGCTGTGTAGTCGTATTGCTCTGTATTGGTCATGTATTGCTGTTACTGTATGCCTTGACACTAACGTCTATGATAAATCTATGCCAGCAAGAGCAAGAGTGGAGATGTGGAATAACGCACTGAATCTGCGTACTGGATTGAATGTTATACTAATTACGGGACACTACATTACGACCTACTGTATATACTTTGTATTTTCCTCAAGTGTCCAACGAGACAGCACGACGACGGGCAGGTGCGCATAACGACAACAAGCAATTGAGCTCAGAACTTCGCCTGCGGTAAATCATCCCAGTGAACAAGGGGTCTTGGAGGGTCTGCCCTCCTCAATGATGCCTTGAACGCTTGCGGATCCTCAATGAAACGGACACCCTCCTTGATCGTTCCTTCGTAGTCAGCCTCCGCGGGGTTCTTCTCCATGATGAACGGCAAGGCGGACATGAGTTCCTGGGTGACCTCGGAGGAGACAGGTGGTGACTGCGAGGCAAGATTCTCTTGCCAGTACTTCGCGAACTGTGTAACAAGGGGTTCGCCCTCGCTAGCGAGTTCTTCCCTCCACTTCTGAGTATCGACGGCGACGCCCTTGTCAAGGAGTAGGGACTCGAACGCCTCCATGGCAGCGAGGCCAATCTTCTTCGGGCGAGGCTTCTGCGAGTGAAGATGCGTGGAGATCTTGGCGCGGGTGCGGGAAGAGGGGTGGACGCGGGACATGAATAGCGAGATGACGTCGCCCTTGGTGATACTCTTCACGAGACTTGCGTCGTGATCGCCTGAAGGAAAATGTCAGGGAACATGCGCGGAAGAATATTGGAGAGGATACCCACGTCTCAGGAAGTCGAGGTAGCCGGAGTCGATCTGCGTCCAGTACCGGTTAGTCTCCTCGCCGAGGTTTTTCGCGGCTTCGCGCCACCTGCGCTCGAGCCCAGCCTGTTGCTCCCGGAACTCAGCCGCCGACATTTCCTCGAGTTTATCCTTCATTTCGTCGAGGAAGGCCTCCACCCTTTCCTCGAGATACACCGGGCCGCGCTCGCTTTGAATGACGATCCGGATGCCGATGTTCGATTCGCCCGGAGAAACCATCTGGGAGAGCGATACGATATAGCCCAGCTGTTCACGGGTGCGAAGGACGTTGAACGCAGGCTCCGAGAGAATCTGCGTGAGCAAGGCAGACGTGACACGGAGACGAGGTTCCAGGTACGACCCGATATGCATATAGTATGCCAGGGACGAGTTAGGCTCGTTCTGGTTAGGGACAACTGTCTTCCAGACATAGTTGAACCCTTGAATGAAATGGTGAGGCTGAGAGTATCGCATCAGCAAGAGCGGACTCACCATCCTGTGGGATAAGCGCTGTGTCCACCATCGCAGAGGGGTCCATGGGAGTGAAGTCAAGTATATTCTCCATCGTTTCTGCCAGCTCGACGGCGTCCTGTCCAAAGTTTAGCGTTATGTCACATGCAACTGTCAAGTTGACTGACATCCCGGGTCATATTGCCAACAACGAGCATGCGGGAGTGCGCTCTCGAGAGCAGGCGTGAGGCATGTGCCTCTATCTCCTCAATCGTGATCGCTACACGAGATGCTCAACAAACGACGAAGCCGCACTCAGCAATTCATCAACTTACTGGAAACCTCTGCGAGCTTTTCCGCGAGAATCCATTGCTGCTCGGTGAGAAGATGTCGCCCGTAGTAGTCGGAGACCCGGAATGGAGGACCCATGTAGAAGTTCTCATAGTCTCGCTTGGCCTGTGGTTCGCTCGCAGTTAGCCGAACCGTGGATACGCCGCAATAAGCTCGTCCTCACCTGGTCCTTCATGACTTCGAGCCTATCCGCTCGGAGCTGGACGTTTCGCACGCGTTCAAAGACGTCGCGAGCGAGCACATGCAACTTGTCGTTGTATCCAGATAGCACGACCGACACGCCCAGCATCTGGGCGGAGAAGCTGTAGCTCAGCCCTGCGAGATCCGCGTCGTACGCGAACTCGGTCAATGAGTCGTTAACGAGATCGGAGAATAGTCTGGGAAAAAGTGAGTGACTGCCGTTCGCAGGCCCGTCGGAGGAAGCCTACCGGGTCATAACACTGGCCCTTGCTGAGGAGTTGGCTTCCGGCCTGGAGCGTGCTTCTTAAGTGACATGCATAAAACTCTAAATGCATGCGGAACGTACGTGCGAATATCAATGAGGACGTGGGCCTTGGGAACCCAGAAGGTGTCGTCCTTCTTGTGCCACAGGCTCGTGCGCGGCGTATCGCGGATGAGAAGGGGGCGCTTCAGAGGCTGCGAACACGCTCAGTGCCTTCCCAAGGAACAGAGTTGACGGAGGTAACGAACCTGATCCACCGGCCGCTTCTGCACGTCGAGGTTCGCGGGGATGAACTCGTTCGGTCCGGGGAGGAAGAGCTCGGGGATGTCGTTCGGGGCTTTTGCTTGGGCAATGAAGTCCTCGTCGAGCTTCTCAACGCGGTACTGGGTACCGTACCACGGCTCGGACTCCCACTCACTCGCGCCGCGGACACGCTCGTGCACGTCCTTCTGCGCCATCAGGACGACGCGCCCGCGGTCGACCGTGAGGCTATCAAGCACCTGGCGCATCTCGGCTTCTCCGCCGTTGATGGGGTCGGTCTCGTCCCACTCCCAGGCGAGCTGAGGCGCGCTGAGCACGAGCTCCCGGGGAACAGGCCACGAGAGGTGCTCAGTCACCCACACGGCGTAGTCATCCGGGCGACGCTTCTCCGCGAACCGGAAACGTGTGGCCTTGAGCAGGCTCATCTCGCGTTGGTACCATGCCGGCAGCTTGGATGCGCGCAGCAGATTGAGGTACTTGAAGATCGTAAGCGTGACCTCCTTCCAGTTCTCTGTTGGTTATTCAGGGTCGTATCGGGCCCCGTTGAGATGGACGCGGGAACGTACCAAAACCAAGCTTGGTCATGTTCAGCGTGATCTTGATCATGGCGAAGCCCCGCGCGAGATTCTGCGGGCCCGCGCTCAACGCAGTAATCCACCCCTTGTTCTTCAGGTATGAGTGGAGGGAACCCGGACCCTCATGGCCAAGGAAATGGCTAATGAAGTTCCCCGGCTGGTACCGCCATTGAGATGCTATCCAAGGAAGCGGAAACGACACCTCCACTGCATGGAAGGTCATGATTGTTTGGACGGATACCAGAGACTGGGGTTACATTCAGCGGGGAATACGGGCGTGATCGTCGGAAATTAACTCACCGATCTCTCATTCGGTCCAAAGGGATGATCGTTGATCATCGGGAGAGGGTCCTGGCCCCGATTGGGAATGGGAGAGAACAGCTCCGCGACCATGTTCGAGAGCTCGTCCAGCGATTCTACCGGACAAACGACGGTTAAGCTTTCACGACGCGGATCGCACCAAGAAGGATCTACTACCTTTCCCGATCACGCATAGTCGCATCCTTCCCGCGCAATACTCTTTGCTCCACCACTCTACGAGCCTGCGACGGGTCTCCCGGCCGACGCTCCCGCCGTCACCATCCATCTCGCTAGAGTTGGAGAAGGATGATGGCGTGGGAGACGGGACGCGCGAGGAAGTGGGAGTCGTCGCAAGGCTACCGTCTGCGGATTGAGGTGCCGAACGCGTGGAGGGTGTGAGGAGACCCTTCGCCTTCAACTCCCTACCAACCTTGGACAGGCTGTCGCGATTGCCACTACCGAACTTGCTCCATGGGTGTCCGGGCTTGCTGAGATGCTTATTGAGCTGGAAAATTCGCCACATGTCTGATTGGTGATTCTTCTTGTGTTCGGAATCTACCGCGTTGAGCTCGCGCGATGTACATGATGGGGAGAAAAGGGGGCAGTGGAAGAAGGCCGCGAAGCGCGCGAGGGCTCCGGGAAGCGCGTCGGTCGAAACGCTAAAGTAGTAGTTCGTGTTGGAAGTACCGGTGAACGCGTTCGAGTTGCCGTTGTTTTTGGCGAGGTACTTGCGCGGCCATGAGTCTAGGCGGAGGATGTGCGCGTTCAGCTCACCTCTGAGTATTCATTCTCCCGTGGGTACAGCTCGGTACCCTGGTGGCCGTCGGTCAGTCCACACGACTAACTCCGAGCGGACCCGCGTCGCACTTACCATGAACAGCAGATGCTCGCAAAAGTGGGCAAGACCGGGCATATCATCCTGAGCGTATTATCGTGTCAGCGACCAACGCTAGTAGCATGAGTGCATCGCTGTAGTGCGGCGACCAAGCCATGCGTTTGCGAATGAAGGATGTACACTCACTGGGTCATACAAGTGACCAACTGACACGTCCAAACTAGCCGCGGCCTTGTCCGCCTTGGCATCGTGCACAACCATTGCCTGGAGGCCGTTGTCGAGTTGAATGATTCTGTAGTCGCGATCGTCGTTGCGCGACTTGTGGATGGGCATGGTGAACATGTAGTAGGGCTTGGACGCGGTGTTTGCGACGCGCTCCCACTCGGGAATGAGGGGTTTGTGCGGGGGCATGACGGAGGTTGAGTAGGGGAAGAAGGCTTCGAGAGGGGGCCTGCCGGACCTCAAGGAGAGTAGGGGTGAGCGCGACGAGGAGGAGGAGGAGGAGGAGGCGGGCGGGCGGAATGGACGTCGGGCCAGACGGGGCAGCATTTTATAAGAGAAATAACTGGAAATAAGGTGCGGTCGGAAGAGGCTTACATCATTTTTGGGGGCGAGGACCGTGCAGGTAGTGGGAAACAGCCTATCGCGACGCGACGCGCGAGTCTGGGTGGCAGTCGGGCAAGCAGCTTGCGTGCCAGCGAGCGTCAGAGAGTGCAACCAGGGCGCCTGCCTTTCTCGGAAAATCCGGCCTTCTCACCCACACTGGCTAGTCTATTCTCAGCAATGCTTCACACCGGACAGTGTATGTATGTTACGGCTCCTGCAATCAGACTTCCGCCCACAGAACCCCAGCCAGACGCGGCTGTGACCATGCATCATGACGTCGGACCGTTGCTACTTCTCCCGGACACGGCACCCGACTGGCACCAAGGCTTGGTTCACTTTCTCAGACTTGGTGAGCAATATCGTGACCACCACACAAGGCCGCAATCGCCCGCAGGAACGCTGCTACCCAAACCTCCATGTCGCCGACACGCTCGCCCGGACTTCGGACAAACGCCGAATCGCATTGGGCGACGCGCTGGTTGGTCTCCTGACGTCGCCAGATGCCATCGCCGACAAGGGTAGTGTCGCGGGGCGAGCCTCGAGGTTTCTTACGTGGTTATTACAGAGGACAATCCCCACCATGTGCAGGCGGATCTCTCTGTGAATTCGAACCTAAGCGACTTCAATGAAAGCCTCGACGATGCATCTACTCACCGCACCAGGAACACCGGGCAGCCGATTACATGGTACGCTAGAACTCCCACAACAGAGACTATTCGGATCGAGATAACGGAGTAAACATAGCACTTAACACAGCTGGACACGAGGATGCAGGACAAGGCCGGGGAGTATGGTACACCGAAGACAGCAAGCGATATATGAGATATGTCCACTAATGTAACGAAGACGGCCCGAGGGAAAATGACAAGAGGCGATAGGCAGAGATGAAAATCGCTGCTCTCATGTCACTTTTTCCTGACCAGCTTCGCGCCAGGCTTGCTATTAGCCAGAGCTTGCTGCGCCTGAGCGGTGGCCACAAAGTTCTTGGGCCGCCGGAAGAGAAGGACATGGGGCTCTGGAGCTGTGGGAACGGCACAGATCGATACAATATGCTTGCTAGAGAGGGCCACGAGTCTACTCACCGTGTACTTCGTAGTGCTCCCATCCCAGGCTCTGCGTGATACCGATTCCTCTCCATTCCTGCTCGCTCAGCAGCCGCAGTGTGCCACTCTTGTCCGGGTTAAAGAATGTCTTTGGGATCATCTTGAAGAGCGGTTTGGGAAGGATGACGTGACGATACTCATACTCATCGTCGGCGTAGCGATCTGAGTAGTGGATCCTGTATCACAAGCACGATGTGAGTGCCCGATCCCCGCGAAGATGAGAACGACGGGCCGACTTCTCAATGTATTCGTCCAGCTTTCTTGCAGCCTCCGCAGCCGCATTTGCTTGCGCTTGAGCGTCCTTGTTCGACATGGTGATGTTCGTGGCTGAAAGAAGTCGTGAAGATCGTCGACACCGTCCGCCAGACCTCCTTGACGCGTCTCGTCACACGCCCGTGACAGTCACGTGATGCATTCAACGCCACGCTCTTCGAACTCCGCACCCCAGTTGGGACGAGACGCGCCTCCGCATTCTTGCGCCTGATCACCGACATTTCTCATCCCCCATCTCCGATGTACGAATTTGAGGATATCGACGAGTTTGCGCAGCAGGGTTCCGATTACGACGACTATGCCGACGATTCCGGCATCGCATTTTCTCGGGTACTACCTGCCGAGGGCGACCTCGAAGACATAGACGAGCTCATCGAGCAGTATGGTGACTATATGCGCTTGTCATCGGTCGCAGTTGTGAGGGAAAGCATCCGCTGATGACCTAGCGTTATGTCAGAAAACTCATCGCCCACTCCGATGCAACGTCGTGGCGTCGTCAACAGTCGCCCGGCTTACGGCTTCCACCCACGCTTCGCGCGAAACTCTGTCCGTCAGGTTGGCTTCGACCAGGACGAGATAACGGAATACGACGACAGAGAAGCTATAGGTCGCTTACCACCCCAATTCCAAGCGAGCGCACACGTTGCTGCTCCGTCCAACTATCGCTCTCCGAGCTTCGACCGGTATTCGTGTGGAACACAATCCGGTAAGGACGGACCTGCATCACCCGCTCTGCCTGGATTCTACGCATGTATGCAGTATCTAGGCCTTCATTTCGCGAGTCAGGCCAGCTCGTGGTCACAACGATGCAGCCCACCCACCAGCGTATTCCGAATATGCCGTCCACGGGACATCGATTGCCGTACTCTTCCGGACACGCAAGCAATGACGCACTGTCGCAGGACCGAGGAGCCAACCCGCGCAACGTTCACGGGATCCGTTTGCGGCCAGTGTCCGAGCTACGTGAGTCCAGTGGTCTTGTGAGCCACACATATCATCGCGGGTGGCTAAATGCGCGCATCCCTGACGCATACATCCACCTCCTTCCCTCGTCCCGTGCAGCGGACATCTACCGGGGAATGTTTAAGTTTGGTGTCTTCAACGCCGTGCAGTCAAAGTGCTTTGATACGGTATGTATCCGTGTGTTCGGGTTTGGCTGCCCTCCACCAATCACAGCCCTGCTATTAGGTGATGCACACGGACGAGAACATGGTACGTCCCACACGCCTGGTCCCGATATTGCTAAGCTCTTTACGTCTCCCGCTTCTCCAGGTCATTAGCGGTCAGTGCTTCGCTTCTTGTGAGATCCCAGACCTCACGCGGAGCCGCGTACAGCGCCAACGGGTAGTGGGAAAACCGTCCTGTTCGAGCTAGCCATCATCCGGATGCTCATGCAGGCGGGTGGGAACGGCCAGTCTGTCAAGTGTATCTACGTGGCTCCGACGAAGGTAAGCGCGAGCGCGTGGAGCACGACGGCGGACGGAGCAACAGTGTTAATCTGTCGGTCTCCAACTGCAGGCGCTATGCTCTGAGAAATGCAGAGACTGGACTATGAAGTTCGCGGCCCTTGGAGTGAATTGTGAGCGGATATCTCCTGCGTCCATTCATAAGTTTATTTTCGTTCATCGCGCGCGATCAGGCTGCGAAATGACAGGAGACACAGTTCAATATGGAAAGGCAGCGTGGGGTAACGCCCGGGATGCTACAATAATGTGAGTAACGTCTATTCTCTAAGACAACCGGGTTTACATTAAATCAAATACTCATCGTAGTATTACAACGGTATGGTAACCGAGTGTTCTCTGGCAACACTAGCCTTTGACCATTAAATTTCCTCTAGGGCGAGAAGTGGGACAGCTTGACCCGGAGTTGGTACGTTAGCGCGTAGCTGACAACCGGCCAATTGCCTCGGGAAAGCTGACACAACTCTCGCAACGGTAGGCGCGAGCACGGGCACGTTCTGAATCAGGTTCAGCTCTTCCTTGTGGATGAGGTACGCTTCGGGAGACATAGACTACCGGATGAAGCGCTGAGCCCCGCCGCAGGTACATATCCTCAATGAGTCTCGTGGGAGCACTCTTGAAGTTATCCTCTCACGTATGAAACTGCGTGGATCGTCCATTCGCTTTGTCGTCGTGTCAGCGACCGTGCCGAACATCGAAGACGTTGCCAGTTGGATTGGTGACGGTACCCTGGATGGGTCTGCCACGATCATGCAGGTAAGCATACGCTCGTATCTCCGTCTATCCGACGTTTCGTCGCAATCACCTGCCATTGATGCTGGACTTCGCCGCGCAGTTCGGCGAAGAGTATCGCCCCTGCAAGCTCACGAAGATTGTGTATGGTATTCCTCACAAGAGGGGTCAAAATGACTTTGCATTCCAGAAAACGCTGGACTACAGGTTGTTCGGAATCTTGCAACAGCACTCAGTCAACAAGCCGATTCTCGTGTTCTGCTCAACGAGAAGAGGTAAACTCAATACAACGGCGTGTTTTCCGCTCTTCTTTCATACATGAGCGTAGGTGTACTTGGCACTGCTCAGCAAATCATGAAGGAATACGAAGCGGCTGGAGATAAGAAGCAGTCTCTACCGTGGTCTCGTCCTTCGCGGTGAATAGCACCTACGCATTCATGCTCCGTAGATCCGTTCTGAAATGAACACCATGCGTCCATCAGGATTGAGAACACATTCCAGGACAAGGCTTTGCAAAGTAAGATCCATTTCTCACTTGCTAACGGATAGAATGCTTCGGCGCTCATGCCTCCCTGTCTCCGCAGAGTTAGCTGTATGTGGGATAGGTATTCATCATGCGGGGATGGCCATCGAGGACCGCCGAGCGACGGAGGACCTGTACATCAAGAAAGTTCTGCGCATCGTGTTTGCCACCTCAGTGAGTCTATGACCACATACGGCATTCCAATGACGCTTACAGCGAGCCCCAGACACTGGCAGTTGGCGTCAACCTCCGTAGGCGCAGGCCCCTTGATCGTAATGACTTACGTGCATATTGACCAACCGGTCCGCCGGTCTCCATCGCGTAGCCGCCCACACTGTTATCCTCAAGGGCGTCAAGGTCTTCCAGAACAACGCCGTACAGGAATACTCCGATCTCGATATCATGCAGATGATGGGACGCGCGGTGGGCCCAATCGCATTGCGTGCATTATGAGTAGCAGGATTTGACCGAGCTTCCAATCCCACGCAGGGCCGACCTCAGTTTGGTACGTTCCATGAGCTTATTCTGACCCGCTCAGCCGATTGCCAAGCGTTGCAGACAAAGAAGGGGTGGCCATCATTATGTGCGAGAGCGAGCTTGAAGCCAAGTACAAGGCACTCGTGCAAGGCCAGACCGTCCTGGAGAGTTGTCTCCATCTTAACCTATCTGAGCACATCAATTCAGAGGTTGGGCTCGGGACGATCACAGATCTTGAGACAGCGAAGGAGTGGCTACACAATTCATTCCTTTACCGACGGATTCAGAAGAACCCTAGGCACTACGCCATCGGCAAAGATGGCAACCAGACCTGGCAGCAGAGGGTGGACGACCTCGTTGCGCAGAGCATAACGAAGCTTCAAGATGCCGGATTGGTAGCATATACCGATGAGCATAATGGGCAGCTGTGCTCCACTGAATACGGCGATATCATGAGCAAGGTACGCGGGTTGCCTTGCATGTCCACGGTCTTCTCAAACTGCCTTCAGTTCTACGTGAAGCAGTCAACGGTGAGGTTTCCGCGTGCACTGGCATCTACCGCCAGGCTGAATTCCCTTCTTCGCAATGTAGATGTGTCAGATATTGAAGCTGCCTGAGCGCGCGACTATGAGGGATATGGTAGGTCTTCATAACACCTGTGCTTCGGTACCCTTGACCATGTGTGCCTTAGCTTGAGACAATATCAAACGCAGAAGAGTATGGCTGGGCTGCGTTCGCGGGGTCATGGCCTGCTGACCCGCTTTCTCTAGGTTTTCCGACATGAAACTTCGTGCGGGGGAGAAGCCAGTAGGTGGCTCTAGAACGGCATGGGGTTGCTGATAACTATGGTCTTAATGAAAGATCTATAACAAGATGCGCACCCATAACGACATTCGCTACCAAATCAAGAAGATCGAAAAACCGGCTGATAAGGTGTTCGTCCTCGTCCAAGTGCGTTCGCTCACCCCCACCTCTCATCCGCGTTCCGTGACTCTTCATACTCGACACAGGCCGTCCTTGCATGCATCAACCTCTCGGACTCGGAGTACAAGGGTGGGGACAGTAACCCTGTATTGGAGGCTCTCAGCGTCTTCCGCCATGCACCGCGAATCATGAAGGGTAGGGTCAGCTGCAGACCACGCGAATGCTTGGTACTGAGAACTTCCTAGCTGTTATTGAGGTTGCCATTGCAAAACGGTCCGGGGCACAGCTGAGATATGGCCTGGAGCTGTACGTGTGGCAACATCTTGTGTGGATTTGCCACTGACTCCGACTGTGCGTTTAGGATGCGGAGTCTCAGTGCGAAAGCATGGGACGACAGACATTACGTGCTACGTCAGATTGAGGCTATCGGAGAGAAATCGTATGTCATCGCCTGAACGCTGTAGATGCCGTGCTGATACCGTTGTGGCTGGAAGGATACAGGTACACTTCTGTGAGTGCACCGTACAATCGACTCATCCTTACCAATTCAGGTCCTCGCCGAGCACGGGGTCATGACCATCGCGGCCTTACGCCAACAAGATCCTTTACGGATTGAAGTGGTACGTCGCTCCCCTTAGCACGCACCCAGCTATTCCATGCAGTCAGCAGATACTGAATCGCAAGCCGCCATTCGGGCTCAACGTCATCACCGCGGCGAAGCAGCTTCCTCAATACACTCTCAGGGTTGTTGAGACGACTTTGGTTACCCATAAGGCACAGGGTCCAGTTGAGGTGGAGTTAGAGGTTGAATGTGGAATGATCGTCGACCGCGACACTGCGCCGACCAAAAGAACCAAGGCCAGAGCATCAGATATGACTTTGGTGCTCACCGTGACGTCTGAGCTGGACTTCGTTGATTTCCGCCGGATCTCGTGAGCGCATTTGCCCCTCTATCGTACATTTGTTGACTATTCTGGCAGCACAAAAGCACTCAAGGGGACAAAGAAGTTCAGCCTCAACGTAACCTTCATGAAACCCAGTCAATCTATCATTGTTCTCATCGGTTCGGTACGAATTGAGACAACGTAGACCTTGTGCAGAATGTGACTGTCATTGGACTCTCAGGAATGCTATGCCGGTGTTACTGTATCCGAGAGCTACAAGCCTCAGCTCAGTCCCTCCGAATTCCCGGCGCAAGACACTCGGCCCAAAACAAGCACCGTATGTCCATTCCCTGGCGAAGTAGTAGTCTCCTCATCCTTTCTGCCCAGGATATTCTACTCGAAGGTTTAGAAGAAGACCCTGACTTCTGGAACATGGCTCCCGACGAGGATTCCCCGGCGAGGACTGAGACCAAGTCCGAGCGTTCGTCTCAACCGAAGTGTCCCCACCCATGAGTGCTCATGACTTGGCATAGCTGAGGGCATACCCTTGTCAAATCGTCAAGAAGGTATACTAAGGAGGGAAAGTCAGCCATCGAATGATACCACCAAGGGAATCGGGAGCACCACGTCCCTACTCGCCGGTGGTTTCAGGAAACTCACCAACGGAAAATACGAGTGAGTATGCAATATGTCTCTGTGGATCAGAGACCCACCGGCCGGTAGATGTAATCACCTATGCAAGAACAAGATGAATTGCCGGCACCTGTGGTACGGCCGCCGCGCCTTATTCGGTGAGATGGGCGTCGGAAACTGACGACATTCCAGCTGCAAGGAGGGTCTCGACAAGCCGCCTCCCATGTCCAAAAGACGTGTTGAAGCGATCTGCGCGGCAGCCGAAGGCAGTACCACGAACATGTTCCCCATGTCACCACCGACTCGTCCTATCCAGGCCATCCGTCCCGAAGATGTTCCCCGCCCAAATCTGAAGGCAAAGAGCAAGCCCTGTGAGAGAGCGGATGCGCGCCTCAAGCATCTGGATTCCCTTCACGCACAGACTCAGGTCCAAGAGAGTCTCCGGCTACCCTCCGGGCGACGCATCAAACTTGCCGACCACAGTGGCAAACAGACCGGGTTGGATAACGAAGCGACTACGCGCAATTCCGGTATCGAAATCAACCCCGAGTCGTCGCTTGTACTGCTGGAGGAAACTCATCCTGGCTACTCTGACGACGACCTACCGGAGCCTAGCGAGTTGCTAGATTCTCACTGTCGCCAGAATGCTAGTCCTGACCCCTCAAGTGCGAAGTACTCTGACCCCGAGGTAGACGTTCTCATCCAGTGTGTTCAAGAGAGCGAGCGTGCACAGGCGGAGCGGCCCTGCAGCCCTGTGGAAGACGGCGCTGATTGGCTCCGGGACGCTCTCGGTGATGATGCCGACTTTGACCACTATTCCGCCTCCGACAAGCCGACCGATCATTTCTCCAGCCCGGGCTCTCATGGAATGAAGAGGAAAGTGGGATTGAACTCCCCCGCTTCCCAGCGAAAGAAGTCGAAGACCGCGCTGAGCAGTGCAGAGGTCGCATCCCATGGCTCGCCTCCGCTACGGAAGGAGAAGGTACGCTTGCACGTGCACATTATCCACATATTACTGAGGACTCGCATCCCAACGTAGATCACCGTGTGCACGCCTCCACGGCCCTCCCGTGACGCGAGAAGTAAGCAAAAAGAACCGCTCTTTCTACCTGACTCCTCGGATAGCGGGGGAATAGCCCTCAATACTGCGGAGCCTTCTACCATGCATGCAACAGACTCACAACCACTCGACGAGGACGAGCCATTCACTGTTGATCTTGATATGTTCGAAATCCTTGATTGTGGTGTTGACGGCATGCAATCCGAGGCCCTGCCGACAGCTGGAACGACAATGCAAGACGCTGGTGACGACCAAGCACACGAAATTCGGTCACCATCTACGCCTCGTGAAGACAATCAGCCAATACCCCCCATACAGAAACAAGTTCACTGGCAGGACGACGATTCCGACGAGGACGTGTTCGCAACTGCGCTAGAAGAACTGGAGGCATGGGTGCAGAGTGGTGCTGTCGAAATTATACCAGATAATTAGATACCAGAGCATAGCCAGTCTATGAGTAATCGTGTTGTATGTTATATGTAGATGTTGTTGAAGAGCAGTGTGCTCATTTTAGATCCTCATTCTTCGACTGCACGCCCGAAGACTCCGTCGGCGGGTCCACAAACACCTTCAACACATCTCTGAATCGTTCATCCCATGCCACGGGCTTGCCGGGTCGGATGATGTCCCAACCCTCCTCGTCTGCTTTCCACCGCAGCTCTTTCTTCATCCGCTCCGCACGGAGCTCGACCTCAGTCGGAGGTGGGTAGTTGACTTCCTCCTTCGTCGGCTCGCGTGTACCCCGCGCGAGAGCGCGCGCAGTCTCCAGTCGGGCTGGGAGCTTCGCATAGTACTCCTCCCGGGCCTTTGCGATCTCGGGAGCAAAGTCGCGCACAAATGACTTCTTGTAGTACGGCTCAACGTCCTTGTCGAAGTCGAGGTCGGCAAGGGAAGGTTCAGAAAGGTGGGGCTGGGAGGGGTCCGGCTCGGAATGTGCCTCAGCCTCCGCTACTAGCCGCTCGAGCTCTTCTGCGGGCGGGGCTCTGAATGGCCGCGTTGCGCCCATAATGAGTCGGTATGCGGCCTCGGCACCTGCACGAGCCTTGTGTCGTTGGTTGAAGAACTCCCAGATCATGTGCGGGATCTGCGAGAAGCCGATGTGGTCGACGAAGTGGACCAACAAGATCGGGGGCATTGGTGGTATGTTCGCCGGAGGTGTGCTTATGGACTCGGGGATAGTGGACTGTTCTGCCGGCTTGGCAGGTGGTGCTGCATGCTGCCGGAGATGTGGTGGCGTAAAAGCCGACAATGGCTGCGAGGGAGGGAGGCGGGATGCAGTTGGGATGGGCTCGCCGTCGATTTCAGGACCGTCTGCTGCGAATTCTGACTCTGGTTCGGACTCGTCGAACTTGCCGTCGTTCTCAAGCTCTCTTGCGAGTGCTTCCTCCCTATCAATGATCTCTGGAGGTTCTGTCCAACCCCTCTTCAGACCAGCCATGAACTCCTTGAACGTCGGTCTCCCGACGAGGACAATGCCACCCTCCAGTTCTCTTTTCCGCTTTGCCTCGGGTGAGTCGTGCGGCAGAGTGACCGCCGGTTGGTCCAGACCTAACTCCTGCCTTCGTCTCCGTTTTATGTCGTCTGCTATTCGTCTCGCCAGGTCACCATGACGTCTGCCATTGATCATCTCGAAGTCGACAGCAGCAGCGACGAGAATAGGCTAAGCGGTCTGTCAATGCCTAAGCAAGTCACAGAAATCGTAGAAGCGAACCTTGACGTACTTGCGGAAGTACCTCATGCTACGATCGGAATCCTCGTCTGCAGGCCATTTGGTACCGTACACGGTGACCTTCCTTGGAAAATCCAAAGAGTGGAGCGGAACGTCTGCAAGATGTTTGACCTTGTCTACATATTCCTTGCGGATTTCCTTGCATTTCCGTCTGTCATAGACGTAGTAGCCTACGACGCTGGAGGTGACACCAAGGAAGATGAGCCAGTTACGCCCAGGTAGTTTGGGCCGCTTGTCAAGCCAGGACGGTGGAATGCCCGTGTATTGGAGAGCCGCCTTCACACCAGTTAGTTGAGACTTCGGCTCTGGGAAGACACTGTCTCCCGCCAGCTTGCTCATCGCCAGACACGGCGACGAAGCAATTGAGTAGGACGCGGCCAGCAGTGAGCAAACAACTCTCTAGCGCCAGCTCCGTGCCGGAATAGAGAAGCCACGTGCGCGGCTGTGAGGCGCCAGATCGCTCCGCCACTTTGAGTGAACCTCATCGTCTTGCCCCCAGCGTCCACCATGGCTACTGCTCTTGCTTCTCTCCTTCCAAAACCCTCCTACGCACCCACTGTATCTGACGACGAAGATGAAATTGTGCAGGTTCCGGCTGTGGCTCCTTCCCAATCTGTAGTCATACGCGCGGCTGTTCCACCGTATGGACAGCGTCGAGGGTGGAAACCTACGTCTCCAGATGACTTCGGTGAGTTGCCCAATGGTCGTCATCCTCCTTTGACTTACCCGTTAAAGGTGATGGTGGATCGTACCCCGAATGCCATGTCGCACAGTATCCTCTGGGAATGGGGAAGAAGAAGGTGCGTCTAGTGCATTGTTCATGCGATGTTACCATTATTAAGCCTACCTCAGGCTTCCTCTGGCAACACACTCGCCCTTCAAGTAGACGCTGAAGGCAACGTCCGCTACGATGCTATTGCGCAGCAGGGCCAACGGCCTGGCAAGATCATCCAGTCTCAGTTCAAAGACCTTGTGCCCTTGGCGCACCGGAAAGACCTCGATGACACAGCAAGGCAAATGGAGCGTCCCTCAGAAGATGAAGTACAGGCGACTACTGAGAAGACACGGGCTGCGTTGGAAAAGCTCGTGAATGGGAAGATCAAGGCCGCACAGCCGAAGAACGTACCAGACAGCCAAGGCAAGACGTCCTTCATCCGCTATACACCTGGCCAGCAAGCTGGGTCGGACGGACTGAAACAGCGTATCATCAAGATGACGGAAGTGGTCGAGGATCCTCTCGAGCCTCCGCGCTTCAAACACAAGAAGATACCGCGTGGACCTCCCAGTCCGCCGCCGCCAGTGCTAAGAAGTCCTCCTAGGAAGGCGACCGCTCAGGAACAGAAAGAGTGGATGATACCCCCTTGCATTTCCAACTGGAAGAACAACAAGGGTTACACAATACCACTCGACAAGCGTCTCGCAGCAGACGGACGAGGTCTTCAAGATGTGCGTGATAATACGCTACTCAATGATCCTGGCTCATGACCCCCTCTACCTTTCTAGGTTCATATCAATGATAACTTCGCGAAGTTCTCAGAGGCACTCTTCATTGCAGACCGGCATGCGCGCGAAGAAGTTCGGCAACGAGCACTCATGCAGCAAAAGCTTGCAGAAAAGGAGAAGGCGCAGAAGGAGGAGAATCTCCGCATGCTTGCGCAACGTGCCCGCGAAGAACGTGCAGGCATCCCCGCGGCCCGGACAGACAGCAAACCGTCTGCAGGAAGTGCGGCAGCCATGCAATCATCACTTGGTGCATACGGCAGCGGCTCCGAGTCTGAGTCCGAAGAGGAGGATGAAGAGGAGGACGAGGAGGCGGCGCGGCTGCGGGACCAGATGCGGCAGGAGAAGCGGCGCGAGCGCGAGCGCGAGTTGCGGATGTCGAACATGGGCACGGAGCAGCGTGCGAAGATGCTCGCGCGACAGCAGAACCGCGACATCTCAGAGAAAATCGCGCTCGGGCTCGCCAAGCCGACGCTCTCCAAAGAGAGCATGCTCGACTCGCGGCTGTTCAACCAGGAGAGCCTCTCGGGCTCGTTCGCAGACGACGAGGCGTACAACCTCTACGACCGCCCGTTGTTCCACGGTTCCTCCGCTGCCGCTGCGATCTACAAGGCGCGCGGCAACATCACGGAGGGCAACCAGGACTCGTTCGGCGAGGGCACGGAGGAGGGCATCTCGCGTGCACTAGACAACGATCGCTTCGGGCTCGGGCAGGCCAAGATTGGGTTCGAGGGTGCGCAAGACCAGGAAGTGCGCGAAGGCCCAGTTCAGTTCGAGAAGGACACTGGCGACGTGTTCGGTCTCGATAAGTTCTTGGACGAAGCGAAGAGCGGGAAGAAGAGGGGTCTGGACACAGATGCGTAAGTGGCCAGTCTCAAAAATTGATTTCCTTGCTCACGAGTGTTGTTGCAGTGGCGGGTCGCGCAAACGTCAGCAGCTGGACAAGGCAGCCGAGCGCGACTCGTGAACGCCTCTCTCTGTTCGTGTTTTGTCTGTGCTAGTAGTGTATCACGGTTGGCAATTTGACTTATATTGATCATGTCATGACGTGAGGACCACTGCATTAGCTATACTTGGATTTTCTTTTACAGTACTGATACAGCGATGATACAAACGAAAGCGGACCCGACGACAAGCAACGCGAAGCGACCACGGAGTACGATCATGCCTTAGCCCAATCTGACCGACGGAGTAGGTCAGCTAGGTATTTGCCCTCTTCCTGGTAGTTCAGAGGCATGATCTTTTGAATGCTGTAGCGCACGCGGGTCATATCCTTGAGTGGAATGTCAATGAGAGGCGTTCACAGAAGACGAGAATGAACGTACATTGAAGGTCTCCTGCCTGGCCCGGCATGTGAAGTTGTACGCCGTACCAACAGCTCGCTCCACCACCTTAGTGAACTCGATATCGTTGCGCTCCTGTGATGCATATAGTTAGCGCAGCGCCGATGTGGGTAGATGCGATGCAGCCAACATACCCTAATTTCCATGGCCTCGTTTGCGGGCATACCAAACACGAGCTCCCCGACGTCGTTGAAGCCCTGGAGCCACACCTGGCCAGAGTAGTCCGCACACGCCATCGGGAATATGTACCGGTAATGCGGCTTGTCCCAGCTCTTGTTGCACTTTTCGCAGCGCCAGCCGTCGTGGCCCTCGAGCACCTTCTTGTTGCAGCCCTGCGTCTGGCACGCGGGGTACGCGATGTTGTCCGTCTTGATGTGCATGACCGTCGCGCGCGCGTAGAACGTGTCCACCTTGTCCGACGTCCCGAGCTCGCGCGTCTTCACCTCGTTCAGCGGGAGCACCTCCGCGCGGTCGAACTGCGCGAAGCTCCCCGCACCTGCGCCCGCGTTCGAGTACGCCTGGTACGTCTGCCCTGCGCCCGCGGCGTCGTACCACCCCCGCAGTGCGTGCGCCTCCGGGATGTCTGGGTTGATCTGCATGATGCTCGTCGAGAACATGGAGAGCGAGCGCCCGCCGAAGTCGCTGACGTTCGCCGCCTTGATGGCGACCACCGGCTGGTCATCGTGGACGAACGACTCGGCCTGCTTGCCCCAAAGCGTAAGTCGCACGGCATACCCTGAGCGATCGACTAGAGTGAGTTCGCGTTTTTGCAGCTATTTGAGAAGCATGAGCGAGAGCCGTACGGTAAGATGAGCCGACTTACTGTCTTGCCCGCTTTGGACACTATTTCTGTGAGGGGGGTAATCTCTTTCACTATGCCGATGACATCTACGCGAGGTCAGCGCAAGTGAAGACGATGACATTTAGACTTACCGCAAACAGAGTCCTTCGTGAGTTCAGTGAGCTTCGCGAGTTCGACGAAGTTGTACCGGATCGTTGGCACATTTGTTGTATCCGTACACTGTCTCACTGTATGAGACCTATGTGGCATTGTGAAGGATCCGGCGCACCTCCTCCACTTCAGTATTCCGCTCAAAATTGAGTTCGTACTCATTGTTGACGCTCGAGAACTTCTTCTTGGCTAGGTTGACCCTTGCACGGGAGATGTAGTATACCTTGCCCTCCTGGATCTTATCGTACAGTTCATCGACCGCCTGGTTGAAACCTGTGGCTTTGATCTCCCCCGTCTCGTCCACGAGGGTGACGCTGAAGAGCTTGCCCTCTCCCCGCTGATTGGACCATGTTTTGATGTCTGACTTCTGGACGACACGGGCCTTGATTGTCCAGTTATTCTGGTATGGACTCAGACTCTCAATGGGGTAAATGGCAGCTCGCCCAGCACGTCCCCGCTGATTCGACTGCTGCTTAGGAGGGGCAGGGGCTAGTGTTGTCGTGGATGGCGGTTCTGCCGTCGTTGCAGCACCGGGGGCTGGTGTGGTGTTTGTGGTAGGTGCTTCAGCGGTGGACGGCGCTACCGGGCTACCGATTTTCGCGGCGTCCTTGGCCACGACACTCAAAGCCAACACAATAAGGAGGCTTGAGTAACGCGTAAGGTGAGTCAGAAAGCTAATCTGAAGACACGGAACTGGACACACCGCTTCCCCTGCACTAAATTACACGAGAACTTCTCAACAACAGCAATTGAGTGCTTCTTGATTTGCCCTTCCTCTATCAAGTGGTTGAGCTGTGTGGCCAACATTGCCTGAAGAAAGTGTTCTCCATCGGAGACGATGATGCGGTAGCGGTCCACGTTCGCAGCGGCCCCAGTCGTGGGCGGAACCTTCTTGAAGGACAGAAACTGGACGGTGGGCTTTGACTCGAGGATGTCATCGTCGAGGTTGGAAAGGTCATTGAGGCGCATGCAGATGCCTGCGGTAAGTTGTGGTTGGGTGTCCATGGCGGGGGCTGGGCTGGCGGCGGAGGAGATGGCGGAGAGAGACAAGTTACGACGCGAGACGCGTCCGGCCGCGACGCGCCTAATACGCGTTTCTTACGTAACGCGCCCTCATTGGGAAGAGCTGCCCATACTGAACGCCGACTCGGTTTTGCGCTGCTTGTTCGGCTGCCTATCAGCGACCTCACGCTCGCAGCATCTGGCCACCGTCGCGAGTTTCTCTGGCTACAGGTGAGGGAGAAACTACCGAACTCATCGCCCCATCAGCAACCAAGTGCTCGTTGAAGCTGCATGTGCACATCCGCGACCGAGACAGCGCGGGTGAGCAGTCACACGGCCTGCCATTCCGTTCTGTGTCCACAGGCACACAAGACGCTTCTGCCGGATCGGACGCTGGCTTGACGCCTTTGCTAGTCCAGGATACATTGCCGCCGTTTGAATGCGCATATGTGACGCCTGGCGCCTTCGTGCACATATGCATATAATGCCTACGCTGTGCCCCTCGCCCCCGTAGCTGAGCAGATCCAGGCCTCCGTCTTTGTCTGTCGCTTGCACCTCGTTTCCCTTTGCTGCTCCCCGACAAACCTGAGCACCGTGACGATGGCCAGCAGTCTGTCGCCCTATGAGCCAGTCACATTCGTTTTCACGGATCAGTCTGCAATCATGCGTTTCTATCCGGATAGGGACGGCCTAATCACCAACGACTGGAATGTGACCTACACGGACAGCAGCTTCGTAGACTGGTCGTACGACCACAACTTTGGCACCGGTGTGCGATTTTCACGCTGTCCACTTTTCTCTTCGTGTCTCATGCTGCGACTTTAGAACAGCTCCCATCGGACCATGCTTGAGGGCGCATCCATGGTCATCGACTGGGCTGGCACAGAAGTTTTTGTCTACGGAGAACCTGTATCAGAGGGAGCCTACGAGGCTTACGTCGACGGCAAAGTTATCCAGCATACCCCAGATCCATCATACCCAGCCCTTCTCTTCAGTCAAACAGGCCTGCCATATGGTTTGCACACGGCCGTCCTCAATGTCACGGGAGGGGAAGTGTCTATCACGGGCTCTGCCATCACGATAAACATGAGTGGAAAAGGGTATGTGCAACAACTATATGTTCTTGCGGCTCCCCTTGTGTACTCGTGCAAACTCGGCTTCCAGGAACCCTACCGTGCGCAACATCTACGCGGTAGACAACACCACTTCGCCTCTGAAGGCCAATCCCCTCTTTGTCGGCGATGCCGCAGAGTGGACTCCCACCGCCCTGTACACCAACCAAACGGCAGACGGTTACAACTGTCTTACGACGTCAACATACGGCGCAAAGCTCAACTTCACGCTGAGCGGGGCAGCTGCCTTCATGATCACAGGCAGCTGCGACTGGACGCAAGGCCTGTTCACGGTCGCCGTGACCAGCGACACCCCCAGCGCGACGTCCTCCATCACAGACAACACGATCCAGTACAGCGCACGTTCGCTATGGACGCAGGGAAACTACCCCAAGTATCTGGCATCGGGCCTCGATGTGAACGCGACGTACACGGTCGAGATCACGAACCTGGGGGCCAACTTCAACCTTGCAGCAGTATATGTGTATGATATCGGTACAGCCCCAGAGACAAGGTGGGCAGCGTTTCTGCCCTATATGTTCTGCCGTGCGTATAACTATCCATGGTAGCTCCTCTGTGTCACCGTCATCGACCGGCAGTCAATCATCTTCGCCCTCGGCCTCTGCAAAAGCGGCGAAGTCGACCTCGAACTCGATGAACATGAGGCGTCCTCAGATGGGCATGATGGTGAGCACAAACTGCTTCGTTGGCTATCCACGCTCAACATTGATGTACGGGTCAGTTGGTGTGCTCGCTGCTCATGATTGCGGTCGCATTGCTGTAGCTCCTCACCGTCGAACATGGTTCTGCCTGTTGGTGTGTTGGAGTCAGAGGTTGCAGTTTGACATACCTTGGCTTCATTCGTCAGGTTGGGGCGACGAGTTGAGACAACACATATGGCCATTGCCCCGCATCCATTCTGATCCGAGCGGCAAGCATAGGTTCTGTTGCTATGCGGGCCGAAGCAGCATCTCGCAATGAACCTTGAGACAAGACGAAGGAGAATAATCGGAGGGTAGGGTATGCCCCGCGCCCACAGCGTGCAGCGACGGCATCAATCACCACCAGGAAAGCTAGTCTGTCAGAGGCGTCTCCTACACAAATTGACATCCACGAACAGTTGATGTCGGTGAGTAGTCCCACGTTCTGTCAAATCCCTGAGTATATCAAGGCACACAAAAGCTTCCTCCGAGCCGGACGCTGACTCGACGCCTATTCAGTTGAGAACAAGCCGTAGTAGTGACATGGGATGCCTGGAGTGCTCGAACACAGCGCTCGTGTTTGTGCATAAAATGTGAAATCTGCGATCCCTCATCCACTGTCCAGTCGCCCTCCGTCACTCGTCAGAATCGACTGTCCGCGGCTCACAGTTGAGCATCGTTCTCCGCCAGTCGCTCCTTACCGTTTTCCGGCAACCCGTAATAGCATAGCAATGGCCGCTGCTCCTCCTCCTTATAATATTGTTGGCTTCGGCCTCACGGATCAATCTGCGATCATGCGTTTCTTCCCCCACAGAGATGGACTGATCACCGACAACTGGAATGTATCATACTCGGACAGCAGCTTCGCGGACTGGTCGTATGACCACAACTTCGGTTCTGGCGTAGGTTCCTATTAGTGGTTCATATCTCTTCGTTTCATCTCACGTGCGGGTCCGCAGGTTAGCTCGCACAGAACCGTGCTTGAGGGCGCGTACGTGGTCATTGATTTCGCTGGAATCGCTGTCTCTGTATACGGAGAAGCAGCGGGTACCTTCGAAACGGTTATCGACAGCGAGATCTTCCAGCCTTCTGTGGATACATTGGCTTCAAACCTGCTCTTCAGCATAGACGACCTACCATATGGGCTGCATACGGCCGTTCTGAGGGTTACGGAAGGAGAGGTGTCCGTCACTGGCGCTGATATTTTCCTTGCCTTGGGCGACGCTGGGTATGTTTGATAGGTCAAGTCGGATGCACTTCGCATGTTCTGACGGCACGCAGGACCTACACCACGGTGCACAACATTTCTGCGGTCGATACCAGCACATCCCCTCACTCCGCAAACCCCCTCTTCGTCGGCGACGCTGCTGACTGGTCGGTTGCGACACTATACACCAATCAAACGGCGGATGGCTACCCATGCCTCACCACATCAACATACGGCGCAACGCTAACGTTCACTCTCAATGAGACGGTCGCGTTCATGCTCCTCGGTAGCGATGACTGGGCACAAGGTCTATTCACCGTCGCGGTGTCTAGCGACACCCCTGGTGCCACCTCTTCCGTCACCGACAACACAATCCAGTATAGCCCACGCTCTCTGTGGACCCAGCTGGACGTACCGAAGTACATAGCCTCGGGTCTGGACAGCAATGCGACGTATACAGTCCAGATCACGAATTTGGGTGCCAACTTCAACCTTGCATCCGTTGCAGTGTATGGCGCGACCGCCCATTCAACGTCAAGGTAAGCTGTAAGATAAAATGTGTCTGATGTCGTTGTAGTAACCCTCGTAGCAGTGCCGCCCCTTCATCGTCGCCGACGGGTTCGCATACTGTGAACAGCCAGAGCAGCCAGTCGATGTCATCATCATCAAGCTCGGCATCTGGCACTGCGTCTGCAGCAGCGGGCACATCTAAATCGAACGCAACAAACACGCGACGTCTTCTGACGGGAACAAAAGTAAGTCCCATTTTCCACGCTGAGAAGTCACCTGGTCCTGACGAGGGTACATTAGTTGGTCGGGTTCCTGCTCCTGGTCATGGTGGTTACAATACTGTAGACCCCCATTCATGATCTCGCCTCTCCTTGCACGGGAGACCATATACCATTGCTATGCTGTACTCACCGGCAAGATGATGATCGATGATCCATTTTATCTGCCATCCCAGTGACCACCATCGCTGTGTGCTTGTGGATCGTGGCTCACCCGATAGTAGAGGTGGATGTACAGGGACCCCTTCCGAGTGCGTCATGTGAGATCCATTGCAGGACGGCGTATCGTACAGTGACCAGTGAAGAATACAAGAATACAGAGGAAGGCACTAATGCTACAACAGAATATAATAGCAATAACAATAGGTGTCCAGTGCAAATCAAACTTCAGGCGATATACTCCGCGCCTGCCTGCGTCTCTTTGTAGGCGAGCACACTCGGATCGGGGACGCTGTGATCACAACTTCTGCACGTGTAGCTGCCTTCCGGGGTGGCGGTTTCTTGGGAGGAGGCAGATCTAAGTCTGTGGCGGCCAATTCTACGTCCAGCTGTGAATAGTTGACTTCTTCCTCCTCTTCGGACTCTACGTAAAACTTGTCCTCTTCATCTGCCGGCCGCTTGCGCTTCGGCGGACGTCCAACCCTCTTCTTCTCCTTCTTTGGCGTGATGGTCTCGCTGCCTCGTTCGACCACGCGACACTCTTCTACCTCGACGCCGGCTTGGAGGAGGACGTCAATCCACACCTATAACAGAATGACATAAGCGGAGTGGACGGAGCGCGCGACGGCCACCCCACCTTTTGGTTCTCCTGCAACCTATCGCCCGGCCCTTTCACTTCGACGAACTTGCATTTCTGGAGATCGTCGTTCCATATAATCAGGTCTGGGACACCCCCGCACCGACCCGAGTAGTCCTCGCAGATGAGCTCGCAAATAACAGCGAGAGCTACACCCCCTAGGCACTGTGAGGGTAATATTCAGATGCCATCACACTTGTAATGAAGTGGTAGCTGGCGAACCTTCGTAATTTCGAGTAGATCGGCTTTCTCGAATAGATCCCACTGGACACCAACACACCACGTCTTCTTCGCGGCATGTTCCTCGAAGACTTGCTCCAAGACCTCAGGACCATGTCCGGCCTTCAGAGCATCCAGGCGTTTATCGACAAGTTCCTGCCTCGCATAGTAAAACGTGTCCTCCGCGATGTCGAGGGGGGCGTGCTGGTACGGCGTCTCAAATGCACCAGGAATGTCAGCAAAGATGATGTCCCAGAAGAGAAGGCCGAAGAGTGTCATCACGACTCGTCCCTCTGAGTGGAAACTAGCAGAGAGAAACGTGAGTGTTGATACCAGGTCCGACCTAGGTGCATGTCTCACCCCTTGTAGCCCTTGCTCTCGTAATACTGGAGGGCAAGCATCTCAACGGTGACGTCTTCACCGTCTTTGCCTGCCCATATAGACTTGCCTGTCCACTTGGGTGACGCCTGTGGGAGACCGTGAGCGAGTGAAAACACCTGCGGGTAGCGATCATACCTCCGGCGGATGTTTCTCTGGTGGTACAGCCGCCGGCTGAATCCAGTCAGCAAGTAGAGCCTGTTGAGCAGCAGTAGCACTAGATGCAGTCTTTGCAAAAGACTTCGCAGACTTGTTGACGTTACGGCCGAAAGGATCTAGCTTCAAGCTCTGGTCTCGATGGTAGACCCTGGTCCCGACAATTTCGACCACGAGGGCCTTCTCAAGCATGCCCTCGCAAATGTGGCGCTCTTCTTCGGGGACCTTGAGCCTTTTCTCCAGCGTGGTGAGCCGACGCACCAGTTTTGGCCGGTAGACTGCGAACACGGTCTAACAGAGAGCGTGTATGTTGAAGAGAAGGACCTACCGATGTGAGTGTCGTCGTCTTGCAAGGCGTCAATGACGGCCTCTTTGGCTCGCTCGAACTGCTTGAACTTCATGAGGAGGAGAGCACGACGCTCGTGCCACCTCCCTCGACGCCCACGTCGCCATCTCCGCTGAGCAAGAAGAGTTTCCAGAACTTCCAGCTCGGTTTCGTGCTCCCCGAGCATTCCCAGCGCTGCAGAGCCCTTGCAGACCACTCGGGTCAGCACATGTCCTATCCACCAAAACCCGTCAGCCAACAACGTGCATACCTAGCTGCTGAACGTACCGCATTCGAACCGCTCAAGCCCCCGTGGTCGGCCACTTTCCTCGCCCTTCATCTTGACCAGCATCTTCCAACGCTCATAGGCCTCCTCAAAGATGGGCTTGAGCGCTCGCGCCTTGCGCTTCGAGGGCCCGTCCTCGCCCTGGCCATCATCCTCTCCCAGCACTGACACAGCATCGTTGTCGACGCCCATCCTGCTATCAGGTTTCTCGCTCTTCTTGGGAGTTACCGGCGTCTTAACCCTCTTCGCGGGCGGGACGGGGGTACGGCTCGCCGCCGAGCGTGCGCGGGCAACCAAAGTCGAGGTGCCCTCCAGGATCTCGTCGACGAGTGCTTCCTTGTCGAGCGCGTCCTCATATGCTAGTAGATCGGCCCGCGAAGGCCAGATGTCACGGGTACGGGAGTACTTGTACGACGTATATGAGCGCTTCTGGGCGTATGCTAAGATGGATTCGGTGAGTAGCGATGTCACCTGTTGGGTCCTACAGGTGACGGTGAGCCGAACGGCAGCCAAGGAGCTCCGAAAAATACACACTTGCGAAAGTGCACAATATTGATGCGTCGTAGCAGCTTCACAATCTGGTCATTGACGCGTACGCATGTATCTGCTTCATGTCAACGACATCCCATGAGGTGGTGGGGTACAACTTACCAAGTGTCTTCATGACGACAGTCTTGAGTCTATCGGATTGAGTCCGTCCAGAGAGGAAGACGTTGCTCTGGATGAGAGCAGGCTTTCCAGGTCTACCCCGCCTACTGGATATACCCATGTAATAGCCAAGCGTGGCTTGACTGGAACATGTGCGAATAAGTTCGTCAATCAGTACGTCCTGCAGACCCGCATTTAGGTCATAGGGTAACAGCTTCGGCACTCTTGTCGTATGCATACCTTTGCAGATCCCTTCACTTTGAACTGTTTCGCAACAGCCTTGAGCTCCTCGACGGTAAGGCACTCGAGCAAGTCACGAAGGGATGCGCTGGATTCGTCCTCAGCGAAGACCATATGCGCCTTCTCTTCAAGCCGAGTCGCTATTGCTTCTCTTTGCGGAGCAGTCCCAGCCCCTTGTTGGACGGGTCCCGGTTGCTCAGCATTATCTGCGTGCATTGCATGGTCAATCAGCTCAGGCCTGCTACTTGTTGCTGTCTGTTCTGGGTCGTCTGGAATGGATGCATCGTGAGGCTCCTCCTTGACCTTGGCGAAAGGTAGAATGTCTTGACTAAGGTGCAAGGGCTCAGTCTTTGTGCTGCCTTCCTGACCACTGGCAGCGGCGTTTGCGGCGTTATCGCGCTCTGGAGTGACAACCTTACCGCAAAGCTCGGCAATGGCTTGGCGTATGTTGTCCCCTAGCTCGCCCTCGTACTTTAGTGTGTTGAGTCGGTGCCATTTGTCTGTTTTGCGCAAGCACAGTCTCACAAGGAGGTAGCGTGCGTGATCTGCACCCGATGAGGCAGTGTTATGAGGTAGACCTGCGCACTCACAAGACATCTTGCTATATTTTGCAAGGCAATCAATCTCATCCAGTGTGAATAGGTGATGCTCGTGCCTCAAGACAGTAGCGAGCATGTCTGTAATCGTCAATGCACCAGTCTATGATGACTCGGAAAATGCAAATGCACACCTTCAAACAGACAGACATACATAGATACTCGTGCCTCTGATCCACCCTGACCATCTTCGGTAGAACTTCCTGCAGCAGGAGGGAACGTTTCCTCCTCGATACTATTCCCGAAAACCAGCTTGTCCGCTGCACCCGCCGGGGGAGATTTGGAAAGCATTCCTGGGTATAAAAAGACTCGGCTACTGCCTTGAAGTGGTCGGCGGACTGACGAAATAGGGAGGGTATCGGTAAAATGAGGAGGTCCACAGACAGGAGGTCGCCGCCACCCTCGTTCCTCGACGCGAGGTGGTGACGCGCAAGCGTGACTCATTGTGACCGTTCGCGTATCCCGTGACGGCTGGGGTCGATTGTCACGGTGTCTTGCAAGTAACATCCAGCAGCGTGAGCTTCAACTTGGCTGAAACTTTCCAGTCACGGATGTAAGATGGTCAAACACACGCAGCCGCGAGGGATTCTTGAAGGTGCGCGGATAGCTCTACAGACGCACTGCGGACACGGATCCGCAGTGTAGTGTGCTCCCCCTTGAGAGAGACTTCATCTTGTTTTGCGCACCGTGACAACGACGTTGGTGATCTATCCTGTCGGGCCCACACAGGCATATAATAAGAGGCACTGTGTTCCCTCTTGAGCCTGCGACGGCGTCGTGGACGTCGGACAGTGGCACACAACATATCGGATATTGCTTGCGTGGGCGCTCGAATATATTGATGGCACACGATCTTCAATGGATACAAGTCTTTGAAAGATGTTAACGGCGGCCTCGGTCTGGACTGCTTTGAGGATTCTGCTCGTCGCCGTGGGCACTCTGGAGAACGATAGATTGGCTGCATGGGCCGGGAAGGTCATTGTCAATGCGGCCGGCGCCAGGCGGGCTCGCGGCTATATTGACGCGTTATTTGGCCACGGCGTGGCACTTACGTAAGGAGGCTGCGTATAGCAACTGTTGTGATTATTGTTCTTGGAACGCTTGACTCCGCTTGTACGCGACAATGAGGACACGATGACTTTGAACAATAAGACGGTTATGGGCTTCTGGGAACGCTTCCCAAAGCCGGAGAACAATATAAGAATGGAGGAGCACAGTTGGTTAATATCCTCACCTCTCGGTCAGGCCTCTCCTCGTTCTTTCTACGTCTGGTGTCGGGACACCCTCCTTTCATTACCGTCTGCAGCTCGCGATCGACTCGAGTTCACGTCTTTCCCTTACATATCCACTCACTCTAGATAACCCATCCACACCTAGACTGCACACCAAGATGTTGCCTCCCCGTGCTTGTGAGTCCATCTACAGAAGAAGAGGCATGGACGCTGACCAAACGATGCAGACATATTCTTCGGCTTGAACGCCATCCGAGCTCTCAGCATCATCTCTCTGGTGCTTGTCTTCGCAAGCAGCATTTTCGTCATGACCAAGGATGTTCAAGCCTTCCATGAACTTCAGGCCCAGTCGAATAACACTAGCCTCGCGAACTGCGATTACATTCCGTGAGTTCACTTCGCTGGTTCTTGGACCAAGAGGATACTGACCGCGACGCCGCATTACAGTAATAGCGACGTACCCAATCAGGCTGCTGGTATCTTCTGGGCAGTCATCAACCGCATCTTGATCATGTTCGAGGTCATCGCTCTCATCCTGTCCGAGGTCGGCTGGCCCTACGCCTTCTTCGACCACTACTTCCCCGTACTCGGCAGCGACTTCGGGCTTGGGCCACTCGGCATCTTCCAGTGCCTCATCGGCGCCACGATCCTCTCGCATCACGTCGACGACTTCACGCTTGTCGCTGCCTTCTTCCTCTTCGCTCTCGGCTGCCTCAACATGCTCCTCGGGCTTATATTCCGTGAGCGAGCCAAGGAACGCCGCAGCATCTTCGCGTGGCGCGAGCGCGCGAAGGACGTCTTACCTACAAGCAAGCTCCCTGCGCCCCTCCAGGCCCCGACGGAGAAGTTCGTCGACGACGTCTTCAGTGGCAACTGGAGGGGTGGCGTCAGCGAGTTCGGCAGGAAGAAGAAGAGTGGCTTCGGTTTCGGCAGGCAGGGTGAGAAACAAGCTGGGCTGAAGGGTGCGTATATTCGTCACTGGGAGTCAGACAAAAGCTGACAAGAACACGCAGGCTTCCTGATCTCGAAGCCACTCGAGACGCTTCCTCGCTACGCCACACAGCCTCGTCCTGGAACCCCGTCGGCGTCGAGCTCACGCTCAGCGACGCCAGAGCCGCGGTTCAAGTCTAGCCCCATCGCCATCTAAACGCGTGAAACGAGCATCAGACGACACTTGACGTCTACAGACATTACCCACACATTGGGACGATCTACACCACGGACAACGCTTTAATCTCTGACGCCTCTGCGAGGCTTTTGTAACGCATCTGTAGCCTTAGTCCACGGCACTAGCCTGTACTCCTTCTGTCAGTGTAAAATATACCACAGGGATAATGGTGGATGGTTGTACCCACGCAGACGCAATGTGACTCCGCTTGTTATACTTCATCTGACTTCTAGCTGAAGTGAGTGTACGATCTGGTGCTCAGGGTATCTCCATTGCGGGAATAGGTACAACTAGGCTAGTCCGTATCTGATAGGTCCATGTCAGAGTCGTCGTCATCTTCCACTTGGCTGGATGTCTTGCTGGGCGATGCGCTTGACGCAACCATGGGAAGTAAGGTTGATAGCGCGTATGGGTCAGTAGGAGGCAAAGGAGGTGGGCTAGTAGAAGGGAGAGGAGGCGGATCGGTAGGCAGGGGAGGTGGCGGGCCCAACGGAGGCGGAGGCGGCGGGGTACCACGTGGTAGACTGGGTGCGGGCGCACCGTTAACAATGCGGTCCCAAAGGGCCTGTCTGTCATAATCGAAGGTACTGCTCACGGCGCTACAAGGCGGTTTGTCTGGCAGATGGGGACTGTCCTGTCCGTTGTAGACGAATAACTTGGACGAGAGGAAGTACGTGTTGGGATAGGTCGCCCACCGTCGTGGCTGATCACAGCCCTCGCCTTCAACTTCGTCTAATGGCGATTCGGCACTCTCACTGCTAGAAGCAGAAGTGTTGTCATCTTCACAAGGTGTTGAGAGAGCATGGGTTCCTGATGGGAGTCGCAGCTCTTCCTGTTCTTCTCCCGCGATAGTAAACAATGTCTCTTCGTCGCTGCCGTCCGATTTGCCTTGTCTGTCCTCGCCAGTGATCATCTTCCACACTCGCACGCGTGGGTCGACAGTGCCTATCCAACCCCTGGGGTAACCCCAAGTTGCCATATTTCCAAGCCACTCGACGTACTCTCCGGGGTCTCCGTCCCTCAAGCCAAGTGCGTCGCGCAGCACCCCGCCCTTCACCTGCCCCGGTTCGAACTCCTCCAACCACGCCAGTCGCTGTCGCTTCCAACCCTCCACTTCGTGCAGACGTTGGGAGCCTGCCAACGACTCCTCCTTGTAGAAGTTGTACATTTGGCGGGAGAGGGCTATGAGAGCGTGGTCACGACGCTGTACGCAGGACGAGACTTCGTGGCCAGGTTCTCCGCAGTTGAAACAACGTCGCACGTTGCTATCGTCCCTCTTCTCGGTCTGCTCCATCCCAAGAATACCGTCCCCGCAGCGTTCGTAGAAGTGAAGCTCGTAATATGGCCTGCCATAGCTTGGCGTGCTATCGACAATGAAGGGTGGGATGGGATGCGCGTTTGGGTAGCCTAAGGCTTCTCCGAGACGTCCTTCGTCCATGGTTCCCGCTCCCAAGCGTCGAGGGCTTCGGTCACTGTCTGCGCGTCCCAGCGACCCTTCGCGACTTCCTTGCCTTCGATATGCAGTGCCGGGATCCAGTAGACATATTTTCGCTTCCACCGCTCCTGGCCTGGGTCCTGGATGTTGATAGTCTCGAGGTTGAACGGCCGTTGTTGTCTGACTTTGGCTAGTTCTGCTTTGGCAGTCTGTTAGATACATGAGTGGTAGGCTATGAGTGAGTGGTTGGAGACAAGAGCGCGTTGTGTATGACGCACGTCGCAAAGTGAACAGTTGGGTCCCGAGAACAGAGTCAGCCTCGCGAGTCTACCGGCAGCACGCCCGGCCATTCAGCGTCAGCTTTGATATCAGCACTTAATCCCGCGTGCTTGCTCTGGGAACGAGGTTGCAGAGCTATGTACTTCGGAATAATTGAGGCGGAAATGTTCGTCAGCTGAGGACGCTGAAATGACGGAAGACCGTGATGACCGTGCGCACCACTATCTGGATTCTTGCCAAACACTCATACACTATCGGCGGACTTTCCGGCGTGGTGCACTCGCACTGCGGTCCAGAGAGAACGAAATGCAAAGTATGAGGATGGTCGGCTTGAGAGAACGAGCAAGACGTTTGCCGAACAGGTACGCTGCCAGGGTGTAGGCGCTCGGGCGTATCGCTCACCATCCTGCAGGTCAATATGGGCATTATCCAGCTCTTCGCTCCATCCCAATGGGCCTTTTCTGAGGGTATCAACATCCGAGAATCTTCACTCAAAGTAAATTGACTGCATCGTCGTTTTCAAAGTGGTACTGAGGAAGACCAAGAGCCATGACACCACCTCTTGCATTTCGTCTATCCCGGGGCATTGAGGCAACGAACAAACCGCCGTAAGTGCGTCGACTTGGTGAATAACTGTGCAGATTGTCTGAGATTATTATCGAATAAGAATTCCACAAGCATTTGAATGGGCAGAGGCGTATGTCGCAACGCCCAAACGACCACTCCTCAACATGTCTCAGGGCGTACCTGGGATCCCTCCTCCAAAGGAAGTGCTGGATGCATTGGCGGCTGCATCCTCCGATCCGACCAACTGTGGATACATACCAAACGAAGGAGACCCTGCTCTTCGCCTGGCCTCGGTCGAGGAGATGAAGTATCGATACGGGCAGGACATAGACGTCACTCCAGATGACATAGCCATCACGGCGGGCTGTAATCTCGCATTCGTCTCGATAGCCATGGCTCTTGCGGATGCTGGGGATGAGATGATTCTGCCACTCCCCTGGTAGGTCATCCCAAACGACGTGAAGAGCACTACTCACGTCTGCAAAGGTACTTCAACCATGAGTGCGGCTCCATTTCGCTTCAGATCACAGTTCTGTCTGACTCGCTGTCAGAATGACTCTGACTACACTCAATATTAAGACGGTACTTCTGCCGACTCGTCCAGAAGATGGTTTTATGCCGTCGCCCGAGGCATGTGAATCGTTGATCACTTCGAAGACCAAGGCAATCGTTCTTGTGACACCAAACAATCCGGTATGTTGCCGACTCTACGATGGTCGACTAGCCCCTGACATGCCCAGACTGGTTGTGTATATCCCCCGTCACTGCTGGAAGACTTTGCCAAGCTTGCTCGCAAACATAACATCGCCCTTGTCGTGGACGAGACCTATCGTGACTTCATCACTACCGGACCGCCTCACAACCTCTTCAAGCCCTCCGCCATTCCAGACTGGGATTGGCGGACTACGTTTATCCACCTCTACTCCTTCTCCAAAGCATACTGCATTCCAGGCCATCGCCTTGGTCTCCTATGCGCTTCCCCATCTTTAATTCCGCACGTAAACGCTGCACTTGACTCGCTCCAAATCTGCGCGCCACGCCCGCCTCAAGTCGCACTAGCTCCGTTGCTTGCCTCCCTCAGGCCGTTTGTCGATGCGACGTCTCGCGCCGTCGAGCATCGACACCAACTCTTCCGTCAGGTGCTTCCGCCGCACTGGCACATTGGTAGCCAAGGCGGGTATTATGCCTTCGTCAAGCACCCGTTCAAACACGTACACTCGAACACAGTGTGCAAGCGTCTCGCCCAGGAGCTCGGCGTCGTGGTACTGCCCGCTGGGTTCTTCGGGCCGAACCAACAACCCAAAGCGGGTGAGGAACCAGAGCGGTGGATACGCTTTTCGGTGGCGAACGTGGATGACGACAAGGTGAAGCTTGTATGCGAGCGGTTAGAAGAGAGCGAAAGGGTCTTCGGATGGGAAGTTGAGGTTTGATTATCAATTGGCTTTCTGTTCGGGTAAGGGCGTCCCTGTGTTTGTATGTGTCCATGGAGGTGTGTGTTGAATATGATGGAGGTGTCACATCTGATTCCTCCTCCAACATACTATGACCACCACGACATTAGATAGCGAATACAGATAGGCATGTCCGGAAGGTCATCGGTGGAGCAAGAAGTAAACAATGTTATCAATAGATGTCCGCCAGAAGGAATGTCCTTAGGTCCCGATGTCCTCAATCCGTGTTCGCTCCTCAGCTCCAGCAGTACCGCGCCAAGCAACTGGCGCACAACCCATCCCGAGCGATATTCTGCCTCTCCCTAGCTCGATCGACGATCGCGCACGCCAGGCAGCTCGGATATTCGGGATCCTTCTCCCAACCGTTCGCAGTCTCGTTTGCGATGCCTTGCGTGGCGATGTCGAACGTCTGGCTGAGCATAGCCTGCAGCTCGTCTGCGCTGTAGGAGAGCTGCATTGTCGATGTGTTCGTGTAAGCGACCGTCTCTCCCAAGGGCGGTCCGCCGTTGCCGAGGTAGATGACGAGGGGTGCACCCGGCGCAGCACTGCTGTTGCAGCCAAAGAATGTGGGGCGCTTCGTGAGACCCTCTGATAGCCAGGTGCTGTTGTCAGGAGGGACAGGAGGGAAGGAATACGTTCCAGGGAAGTACTGGACACGGTCTTGCGTTGCCTGCCAATGCATAGCTCAGCAATAGCCCCTTCCATTGCGCCCGTGAATAGCTTCGAGACTTACAATAACTGCGCTTCCGTCTACCCAGTTGTCCTCCGTATCTGCCGACTATGCGGCACGCAATCAGCATGACGCAGGAGCCACAAGAGTAATTGCCTTACTGCATCGATGGCAAAGATTACGTCGACCTGACGAGCTTTCACCAGTAGGGGTTGGAAAGGTACGGTCTCATCGTCTTCGCCGCCGTCCACGAGCTGCAGGTAAGTTTCATTCGTGTCGATGAACGTCTCTTTATGCAGGCCCCGGAACGAATTCGGCACCACCCCAACAGTATAGTCAATGGACTCGGGAATCAGCTCCTCCAGTATCTCTACGATCTCTGCAATGGGTGAATCTGCTAAACCGCTGGCCTGTTCCATACCATTGAGTACGTGCCTGGCGGTGTGATAGATAACTCACAGAGCTGTTGTACTCATTGAACAAACTAGCGGACAACGCTTCGACGAACGAGACCTGGTCGTAGCGCGTCACGCAAACGCTGTTGTTCATGGTGCCGAAGTACTCCATAGCAGTGAAAGCACCCAGCATAGGATCGTATGAGCCAAACTCATCTTGACTGACCATCAGTGTCTACTTCAACGCACCGGGTCGGAGACTCACATGGGTTGAACTCATAGATAGGATTTGTCAGTGGGACATAATCGTCGTCTAAGGCGACAGCTGTCGACCAGTTGGCATTGGCAGAGTAGGAGTCAGAGACAAGAATAGGGAATGGCTGCGTATACGTCGCAAACGAGGTTCTTCATATGGGTAAGTGCCAACAATAGTGCGTGTTCACAACAGCTACTTACAAGCTTGGCACAGAAGAGAACGTGATGCCGGCGCCATGGGTCGCCGAAGTGTCAAAGAAAATGGTGGCGTCTGTACCGTTGGCAAAGTGTCTCGAGAGGGCCCGCGCCCAGATATCGCTGATAGTGACCGGGAATCCCTCGGCATGCTTGCCCATGACCTCCTCGACGACGTCAAGCACGTACGCCGCGTCGACAACGGTGTCATTGCTCGGTTCCAGCAAGCCATACTCGGCATTCCATCCACCGAAGCCTGTGGCGTTGGCAGCGCCAGTTCCGAAGACCAGGTCTGGGATGGTAGGGAAGTCGGCCTGGGCGAGCGATGTCACCAGCCAGCTGCCTCCTGAGAGCCCCGCCAAGTATGTCGCCGCTTGCAGGAGGCCTCCCGTACCCGCAGCGACTGCCGAGGCGTTTCGTCCATCGAGTGCGTTCAGGACGCCAGCACCGAACGTCGCTGCGCGGTAGCCGCCTCCGCTCGTCGCAATACCCAAACGCGGATACGCCATCCAGCCGTAGTCTCCGCCCAAGATCCGAGAGACATACGAGGGGAGCTCGCTCCCGTCGGCGGTGCTTTGTACCGTGGAGAGATAGGCTTTCCATGCACTCGGAAGCACCGTAGACTGCTTGCCCGAGAGGTATTGAGACTCTCCGTAGCTGAGGGATTGGGACCCCGCTTTAGTCCCGGCCTCGCGAACCAAGGAGAACCCAGTCGGGCATGGGACCAGCTCGGGGGCGTATGCGGCTGCAGCTGCTGCCTGGCCCGCCGCAAACAAGGGGTTGCAGCATAGGAGCGCAGCGAGGACGTGTACGAGCAAGGCCACCTTGTGCATCGGGCTGTGAGTCTCGAGGGATGTCCGCCCGGGGTCGGGGAGAGGCTGCCCCCAGCGCCGTCATTGGGTCTATATGTATAGCGAGCGCCTTCTCCTGTTTATTCAAGGAGCCGTCAGGGGAAACGTTTGTCGATTAGTTGGCGGCTTACCGTGCGAGTTGTTACCCGCCCCGAAGAAACTCATCACGCGGCGCGCAGCGGCCGGCGTCCACATGTGCCACTTGTCAATGGAGATCCCCATTCTCAGGCACTCATCCGCCTGGATAGCCTCGACCGTTGAGACGCCAATGCGTCCAAGTCATCAGTTCGTACCCACATACCGTACGCACAGAAGAGCAGTGGGACTTGAGCGGGACGCTCGATAGCATCGTGGTGGGAAAACCCGGGCCGATCGTCGTGGCGCATACGCGTGGGCAGACCTTCGCACGAATCGTGAGGACGCTGGAGAGCGATCGTCGATCGTCCGGTCGATTCCGTGATGCAGGGCCAGAATTCGAAACATGGACGATGCGCTGTGCGATCGTCAATGTTCAGTACGCCGAGTTGTCGAGGTCGGTCGGAGAGGCTACCAGACAGACAGTGAGAACATCTTTACGCTTCCTGGCAGTGTTGCATGTATGTGTGCAATGCACGTGCGTTATGACTGGAAGGAATCGTTCTGGGTGACAATTGAGAGCTGATCAGAACGCACGTTCCAGGCGTTCGCTACTGGCAACATCTCCCCGCATAGATTCCGAGATAAGAATTCGAATGCGCGGATGCAATGGTCAGTCATAGGTTTAGCGTTGTATCTGATCCCGCCAGCATAACCAAGGGAACGTAGGTACCTACCATTGCGAGCGTAAGCTCAAGTACAGGATAATAAGTACGTACTCTGCATCCGACCTGACAGCTAGGCCTTCTGGGAACCCCGAACCGGAAATTTCAGCGTGACTTCATTGCACAAAGGTGGAGGTGTCACTTACCTTGACATGGGCGATGGAGTTGAACCGACGACATCCTCAGGGACCATGAGAGACGCTGGTAGCTCGAATGAAGACTCCGAATGGATAGACCGGTGGGTGTGGTCACACAACATGCCATCTCGCAGGAACAGAGGCTATGGCAAGGCATAGGCACCAATACAGTCGGCAAAACTCCTTCAAGGGGGGTGATAAGCCTACACGATGATGTCGCGGGGTGCCATTGACATTGGCATCGTCCGACGGTAACTCAATGGACAGTGAAACATTGCACACGGATGGCATGTCTCCCGCCAACCGCATGCATGCCAACGTTTAGGAACAAACCACCGCACCTCGTACCATGCGGGCGTGCATGTTACCGGTCAAAGGAGGTCGCTTCGAGGTCGCACCCAGCATTCGCGATGTATGTCACTTGACGGCGTGAAATAGAGCAGGGGGCAGGACGTATATGTTGCCTTCGTTATGCATAAGCCAGCCCGAGAGAATCGATGGTGCCAGTAGCAGAGAATGATCAGCCTGTCAGGCAGAGGCCCCACAAGTCGTTCCAGGACGCTTGGACAGGGTTTATATAGCCTAGGTTGATGAGCGAAGCAGCGGTCTGGCTGATTATATGCGTGTAGAGAACAGAGAGACGACGTCCATCAACCCAGGTCGATGCCGTGGTTCGTGGATCGAAAGGCCCATGGTGCTCCGGCTCGGCATCATGTATCAGCAGGCGAATCAGCGATTTGGTGCAGTGCAATTCATGCTGCCATGCACAATGCGCCGTGCTGCTTACCGGTACTGTGCACGTACTTCTTGACGCTCGCCGCACGGTGCACAGAGGACGTGGAACTTCCACCACCACGCAAGAAGTAGTTGCGACTCTTCGTTACATCTTCTAACGCGAGCGTGCGCTAGGCCCAGTCCTGACAGTTGTGATCTCTTTGCTAGACCATGCCTACTCCCCGGCAGGTCTGTCTGTCACTCAAGTTCACGGCGGGCCCCTTTGATGCGCATACAGCCGCATATATACTGTATAATCGTCCAGAAGGGCAATATAGGCTTCTTCAGTGCGGTGTCGCCACATCCAAAGTAGAAGAGGTCGGGGTAGCCTCCAGTGACCCGAGTATGCCAGCAGCCTAGTTCTGAGTGCGCCGAGCTCCATATGCAGCTCTCCAGACACAAGAGATGGTCCTCAGGTAAGACGGGCGAGTCGGCCCAGTGCCAGGAGTCGGGAATGTCGTTACCAGGAGTCTGAAGCATCGGGAGACATCGAACTCCGAGTCCCGAGGCCTGTACGGTGGCAACAGATGTGGCATGTCTGTCATCAAAAGACCTGTCGCTGAGAGAGGAGAGAGGACGGCGGCCGACGAGCTGAGCGGGTGCAGTAGAAGGTGAACGCTACGAGCAGAGGACGCGTCTCACTTGGTCATCGCCACGGAGCCTTCATCGTCAGTGCGTTCCCCGCCGATCACAGACTCCCGGGCGATCTGTGTCGCTGCTCGGCGGGGCGTTGTCGGAACAGTCGGATCAACAGAAGGCAGGTTGCGAATGCAGAGCAAGAGCGACGCCGCGCGTCGGTGATTCAGCCACAAGCGCGCAGCCGCTGGCGACATCGACGTAGGCCGCTGAATACTAACACTGTCCCAGAAGTGCAACTTTTCAGCCTTTTGGCTTATACTGGGCGTTCCACGCACCGGAACCTCTCGGACTTTGTACCAGCAGGTAACTGAGGTCTTGAAGGTGCCTGGTGAATTTTTTCAGGGTGAAATCAACGCAACGAAGGGGACACCGAGAGGGAGAGAGTAGTGCAACAGTAATGCAACTTTTCTCCGAGGTCGGTCACAGCAATCGTCACAGTGCCGGGACGGCACACTTTAGACTCCGCTATGCCGCGTGCGGGGCGATCATAGCCGCAGCAACTGCAGTGGCGATGAGTCGCGCAATAGCCATTCAACTTCACCTTCGGGCGGTTTGCTGGGAGGGACGGAGGTGAAGATATGCAGTCAGTACTCATGGTATGCAAATGGACTAGTGACAATAACGTATGTACAACTATAGACTACTTACTATGTACTATAGAGTTATAACAAAACGAGTATTCTATGGATGGCTCTACGAGAGTACGTCTGCGCGCGCGAATGTTACATTGTATGGCGGCAGGTTGAGGTGTCTAAAACGGGGGCTCCTGTACATAGTGTGAATAATGATACTGCGGGCTATGGTATGGGTATGGCTCCAGGACGAAAGCACGGTTATTTGACGCCGCGAGAGGGCTGGTAGAGCGAACTCGCAAGGAACTGGGACCAGCCACTTCCGAGTGCTGCAAGGCGACACTGTGTTCGACACTGTGCGAACGAGGCAATAGTCCACTCCCGGTGTGGCAGCCATGGCCCTGTAGCAACAGCGCAGATCTGAGTCGCTGCATCCCAGGCAGACTGGCATCTCTGTCTCGTTCTGCAGGTAGTACCGGCATGATGCTTGCAGGACTATGGTCCTCCGAAGCACAGCCCGGGATGGGATGGTATGGCGGCGTAGTTGCTACGTGTGGGGAGGTGTGTAGGGCCAGGGAAGAGGTAGGAAGAGGTCGGAAAACATCTGGTGAGGGGATGGGAGTGAACTCAGTGAGGGACTTTGGGCCAGATAGCGCTGTCGCAACATCCAGGTCGTGCAGGACGCTCTCGTCTGGTGCAGATCTGACCCCAGTGAGCAGGCTGTTATTGTGCGATGGTGACACATTGCACAGGGGATCTGGGACTTCTGGAGCAGCAGACTCAAGCGGCGCAAGTCGACGATGGGTAGGGGGTGGCTGATTTTCGAGATCTCCCATACTGTTGCTGTCAGTTGTAGGCGCAGAACGCTTGCGCTTCGTCCCTTGCAATCGGAACATGCCACAGAACCTCGGGTCCTCACGAAGTTCTGGGTGGGCATCAAAATGAGCCTTCAGTTCCGCGAGAAGTTTGGCTTTTACACCATCACTGGGGATAGAGAGTGCAGTTGCGATCTCACCAAGTTCGTCACGCGACTTGGCCATGGAGAGAGGCCCAGAGAAAACACCAGACTCTTCTCTCTCGCGCCGTTTTGCCTCTCATTCAGCATCTCTTTGCACACGACGCTCATTTGCGGCCTCCTTCTCCTGTTCCTTCGCTTTCCGCTGCTCCTCTTGTTCCATCCATGCCTTAAGCCCCTCGCCAGATGTGAATGTGCAAGAATCTGTGACAAGAGTGCGCTTCTTGCCTTGATTCGCTCGAGCTGTCTTGCCATTTAACTTCTTCTGCAGATCCTCAATCTCCATCTTCGCCATATCACAGTGAAGCGTAGCCTGTCCTAGCTCACTGTTCAGTTGCTCGGTCGCTTTTAGCAAAATATGGATGACTTCTTCATATGCCTGGAAGCGGCTCTTTAATGGAAGTCTTGAATTGCGTGCTCTTCCAAGCAGCGGTGCGACAGACTTCTTTTGTGCGGACTCGGAGTCCTCCGTCGGTGGGACCGAGGCCTCCGTCTGTGGGACTTGAGGACTGATTGCGGGTGCTACAGATGACTGTCTTAGCGTTGGGGCTAGTACAGCAGTGGGAGGAGGGGATATTGGGAGTGTTGATGGTATGATGGGAGATGTACTTGGGGTCTGGAGGCTGCGAGCATCCACTGGACCACTTGACAGCTGCACGGTCGGCGCCAGTGTAGTACGTGTTGCGAGATCTTCTTCAACCAGTTCATCATCTACCCCATACCCCCAGCTCTGAGCCTCGTCTGTGTCTTCGAGGTCATTGACGTCATCACCAGATTCATTCTCGGTGTTATCGTCAACATCAGAGCCTTGTTCATCAATAGTAGACGGTGATGCGGCACGAGAATGGCCAGGATAGCTCGGCAGGATGTAGGCTGACGTGGATGTCGTCCTGCTGGGTGTGAAATCGTGCTCAGTGAAAATGTTAGGGTTGAACGGCTCCAAGCCACATCTACGCCAGGCATTTCGTACAGTCTCCGGAGTGACGGACTTCTTCCGTGCCACCATATACTCCTTGACAATGTCCTCCCGTCGAATCTCCTCTCCGGTCTCATCAAGAATATCATCACAGTGTTCCTGCCAGGCACGTTGCAGTGGACCAAAGACCCCAACGTCAAGCGGCTGAAGCTTATGGGTTGTATGCAGGGGAAGACAGAAGAGATGTATGTTATGCTGGAGGGCGAGCTCGACCATGCGACTTGTTGTATGGGAGCCATGACCATCGTAAATGAGGAGAATAGGTGCGCCGCTTTTGTTCCTTGCTTGTGCAAGTGGAATGAAGGTCTTTTCGAACCATTCGGTGATGCAATCGCCGCGATTCTGGCCCCCGGATTCGCGAATATGACTTGCTTCGATTCGAACATGCGTCGCGGCAACCCTTCCTCATGTCTTCTATCTCCTGGACCTCCACGGGACTCAGCCTCGCGTTCGACACCCTCGCTCTCGAGGCGACTCAAGCGACTGCGACTGGATGCGACTCCGATTCCCGACCGATCAGCGATTCCGATCCAATCCCCGAAGAGGCCGGGTTCGCTGTGCTGCGAAGTCATGCGACTTGGCGACTCAACACATGACTCTGCTCTCGCTCGCACGACCGATCCGAACTCCAAACCAGCGGCCCGCGACTGTCCGATCGACTCAGCACCCCCAAGGCATACCCGCATGGCGACTTCGAGGTACCCTCTCGGTCATCGGCAAGACCCAGAGTCGTTGCGACCAATCAACACTCGAGATTGCGACCTCCCCATCGGGACTAGACGCACTCAACCACCGCGACTTCCCGAAGATCCGGATCAACGCAGTGCGGCGTCGGGATGTCCCCTTTGAGCTGACATCAGAGGTTGACTCACCGACGCAACCTCAAATCCCGATTCGTCGCAAACCATATGACGGTGGCTCTCCAGTATGGGTGAGTTCGGCGGAGACAGGAACTTGTCGGAAAGTTGAGTAGGTTGTCTCGGATGTGTTCGGAATCGCTCGGACAGTAGTTGTAGACTTCTGTATATAAACCCCTCCGCACTTCGACGAAATCCAAGCACTCGTTACCCCTCAGAGCTAGCGTCTGATTTGCAACTGCGTCTAACAGCGTCACCTGCGACTTGCGAACTGCGACTGCGACTGCATACTGCGTACCGCGAACTGCGATTTGCAACCTGCGACCTGCGATTGCGTCTCAGCTGAGCCTTTTGACTCTACTCTATTGCGTCCTCTGAGGTTCACGGAGCTGTGACCTCGTACGTACTATTCTACCTTTCTCCCCTCGGTTCCGAGTCGCGCCCTTCGTCACCACCCCTCACTGCTGAGTCGTGATGTTATTGCGCGATACGCGACTACCCGCGATTTGCCCCATCGTTCCCTGCCTCCCTATCTGACTCTCTTCCCTCTCCACGCCGCGAAGGGAAATCGATCCCGGCTCACCCCTTCACCCCAGTCACCAGCCTCGTCCCCTCGGCCCTCGGCTGTCCGTTCGGGTCTTGTAGGAGGCCTAGGTGCATCATCAGTGCACAAGAAATCGTCTGTCCACCCATTTGGCAACATTGAGATACTGCCCTGTGCGTCAGCTTGTGGTAAGCTGGTGTACCATGTCGAGTACGCACCTAATTTCTGGGTCCACCTCAAACCACTCTGGATGAAATTCCTTCCCCGCAAATATGAAGCCCGGAGGTAAGCTCTCTCCATCGGCGCATACACACTCAATGATGGTAACAAGTTCAAGGTTCGGGCTTCGAATCTTGTACTGTGGACGGCGATCGCGAGGTATGAAGTACTTGAGGGACTGTATCTTACGCCCTCCACCCCGCTGAATACCCTTCTTGTCCAGGTTATACATGTTCTCCCAAGGGATACCCTCCTCCTCCCGTAGCTTTCGAAACAGGTCAAAGTGACGTTCGACCGTTGCCATGTTGAAGGCTTGTGCACGCTTTGGATCCAGCCCTGACGGCTTTCCAAGATGGATGTCAGGGTGCCGGGCAAGAAAGCCGCATACCCAATTTCGCGAGGGACGGCGTGAGCTGTTCGTAACTCGTTGCACCTTCTTAGCAATGGTACGCTTGCTGAGAGGCCTCCCAATCTCGCTGAGGTGCTTGATCCAGTCAACGAAGGACCTCTCCTTGTCAGGAGATAAAAGTTGCTGGCTTGCATGGGCTGCTGAGCGTGATTTGGTATCCCCTCGGAAACGGCGCCGCAGAGTATGGTAAGAGACATCAAATCGAGCAGCAGTAGCCTTAATATTGACATCATCACTAGGCTGACTTCGAAGAAACTGGAGAGCTTCTCGGAGTGCGACTTCCACCTGCGCTTCATGAGTAAGGGAAGTCCACACCGGTGGCATTGGGAGAGCATGAGGCCTGTCAGAGGACGTCAAACTTGGACTCTGCGCAATGAACAGCAGTGAGTTGCCATCTGCCGGCAAAGGGCGGAGTTGAGATCTACTTTGGCCAGTTAACGGCAAGTGGCTGTATGTCACACCTTGAGCCTCCTCTGCTCAACATTCACCTTAGATGATGAGCTGCTATGTCCGGCACCTCGGAAAAATATTTAGGGGACTTCTATGAGTATCAACAGAACCTGCTTAATTTTACACCAGGATGCGCAGGGATTGTGACTCAGCAAAGGCAAAAGTCAACGAAGATGGACATTGTTGATTTTTTCTACTTCTCCCCACTCGCCGAAATATGGTACGATGGACAGCATCGTATACAGCTTGTACTGTTGTATATACCACAAAAAAATCGGAATTTATGGAGGGACGGTGCGGCCGAGAGTTCAATAGTTGCATTACTGTTGCAGTTGCATTGCAGGTGCACTGTTAGTATTACACATACAGCCATTTGCATATTGTTTTGACGGTCGCATCGGAAAATTCTTTGTTTGTCAGAGCCAAATATTCCCACATTTAGAAGTCCTAGCTTGTCACGGTGTGATTGCTTGGGCTTGCGTTCGGGTGACTCTGGTGGTGTACTACTTACTACTTAGTACCGCCATTGCGCAACGACTTCGAAGCTGGCTGTCATGTTGTCCACAGACCTTCAAGAACTCATTGTTCTCTGGCGCCATCTAGACCACAAAAACATCGCAGAAATTGCCCACCTTGCGCGCCACATGTAGGCGAAGGAGACTAGTCTGCTCGTAGGCTTGAGTCAGCAATCCTATGAGCTAGTCAGCTGCAGAAGCTCCAGTGAAAGTCTCGCTCACCGACTCCAGAGCGCAGGAACGCGGTTGAGAGAGGGACACAACAGTGCGAGCCAAACAGTCCGATGCTGCGGTCGCAGTAACGAGAGTGACGAGTCACACAGGTCACAGTACATCACAAGCGCTACACCTTCCTGATAAGGGAATGTTTGGCTCTGACAAACAAAGAATTCTCCGATGCGACCGTCAAAACAATATGCAAATGACTGTACCCTGGGCAAGACTTGGCTTACGCACGTAAAAACTGCTGCGGCCTAAGCCTAGCTCTCACCTGGACCAAAGAAACCTCCCAGAGATAGACACGTAGTCACTGACGACCTGATAAATCCGAATTCGTACCACCTACCAACTCGCGTTGACGTTCCAGGCGCGTCTAGGATCCGTGGTTATGTATACCATGTCTCTGCCGGATGTTGCGTACAACAGACATCACTTAGGCAAAATATCGGTTGTCATCAGTCAAGCTGTACCGTACTCACTACAGCGTGTGTTGTCGACAAGGGCATGTATCTGCAATCCCTTGATTCATGACCCATGACTGAAGCTGAAGGTCAGAGGTTCCATGCATCCTGTCGACTCATAACGGACACTTGATCACAATGTTTCGAGATTCGTATTACTGGTATCTCACGCGCCACGGACAACGCTGTAACTGAGAATTTCCGTGCTTCCGTGCTTGGGGGATGTGTCCGACTGTCTAGGCCCACAACGTAACGACGACCCTCTCCGGTTGTTGCACATCGCGAGATCGATTTGTTCAAGCCCTTCGGTACCGACGTCGTTCAGTGCCTGGTCACGAGCGGTAAGTATGGCAACCGCATCCACAGTCCAGATCCAGGCTTCCAGTCAGTGCCAGGGTTTGGGAGATGGGCACGGCCCTCCAGATCAATGTCTAGCGTAGGCCCCCCGGCCCTACGCGACTTTGAAGATCGGTGAGAACGCAGACGAATTGGCGGTACGTGCCAGGCTCTGGACATGTGAATCCAATATGACCATCGCAGGTGCTTGCTCAGAATAGACTCGGCGCGGGGCATCCCACGACGCCTTCGCAGGTCTTCGACCGAGAGAGTTGGAATGCTGTGGGAACGACCCCACCTCGTGCTAGCGGACATCACCTCGCGCGGAGTGTAGAACGGCGTTGGCCACCATCGCTGTCCAGTGTCCATCGTTCGCACAGGAGAACAACAAAGACGGAGCCGCCAACGAGTCGCCCAGCACTGGGTGAAACACGCCATCGTCCGGTCAATTCCCTCCCAACCGCAGTGGTCTGTAACAACCGACAATCCCCATTCGTCCCGGCCATCCAAGTGCGGAAGCCTAGCCTGGCTGAACTCCGCGATCTGTCATGTCTGCCAGTGTCAGTCCGTTTGCGAGATGCGGCCGGGAAGTCGAAGCTGCGACGCGCCACCTTCGACCACTGTCGATGCTCCGCCCGGACGCCCGGATGCCCTGAAGTACAAGGGGAGACACCCAAGTACGTCAGTGTTCGCAGAGAGGGGCACACGCCGCGGCCGCATATAGAGCCCCGTGAGGTGTGCGCCTGCTGGATAAGCAAATGAAATCCGAACCTTCACGAAGAGGTGCTTTCCGCTTCTTGGTGGCTGAAATAGCTGGCCCTTTGCTGATCCATCTCGTTCAGCTGGGGGCGCGCAGCTGGCAAACTCGCTGCTCCATCGGGCACCAACCGCTTCCTGGGCGCACCCCTCAGGGTCCATGGTTTTCGGGGCCGGTAGCGCGCGTCGCAGTGCCTCAGAGAAAGCCAGAAGCAGCTGCGATCGCACGATTTGCCCCCGAGAGCTGGACGACATAAACACGGGGCAGACTCGCCCGGCCTGGCCGGGTGGCTTCTGATGTTCGCGATGTTCCCCAGGCGCCCCCTCTGCTCCCTCCCCCGCGAAGCGCGTCCGATATGGCGCGTCCGCACCCACCCGGCGGGCGGCACACATAGCGCATCGCTGATGTGCGCACACCCAATCTCCGGGCAGGCCAGCGAAGCCAGGCCGCGCTTCCGTTGATGGCTTTGGGCATTCCGCGCTCGTCTCCAGAAGCCTCGCAGTGCCTGCGCTAGGTCGCACGGAGAACGTTGTGCGGCGGAGGGGTGACGCACTCGTGCCCTGCAGGATATGTTCACCTCTCGCGTAGGCTGGGCGCGCGGCCCGGGAGTGTGCTGCTTTAACGTCAAGATAGTAGTAGTGCGACGTTCGGCGCCGCGAGGCAGAGAGCACCGACAAAATGACGAAGTTCAGCATGAGGTCATTCCGCGGACGTGCTGTCTCGTGCTGTGCGGGGAAGGCTCGATGCGTGCTAGTCCTGGCGTGGGTCGATCTCGAGGCCGAGATAAGCGGGAATTCGAGGAATCGAGTTAGGGGGGATAATCGATGTGCAGTGAACAAGAACGAGTGCGCCGCCGCTGTGATAGACGTCGGTGGACAGAGAAGGCAGGTTCGGTGTGATTGAGCGTGATTGCAGAGGGCGGGACCCACGCTAGGCCCGCCACAGGGCCCGTTGCGTAATAACGATGTGCGATTTCGGGCAGAGAGGCACCGATCGAGGCTTCGTAGCGAGGGCGACCACCGCGGGTCCGCAGTCGCGTACCAGGACCTTTACGTCGCGCACCAGATCTCCCACCAATCTCACTCTGATGCGACGTCCCGGCCGCCTTCCTCAACGTTCACCCGCACAGAGCCCGCACTCGAACATTCCAACTTTATCAGTCTTCGATAATCGACACAGCTACAACCACAGCGATTACTACAGACACATTACATGCAGAGGGGAGTGGGTTGAACGAGCGACGTGCAGCGACCGGCGCACACAGGGCACATGCGTACGCGCGGTGCGCTGGCTAATACGTATAACGAGTGGCTAGAGGCAGTACACGACTGGAGACGCACACAGAGCGACTGGGGGGCCGGCAGTCAGAGCGGTGGTAGTACATCGGAGGTATCATGATGCGACGCAACAAGCAAGAAACGGCAACAGCAAACAGACCAGAGGTGGGTTTAGACTAGGCGGGCGCGAGCGAAGGGCAAGGGCACCGGGCGGTAATACAGCGAAGGTACAGAACGAGCGGCGCACGCATCGGAGGGAGTGGCGAATAAATAGGCAGCGGGGTCTAATAGTGTAGCGGAGGGCAAGGTTGACAAAGAGTGCGCGAGGACTGCCAATTAGGAAGTGGAAAGCAGTCGTCGAGGGGGACGAAGAGGTGAGCGAGCGTCGTCGGTGCGGAGCGCATGCTTGTCCAGCGCACCGCCGCCGACGAGGGACGACCGCGGGATGCGCTTAGAGCATCATGGCAGCGTATCCGTGGCCGTTGCCGCCGCCGCCCACACTGATCGGCGTACTCTTCATCATGCCGGGGCCCATCCCCATCCCGTTCATGCCCATGCCCATACCTTCGCCAGCGAATGGCGCGCCGTTCCCGCTGCCCATGCGCCGCGGCACATCATACCCGCCGCTCGAGCCCGGCGAGGCGTATCCGCTCCCGTTGCTGCCCATACTGCCGCTGCGCTCGCGGCGCGCTGGCGCGGAGCCGACGCTCGACGCGTCATCGCCGTCGGGGCTACCGTAGACGTGACCCATGCCGCCGCGCTGCTGTTGCTGTTGCTGTTGCATCATGGCCTGCTGGCGCTGCATGTTCATGAAGTATGCGCGCTGCTGCTGGCCCTGCGCCGTCGCCGGCGGGGTGAACTGCTGCTGGCCGGGGCCTGGGTTGGCGATGCCGTTGTACATCGAGCCGTGCCAGGAGACCTTTTCCTCGTTCATACCCTGGAAGAACTGGCCGTTGAACTGGTTGCCACCCATGCCATGGTGCGGCTCGTACATCGACACCATAGCAGGGTTCTCGAACGACACAGTCGTGGGGCTCTGGACGATCATCGGCGTCCCGTTGTGCCCGCCCTGACGCGTCATCAACGGCGGGAGATGCATGCCGTTGTTCGGGACGCTGTGGGCGAAAGGATCGGAGTTCTTGAGCAGGGCGACGCCCGCCATCGGGGCGCGCATCTCTTCTGCGGCTCCGTCCTCGCCGGCACCGATGTTCACATGGTTACCGACGACGCCGCCGTTCTGGGCGCCTACGAACTCGTCGTCTCCGTAGTCGTCACCGGCGTAGTCAGCACCATCCTCTTCCTCGATAGGACCAGCGCTGAGGATCTCAACTTCGCCGCTGAGCACCATCTGGAAGGCCTCGCCGCGGACCGGCTCTTCAACGCGAGGAAGACCAGAGCGATCACGCCACTCATTCAGCTCACGACGGAGCGCGTCGGCCTCAAGCTTGAGGAGACGGAGCTCGCGCGCGGCGAGGAGGCGGTGGCGGCGGGACGCGTGGATGTGTGCGATCGACGAGTTGACGATCGAGGACTTGGAGGGGCGGCGGATCTGAGAGAGGTTGGGCAAAAGTGCCGCAAGGTCCTACGATACCTCGCGCTCAATGATAGCCATTGTGCCCATGATAAAAAGATACGCACGAGGAAACGACCGTTCAATGTCTCTCTGCGCGCCCTCTCAACAGCATTGTGCGTAGCCCTGCGTTCTGCCGTGTTGGCACGGCGGCTAGGCTTGCGCTTGTTGGCGTTGGCCGCGTTGTTGGCGGCAGCAGCACCATTGGATGAGGCGGGAGCAGCCGCAGGGGCCGCAGCATCCGCAGGAGGGGGGAGAGCGAGCGTCGGGGGGTTGGAAGGAGAGGAAGGGGTCTGGGGGCCGTTGGTGCCGTCAGTAGAGGCGGGAGAGCCGGCAGCGGCGGGGGATGCGGGGATGGTGATCGGGAGAGCCATCGGGTATGTGTGTTGCGTTAAGTGAAGATACAGAGGTGGTTGCGGTGAGATATCTGAGCCGTTTTGGCGAGATATGTAGAGTCTAAGCGGGGGGTTATGTCGACAGAGCACCGATACAGAGGAGCAGGTGTGAGAAGCAGCGGATGTTGCTTTTGCGGAGGTCGTGAAGAGGTTGCGGGTGCGTGCGTGTAGGAGGGAGGCAGGCCGGGTACGCGAGTGAACTCAACGGAATCCGGGGGCTGCGGCGGGAAGTGTCGATGGCTTTCTGTAGCAGATGCTTGATACCAGTCGCGAGTAAGCTCAGCGGACGGTGCTGCTGCGAGGCGTCTGTTGCTTGCTGGGGGGTATGGGCGGGTAGGGAGAGGCCGGCAAGGGTCGCGAGATCTGCGTGAAAAAACGATGAGTACCACAACGCGAAGACAGCGACGAAGGTACGCACTCCAGGCGGTATCCTTGGGACGGCAGGGGCTAGGGCGGGAGGAAGAGAGCAAGGGGGGATCAGACGGACAACGGCCTCAGGCAGAAACCATGTAGACGGGGATGGGAGGGCACTTCTCGTCCGACCACCCCGGCACATATATCTATGCTCGGCATCACCCGATGACATCCTTTCCTTTTTGGGCGCATCATTTCCCGCTGCTTCTATCTCCTCCCCCCGGTCGCTGCCTCTTCGAGCGTGCACTCTTTCAGATTCAGAACATCTCCCAGTCTCCACTCTCCAGACGCCCCGCCCCGCCTGGTATGCTGCCCCCATCCCCCGTCTTCGCCCGTCCATATCTTCCCCCGCCGTCCATTCCCCGTCCCCCCGTCCATTCCCACCTCGTTCCCCCGCAGATGCCCTCTCCTACTCTCTCTCTACACCCACCAATCGTTAAATCACTCTGTCGTGATGCATGCCGCCACAATAGGGCTTGAGGCGAGCCCGTGTCTCAAGCGAATCAGCCACAATCCGCCACGCTCTGGGTAAACGCTTATCGTCCCGTCTACGATCACTCACTTCATTCGACCCATCACTCCGCCTACGTCGTCCAAGCCGTCGTCGGTCGTAGGCCCTCTGTACGATAGCCTTTCCGTTTCTCCGGTTGCCCCTATGAATCTGGGCTCCCGCACATTCTGTCATCCTGACATTGATGTCACATCAGTGTTTGCCTGCCAGACTGTGTCGCCTATCTCTACGGTCCGGGTCACCAACAACATCTTGACTGCGAGTACTTCTATTGCGCACTGCGGCGCGGTCTCTGGTCACTGTGATCCTCACATAGGACCTACCCCCGAGTTCTGACCCGACAGTGATCCGCTGGCTGTGATGTTTCCCTTCCAGTTCCACTCACTGCCTCGCTGTTGCGCTGGCTACTTGACGGAACCGTGCTACCAAGCCTGTCTTGCACTTTTGTGGAAGTATTAACACTCTACCAGCTCAGTCCGGCTGTGTCTCGATCATACACCATTGATGATGCGCACTACCAACCGCGGATCTGGCAGATCCCCCAGCGAAGGGCTAGTAGCGGTAGTGCTATGTATAGCATCTCGATCTCTAACTGGTTACCACTTACAGGAAAAACACGTCTGTGGCTGCCAGCTTCCTTAGGCTTGTCCGATTGCGTCGTCTAAAGTCGACGACCCGGTGCCGTCCCCATGATTTGTGCTGATCCTACTGGTGACTGACTTTCCGCACACCATATACAGCATCCTCTAGTTAGGAGCTAGGTGTATTCAAGTCTTTCGCAGACTTCTCCGAACGTTGAGTTCTGTCCAACCTTGTCGTTCCTACTGCTGCATGCCTCCTCATCTGACCTATGCCTCACATCAGCTTCGTATTGCCTCGTGTTGCCGACCACCGTCTACAGGTGAGCAACATTTCTTCGTCGAGGTTTCTGGCGCGTCATTCCAAGCCTCCTGGATCTGATGCCTCTAAAGGCATTCGTCTAACCTCAGCGCCCCGTGCCCGAGCACACCGCGGCGGTCAACTGACCGCCCCCCTAGTACGCTCGAGCAATATCCTCTGTGTTGGCTTCCCGGCCTGCTGATTCGGCTTTGCTTCTGGTGCGCGGCTTCCGTGCCTGGCGCACGATCGACGACTCGGGGGGCTCGTTGGCGTACCGCCAATGTTTGCATCCACTTTTCCCCTTGCGACGGATGCTACTCGTCGCGATCGTGCGATTCGCACCGAGGTCGGGCTTCCTCCCCTGGTCAGGCCCTTCTACTTCCAAGCCTGCCTGGTCTCCATAGCAGCCTCGGCGCAGGTCAGGGCGCGCCCAAGCGCTGTGGTCGCGGGCGCGCTCGCGCGCTCGTTCAACCGTATAGCGACACTTCCGTATCCGGGGCCCTAGCTCGTATCGCCGCCCGCATCTCCTGCAAATGGGCACATTTCTAGCCCTCATTGGCGGTTGTCGATGCAGACTGGCGCCGCTGATCAGCGTCACGACCCCGCGGAAGGATCATGTGTCCCCGTCCATCTCGGCAAAGAGGTTAATTCTCCGAGACGTCTGGCATGGATTGCTTTTGTGTCGCTGGGCCGTTGACTGCGTATGCAGCAGTCGTGCGACGCTGCAGGGCAGCCTTGGAGCCGGAAGATGCGCTTGAAGGACTCGCTGGGAAATTGGGGTGGGCGAGAACGGCGTACAAGTTGATTCACAGGTTGTGCGCCCCGGTGTGGCAACCGTGACTGACGCTGCTCGCGTCTTCCGTATTCTCCCTGTCGTTTCGGACGCTGTCTCAGTCCATCATGACAGGGCTGTCTCGCAATGCTCCACTATATCGTACCCTTGTATATCAAACTCAAGGCAGCCACAGCAGAGAGAGGCTGGCTACCTGCAAAGAAGCCGAAAGATGCTCGACGATCGCATGACTTGCTCAGACGGCGTCGCCGATGCAATTGTATTCTCTAGCTGATATGTGTTTTCGTGCGTCTCGTGGGCGGCAGCTCACTGGTGTTCGTGGTTTGTTCTCGTGAACATTGCAGGCCAGGTGAATACCACGAGCCGTCGTAGTGGAGGTACATCAGTGAAGCTTAATTCCCGCTCCTGCGCTCTAAGCCGATCGGCCAACTCTGCTGCCCAGCGAAGTGCTGCGCACTGTCAACGGTCAGCCCGCGCACAAGAGCACCAGAACGTCCATGCTTACATCTTTCGCCCATACACGCCGATGTTTGCCTACTATGGTTACAGTAGTGCGAGCTTCTCCAACAGACCCCGTACCCCAATTCGACCTCCCTTCAGGTATGAGCCCTGATAATGCCAGTGTTCCCTTGCAGCATCTTTGGCCCGGCCATCTGTTCATTCTCGGCTTGTAACCCTGGTGAGTGCGCAACTGTCGCTTGCCGGTCATTCAGTCTCTTACTGTGAGTGCAATTGCAAGCGTGACGCCCAGTACGTGAAGCGTCCAAGCTTGTGATTCTCGTCTCGGCCCGACACGTGCGCTACTGAAAGTTTCCACCGTGGCGCGCCGCGGTGTGCGCGGTGGTGGCTGTAGCGAACATTGCCATCGCTCCCCGTACGCCGCCTCGCGCCGGAACCTCCAGTGCCTCGCAAAACTTCAGTCGGGTCCGGAGGGTCCACGTTCTGACACAGCTTGGACCCTGTTCATGAGCGACAGTCATTTCCGGCAATTCGAAGCCCTCTATGACGGCGACGCTGTGCAACTAACATGTCGCGAGGCCACGTTCAGTGTCAGAGGAAGCATATTGTGAGTAAGCCTGTGTAGCACTACCAGTGCTTTCGGTCTTCTGTTGATGCACGAGACTTGCGCCTTGTACTTTGTGAGCTGACTGACTGGGATCGTACCATCTGTCAAGGAATATTGGATCGCATCTCACAGCAGAAATTCTCCGTATATGCTAGGTGCCTCTCCCACATGGACGGAGTTGGGAAGGGAAAGGCCGTCGGCTACGCCTGTCTTTGTGCACCCGGAGCTGTACCTTGCGAGACACCACGTATTGCCAAGGACTACTGCGAGGTCTTGTGAACTGAACGTGAGTAGGAAATGCATTGCGTGCGTTGTTCCCTGTTGTTCCCTCGAGCGCCCGATGACTGATTCTGTGATCCAGTGTGTACTTCGCCTTCAGAGATCTTCTTCCTGAATCCAGTCCAGCCCGTGTACCATCAACGCGTAGCGAGCGATTCTCTATGCGGTCGACCAACATCCGTTCTGCTGCGACGTGGATGTTCTCGCCTCGCCTAATCAACGCCTCACCCACCATGTTCTCCGTCGGGTCTTGTCTCCGGTCCTTCTCAAATCTATGATGCCTACTCCGTGTTGGACGCTGCCGCCTCAACGACGAGCGGTCGAGGAGTTTTAGGCCAAATGGGCCTTGTGGCACTGACAGGCAACCCTCCTGATGAACGATCTGTCAGAGAAATTGCTGGGTTGCTCTCCTCTCCTTCAAATTCCCTACAATTTCAAGTCGCGGTGCTACCTGCAAGTAATCCGCCATATGTAGAGCTGCTGCTATCCTAGATCCTTCCGCGTTGAAAACTTCTGGTGACCCGGCCGCGTTCCAGGCCATCGCAAAGGTAGGGTTCTAGCGAATGAAATGGATTACAGGTGAGCATTCTCGCCAGCCAATCATACTTTTCCCATGACGCATCCGGGAGCCTCCATTTCCGGCGCTGGAAGAGACTGAACCTCCTGCCAGCAAGGAGAGGTCGCAGGTAAGTCACTAGTTTCAGGACCGTTGAACTTTACGTGTTCTGATCCAGCGGCCCGCCATGTCAGTGAGTGCGACATACTATTGGTGCGCATTCGAATACCAGCGGGGCTAGCCGATGACCCATGCAGTCAGCACGTAAGCACGATATTCAATAGCTGACCGCCCGAGCAACTTGAGCTGCCTCAGCCGGCTCTCAGCTGCCTTTCGGAGCCATCCACCAACCTCGGTTAGCATGAAGTTAAGGTGCGCACCATATGGATTTAATTGTGACATTCCCGCGGATGCAGAATCAACGAAGTCGATGCACAAGCATCGGCTGTCGGTCATCAAGGTTGCCACCCACGCCGATCTCTCGCGTGCCCGGGGATGCACATGAATGTACTCACTTATCGCTCACTCTACGAGCGAGGCATTGATCGACGGTATATTTCTATGATGGAACTAGCAGGGCGGAGGAGATCTGCTCTATTCCGCGGTAGGTTCGTGGAACGTCGTTAGCGTTTGCGCTGGCATTGCAGCGTGGTATATGGGCGCGGCGGGTTGGTCTGCTTATCGTTCGGCACACTTGCTCTTCTTCTTCGACCTCTGGCTGAACGTTCGGGCGCATATACTTGACGTTCATGAGCCTCGCGTTCGCGACTATCTTGCCCTAGACCCGCGAGCGCACTGGTGGACAAGGGTCGTGCATATGAACAGGTACGTGGATCCTAGCACAGAATGGTACAGCAAGCATGCTCGCGCCAAGCGTTCAACGCAATAATGTTAACACGAACTTGAGGTGACTATGTACCTACAGAAGACTTACGCGTGTCCTGACCGCAAGACGATACATACATCACGCCGAGTATGCAGGCGGGGGCATCTCGCCCGATGCCCGAGGCTCCGCCGCTGCCTCCGCCGCCTTGCCCACAAGCCCCGACGATGGGCCCGCCTGCGCCGGGCCGCCATCCTCATGCTGCACCACCGACCGGCGGACGGGCGACATCAGCGGGACGGGCATCCGGAGCGCCGGGGTCCCGAAGAACGACGTGCGGAACGACGAGCGCGGGCTGTGGCTCCTCGATGGGGGCGGGGGCGACCCGTCCTGGGGCTCGCGGGCCTTCCCCCTGCGCGGGCGCGGCATGAACCCGCCCTTCTCGGGGAGGGGCGGCGGCGTGAGCAGCGCCGAGTTGCGCGGGGAGGCGTTCGCGACGTGCAGGAGCGGCGTGTGTTGCCCTGGTGGGCTCGGCGGATCCACGGTGAGCTGTGGGAGCTGCGGCGGGGGCGTCGGGCGGGGTGTAGGGCGGATCGTGAGGAGGGAGGCGCGGTCGGACTGGGGCTGCTGGGGCTGATGCTTGGCGGGGATAGTGCGCGAGGAGTACCAAGTTGCGCGCGGCGATAGAGGGAGCGGCTTGAGCCGCGCGATGAAGCGCATCGGCGGGGTGTCCTTTTGCGGCGGGGGCGGCGGGATCGTCTCCATCGTCTGATTTCCCGGGTCGTCCCGGTATGGGATACCTTCTGTGAAGGGGCGCGCTTCGGCGTCAAGGTCGAGGTCGCCCTTGTCTCTCCGTTTGCGTCGCAGGCGTGTAGCCATTGGCGTCTCGGGTTCGGGGTCTTTCACGAGTTGGCCATCAGGGCGCCTCTTCTCTCGTCTGCAGTGCCATGTCAATGGTGAGTGTTCGAGGCTCCAGGAGGGTGACTCACAAGAAGAATGCGAAGCCGAAGGCAAGGAGGACAAGGGCGGCGATCCCGCCAACAATAGCACCGATGATCGCCCCGTCTGGGGTCGAATCGTTGTTGCTGCTGCTGCTGTGGCCGGATATGTCGTTGCCCGTCGGCACGCTGGCAGCGACAGTGGTGGCTGCAGTAGCAGCGACGACTTCCAAAGAGGATGCTTGTATGGTCACGGTCGATCCTCCGATGACGGTCGTTTCCGTAGTGTGCACCTCGATGGTCGTCGATGTCGGCGCAGTTGACGCTTCGGAGCTCGGTGAGTTTGTTGTGGAGGTAGCGGGTTCGCTACTCGTGGACGTAGACGAGGGTACTTCTGATGGAGTCTCCGTAGACACTGAAGAGCTTTCGCTTGAACAGGTCGTGCCATACAGTGTGTTGGTAATAGCTTGTGTTAGGGTTACAGTTGTAGTGACGGGGATTTGGAAGGTGCTAGCCTCTCCTATGCCAAGTTCATCCTGTCAGCTGTTCGTTCGACGGTGAGTGATCCAGCACTCACCCCCAATACTAGTTTCGTAGGTGGTACATGTAGAGACAGGAAAGATGCCAAGCGTTGTAGTCCCACAAGAGGTAACCGTCGACTTCGACCCCTTGAGCGAGCTGACGCTCGTGCTATACGACGTGGAGACACTCTCGGAGGTCAATGTGGTCAGCGACGTGCCCGTCGCTGTGGAATAGCAGGACATCGTGGTTCAATAGAGGCTTGGACGCAGCACGGCGTGCTGCTCGCCCAGGTATACCGCGGCCGGACATGCTGCAGCAGCCTACCTGAAACATTGTGGGTGACCATCTGGACTGCATGCTCTGGCGGGCGTGTAGTGTTATAGGATCGACGCGCTTTGGGCTAGCCCAACTTAGAGGGCGCTGCGTACGCGGAGTGAGTCGTTTCACCTGCACCGCGATCCTCATTGACCGTGATCAACGTGAAGGGAGGACACTCACGTAGGGCTGACTAGCCAACGAGCACTAAGTCACGTATATGTTATGCGCATTCCAATGGGCAGAAGCACAGCTGCACTCATCGCTACGGCGCTGCTGGGTGAAGGAGGAGTACGGCTGCCTCCATGGCAGACTATATGCACTGCATCCGCGTGGCACGCCACGCACCAAGAGACACGGAGAAGCACCACCAGTCCACTGAGATGTGATCATACCCCGGCTGCAGTCTGAGCACGTTCACTGTTTATGGCTTGGTGCTCTAGCACCACGAGCGCTGAATGTAATGACCTGGTTCTGGGGAGGTGCCCGGACATCCAGTATTGCAGCTACATCTCCGCAGTCAACCAGGTTCATCCCAGCTGTCCAGAACCTCCACACGCCTACAGGTAGTATCAGAGCGCAAGGCGATGACTCCGCGAATGATACTTGGATTCAGGATATTACTCACTGTTGAGGCACAGGTACAAGCCTCATCAAGTTGTGGCCGGAAGATGCACTGCACCATCCTCAAGACGGCAGACATGAAGGTTTTCGAGGCTGCAAATTGCGGAGGTGCCGCTTTTTGGCGACCCAGGACAGAGACGAAGAGCGTTGCACGCATGGTGGTATGCGTAGAGATGGCCATGGCCCATTCAGCATCAGTAACAGCCACTTGTTGGACGTAGATTCCAAGAACTACAAGACATGTATGTTCTACAATCATCAAGTCGATGAGCAGATGTGCGTGCAGAGTGTCTCAGCGATCCTGTTGGTCGTTTCGCCGGGAGGGGGTCGCCTTGGTAGCCATGGAGGTCGCAAGGAGGCTGGCGCGTAGCTCGGCCCGCGTCGGGCGCACCCCGATGAGGCACCGTGAGAGGGCGCGCGGCCGCTGATTGGCTGGGAAGCCTCCCCTGCGGCGGGCGCAGACAGTCATGCCAACTTCGAATCCAACATCCTCGGCCGTTCAACTTTCCCTTCCCCCTCCTCCTTCCCACCCCTGCGCCATACCTCGCGCGCAACGGCGCCGCGGCCGCAACTGCTCGACTTTGGTGTAGGCTCCCTGTTCTCATGTCCATTTTGTGAGCATCGCACACACTAGTACTCGTCTGGTACAGCGTGTCTGACGAATGTGCCGCGTTCAAATCCTTATACTCGGCAGCGCATACAGCGTGTCATAGCAGCACCAATGTCCACGCCCGATCCGCCATGGAAGCAGAAGAGTGCGTACCACAGTAGCTTGAGATGTGCATTGCTTGACGTGGTCCCTATAGCGCGACCATGTCCCTTCTACTCTCAAGGCCGCTGTCTTTTTGCAGACTCCTGCAACTTCGTACATGAAGTCAAGCCACCACGTCCGGAAACGTCGCCATGTGCTCCATCTATATCCCCGCTGCCCTCGCCTCCCGACTCGCCGGTGGATATGCCTGCGTCTAGGAAGCAGTCCCGGAGGACCTCCAAGGTCGTTCGTTTCCGCTCCCCGCCACGCTCGCCGCGCATGTCCAGTTTGCTCATGGCACTCGGCGATGTGCTATCACCAGAGGAACCTGAGGAGGTACAGTTAGAGATCATTGTCAATGACGAAGACGATGTAGACAACGCCGATCCAATCCCTACTATTGCACCCATTGAGGACGAGAGCCACGAGAGTGCCCTCGCTCTCGGTGTAACGCCTATAGCTGCCTCGGGTGCTCTCCACTCCACTGCCAGTGCTCCTGACAACCGTGACATCGGTCCCGACCCTGCCGGTACGCCTCGATCGAGTCTTGACCAGGACTCGAACACTACCATTGGCGATGACGAGGAAATCACCATAACTCAATTCCCTCTGCCCCCGTCGTCACATCCTACTTCTTCGCGACCGTCTTCAGGGCTTCTATCGCCAATCGACCTCAGTGCTTCTGTACCACCCATGACGTTTGTTTCCCCAGAGTACGGCGCTTCGGACTTGCATCGTGAAGACTCCATTGACTCTGGATATGCCTCTGGGATCCTCATCCCTCCAACGTTCCATGCTTCGCCTCCTCGGAGTCCTCGGCGACTGTCAACACTGTCCATACTGTCGTCACCTTTCGGGTCGCCTACGAAGCGACTGCTGGGCGAAGAACACCACCCCCATGCAGTTTCGGATTTCTTCTCCCCCGCATTCAGTGCGGTCGCGAGCCAGTTCGAGGACGCAGACGAAATTAGGACAAGATATTCTGACGTCGACTCGCGTCCGCCATCTGCGCATGGGCCCAGCGGAGAGGCAGATGAAGACGAGGGAGAAGAGGAGGATGAGGGAGAAGAGGAGGATGCGCGAGAGTCGGACCTGACAGACAGTCCGGCGGAGGAGGTCGCTCCCGTAGACCCACTCGCTACCGTCAAGGCGCGCACACTCTCTCCTGTGGACTCACCTGAGCATAGCCGTCGGCCGTCCGTGATCATAGAGGGCGTGTCCCCCGCCAAAGACGACACGATTCAGAGTTTCTTCGACGGGTATGTCCAACGCCAAGCCTCTGACGACAGCCACCTCTCGGGCAGTGACGAGTATTCTGCACCGTCGTCCAGCGTCGCGACACCCTCCACCCAGGAACCGTCCGGCCCCAGTGCGCGCGTCTTCGCACAGCCCCGAGTGTGGACGCCTTCCGCCGACAGCGATTCCTTCGGTTCGCCGCTGCGCGCTCTTTTCGACGAACGTCCTCCACGGGTGTTCTCGAACCCCGTCAAGGGCAAGTCGCCCGTCCGTCCTGAAGATCCGTGGGCGCCGACGCAGCTTTCACCGCAGCCTTCGTCGCTCCGGTCTTCGCTCTCGTTTTCCCCTCTACCGAGCCCTCAGGCGTCGATACTTCCCGTTGAGCACGACTCCCAACCTCCGCTGTCGCCCGCTGCGCATGACGGTACTCCTGAGCCTGAGGAGCGCCAAGCGAAGTGGGAGCGGCGCGCGTCGACGAAGGTGCCTCTTGCCTGGAGACAGTCCTCCACTGCGTCTGTCGGTCGCTCGCCATCGCTTCGGCAGTCGGGTCCCGCCCGCCGCCGACCCCCTGCGCTCACAGGCCTGCGCGCCACCTCGCACGAGAGAGAATGGGAGAGGGGCCCGTCCCCATCTCCGTTGCGGACTAGCGTGAGTGCGGGGGCCTCGACTGCAGTTGATGTGGACGAGCAGCCGGAATCGGTTTCGCCGAAACAATATGCACCGTCCTCTGTCCCTGGGTCCTCGAAGTTGAAGCCTTTACGTCTGGTGAGCGTCGTTCAGTTCGTGCGGGTTATGTTGCTGAGCCGGATGCGTTATGCAGTCTATGATCTTGAGCGCACCGGCGTCTACGTCTGTGTCTCCCATGTCCCCTTCGTTCCAAGTCGCTCCTGCATTAGATCCAAGCATCGGCATTCCTCCTCTGACTGGCACGACAGGTATGACCTATTCTGAGACATGGGCCCACATAACTTATCAGAAGCTTGTCAGCATACACATCACATTCGCCCACTGTATCATCAGATTATTCGCTGTCTAATGCTCACTTGGTACGTGTCCTGTCTCCCCATCCGCACTTATACTGACGCAACTAATCGCACGTAGCTTTCGTCTCGTCGATCAAGTCTCATACCATCTAGCACTCGCAATACCCTACTTATTGACAGCACGCACGCTCCTTCTCATGATGTCTCTTCTCGGTCAAATCTGCTCTCGCCTCCCACTGCATCTCCGACTATGCCCACCTCCGCACCTCCTGCACAAGCACCTCCTTCATGGCACGTCCGCAAAGGCTCTCGAACGTCGATAACGTCACGCCGTCAGTCTCTATTAGAGAAGTTCGCGAGACCGGACAGTCGTGCGTCTGAACCAATACTCTACGAGGAAGATGAGGAAGACACACTTCGGCTTGCGCGCCCGGCTTCCTCCCTAGCGCACGCTGCTCCTATGAGCCCTGTGCCGCCCTCGCCTATCCACGCGATTGCGACACCACGTCCGACGCTACTCTTCGCGCTCGCCAGCGACAACATAGACGAGGTGAAGCGAGTTCTCAACAGTGGGGAGGTTGGGCCAAACGATGATGTCGGGCCTCAGAGTGCGCTCGCGTTCACGCTGACGGCGCGGCAGCTCAAGCACCGGCAAGAGATGGTCAAGCTCCTTCTCGCGCACGGTGCCGACCCTGCTGCCGTGAAGCAAATCCATCCTAGCCGACCAGCGAGCGCAGCTGGGTCCCACGAGGACGGCAGCGAGCCGTTGCCAAACCCCCTGGAGGAGCTCGACCACGCGACCAAGTACTATATCAAGCGCGCGGAGGCGCCGCAGACGCGTCGCGCGTCTGCGCTCATTCATCGCTCGTTCTTCAGGCCGTTGGCCCGTGTACGATATGACCTCGTGGGGCAGGATCGTGCCCTGGAGCAGCTGTTCCGTGTGCTCAGCATGCCGATGACGGCGCCCATCGTCGTTCTCCTGTGCGGTGAGTCGGGCCTGAGACGCAAAGCGGACAGGTGGCTAATGATGCGTTCAATGTGCAGGCCCTAGCGGCCACGGCAAGAGCATGCTTGCGCGCAAGTTCGGTTCGCTGCTGGAGGTGCCCACTCATACGGTGAACATGACCACCCTGCGCGATACGCATGATATCTGGCGTAGTTACTCGATGAGTCCCTACGAAGTAAGTTAGCTGCTACTCTCTCGTCGTCGATCGATGTTGATAGCTGCCATCGTAGGAGCCGTCGACTTGTACTCTCGCAGACTTCCTCATGGCAAACGAAGGGCGGCGATGCGTCGTTGTACTGGACGTGAGTCGTACATTTATTCGACAAGTTCTGGGCCATTGATCCCCGTCTTCGTCTAGGAAATCGAGAAGTCGCCAAATGAGAAGGTCCTGAGCTCGCTGCTCATGCCCTGGGAACTTGGCCGCTGCTCTTTCGAAGCGGGACACCGGCATGTTGATGTTTCCCAGGTGATCTGGTTGGGAACGTCGAACATTGGTCACGACCTGGTTTTCGAGCACCAGGAGAAGCGGCAAGAACCCGAGGCGCCCATGTCGCGAGAAGAGTATGTGGACCTCATGGGCTTGCTTCGACCATGCGTCTCCCAGCGGCTAGGGGTAAGTTGAGCTATGCATATAGTTGCGGCGGCGACTTACGGTATCTGTCAACTAGGCTTCACTACTTTCTCGCGTTACGACCGTGCTCCCATTCATTCCATTCACTTGCGAAGAGAAGCTGGCTATCTCAGCGGAGGCCCTGCACTCGCTGACGAGCGAGGAGACAGACTTACCGCCCGCGACGACCGACATGATCGTGCGGAACTCGCTGAACGCGTACATCCCTGCAGAGGGCGCAAGGTCGCTCTATCGTGCTGTATCTAATTTGCTGCTGGATACCATTTGACACTGTCGATGCGAACGACATGAGTCATCTTCGTTGACCTGCTCTCAACGAAGTGTGGTGGGCCTTTCTCGCTGCTCTGGCTAGCTGTTCGTATCCCTTAGAGTGGCAGGGCTTGCGGGCGTGATCTAACTGCATAGGTGAGGTGCTAATGGTACAAGGTGAAGTACTACTGTACAGGTAAGGTACAACGCGAGGCAACGGTAGCAGGATCTAATGTATAGGTACACAGAAGTTAACGGTGCGTCTGACACATCTCTTCATCTATGTTACAACAACGGGCGAAGCGTCCAAGACTTACAATACTATCATACAAGGTAGTACAGTTAGCGAAGTGGATGACTGCTTGGACGGCATGATCTCTCGTACCTGAGAAGATGACCTCAGGCAAGGGGCTCGGGTTTCTTCTTTGGGTGCAGCTTCACGAAGCGCGTCTTCTTGATCTCCGGGCCAAGAGGTCCAAAGTATCGGTGCGTAATGAAGCTCCAGTGCAGCGAGCCGACAATCCAATCCTGAAGACCTTTCACGTAGACCTTCACGTCTTTGTCGATCTCGGGTCCCCAGGACGGGATGCGCTCGAGGTTGTCGGCAAAGGCGTTGATGGTGCGACGGCAGAGTTCGCCCACGTAGTCGACCGCCTCCTGCAAACCGAGACCCTGGTAGTGCATAACAATGGTGATCATCTGTGCACAAGGTCAGTGCTCCAATGGATAGACAGTAGGAAGACGCGGTTTACGTTATGACCCTCGTCGCCGCGAGCTTGTTCCACATTGTACGAGAAGAGATCCTATGGACAGTGCAGTCAACGACAGCACCGGAAGTAATGGTCGGCTTTCCGGACATACGTTGCTCCACCTGCTCAGCCGAGGTTAGTATGGACATGGTTGGGGGTAAACGTAACCGCACGTACGCTACGAGGTCGTTGGACGCATTGCTGAGGGCAACAATGACGGGGTCCTCGAGGACGTACTCGGGCAGATCGATGCCCATCGAATATTCAATGAGGTCGAAGGCAGGTCTGCATCCGCTAGTATCCCGCCGGTCCTTGCGGATAGGTGAGCCGAACTGGGTGACAATAGGCATGTACAGTGTTCATACAATGATGTAGGATTCAATATCAGGGATCATCCCAGCGCCGCGGTTCGCCGCCTGGACTTGAACAGCAGAGAAGAACAAGTCGAGGTTCTGCTTGAACCGCGCCTGTGGGCCGGGCTTCGCGTCCTTGATGCAGCGCGACCAATAACTGAACGTTCGTCAACTGCGAGTAAGGCATGAAGAAGGCAAGCTCTCACTCTCTAGCAAGCTTGCCTGCGCTGGGCTCCTCGTCTGGCTGCTCCTTGCCCGGTGCATGGGTGGGCATGTACTTCTCGGGGAACCAATGGGCGTTCATGACAAGGTCGGCGAGTTGCTCGGTTCCGGCTGCGAGCATCACGTCGGTCATGTTGTCGAGATGGAAGAGAAAGACGAGGAAGTCAGCAACAACGCGCATGTGCTCATCATCGCAGTGCGGGTAGCATTGAGCAGTGAGGATACCGGCCTTCAAGGTGTAAATTGCGTGGCGCTTCTCTGGGGAGAGCTCCGGGCAGCCCTTGTCGATCCAATGGTCGGAGTCCGCAGCAATCGCGAGCGCGTTCGGGTGGACTGAGAGCGGGAACTTGCAATGCGAAACAAGGTCCGGGAGGATGAAATGGTCCGGGGCATCGCACAACACCTGTGAAACGGTCATGATGAGGTCGTCAGTCGGTGCGAAGAAGTGCTTCGACTTGCAGAGGAAACGGCCAGTCTGGTCCTTAAAAGCGACGTCAAGTGCGAGAGGCCGCACTCCTAGTTCGACAGGGGACTAAAGCTGCACCAACTCGAGCGCAAACCCACCACACAAAAGGTGTTGTTATTGTCATCTTCGATCTGAAGGAACCCCGCGAGCGCAAGTAGATAGCGGTGGCTTCTCGCCCCCAGGAACAGTGCATCGCTAGACGATTGGTTAACGGAGAGTGGTGCTGACTTCGGGACCGACGCACAGTAAGATCCTGATCTCTGCCGGCCGATTGGGCACCAAGAATCGAGAACTACAGAGGAGGCTATGTCCCGTCCTGAAAGATTCGACTCATCACTCACCATTCGTGGACAGATCGTGTCCGAGTCAGTGGAGAGACGGCACCACGGGGTAGGCTTGCTGTTAACTGCTTCCTCATGCTGAAGGCCACGGCCACGAGGCTTGGAGGGATACTTCTGTATACGCTGTGAACATGGAAGGACGGGCGAGGCATTCATTCCCCTGTTCCAGCTAGTAGGCCTGTGACATGTCGGTCACCTGTGCGCCAGAGTAGGTCAGTAGTTTGGAGTGCCAAGCCTAGCAGAAGTTGCACTCAAGAACACACCCGCCTTATGCGTGATCTTAGATGGTGCTCAGACAAAAAGACGTTAGTGCGAGAGGAATATGACACTAGCTTACTCAGGTATGCGGCAGCAGAAATGTGTCCAGACGACGCTAGTTTACGAGGGGTTTCCGGAGGAGATACGACTGTCGGCATCAGTACTCCTGAGGGATTGTGGGTGCTCTTGAGTGTTTCCTGTGCCGCGGTACTAACCCCAGACTACCCCTTCCCCTGCGAGGCACCAAGACGGTACGGGTCACTTGCCGGTCGGACACTCTCATATACAGCGCCGGGTCGCATATACAACTCACTGGTGAGATCACATAGAAGTGTACTGGTATACAGAATATAATCATCAGGTCGTGTATGAGTACGGTAGTCATCAAAGAAAAGCGCCTAGCGCGAGTCTGCCAAATAATCTGAGGAGGAGAGCGCGTCAACGTCAATGCCTAGTCTTCGAAGCCAACCTACTCACCTATAATCTAAGAGCGCGGAAAGGCCAACGTTCAAGTAGTGCGCTGCTTTTTGGGAAGTAGCTTGACAACACGGCTTTCCTTCACATGGGAGCCCGTGTTGCCGAAGTACCGTTCCGTCATGAAGCTCCAATGCAGCGAACCTACGATCCAGTCCCGAAGGCCCTTCACGTAAATGGCCACTTCCCTATCGACTTCCTCGCCCCAGGTGGGAATACGTTTCTCGTTCTCTATGAAGCCGTCTATGGTCTGCTTGCAAAGGTTGCCAACGTAGTCAACCGCCTCTTGCAATGAAAGCTTGTGGTGTGTCATGAGAATCGGAATCATCTGTGTACGTGGTGAGGCTAACGTGTAAAGACACGGACTACGGATAAATACTAACGTTGTGCGTATCACCTCGTGCTTGCTCTACATTGTAAGAGAAGATGTCCTGTCGTGATCCCAGAAGTCAGGATGCAATCTACATGCTTGCTAGAGGCACCGTACGTTACTCCAGCTGAACGTTTCACATGGTGAGTAGCTTGTTTGCATAGGCCATCATTGAAACACTTACGTGACCAGGTCATTGGCTGCTTGGTTCAGCGCCTTGATGATCGGATGTTCCACGACGAAGTCGGGAAGGTCAAGCCTCATTGCGTACTCAATTAAGTCGAAGGAAGGTTTGCAGCCACTCGTGTCGCGGCGGATCTGCGAGTCCGGCTTCAGTGCCGCCACCCACAGCAAGGAAGCGAAGAGGATAGGCTCACATTGATGTAAGACTCGAGATCAGGTATGACGCCGGTGTCTCTATCCCTAGTCTGCAGCTGCACAGCTTCAAAAAATAGTTCCAAGTTCTCCTTGAAGCGAGCTTGAGGGCCTGGCTTCGCGTCTTGGATGCACCGCGACCAATAGCTGCAACGTGCTTAGTATAAGCTATGCAACTCAGCCTCTCATCCGAACAACCTCACCTCCGTGCCAGCTTCCCTGCACTGAACTCGACTGCAGGCTGCTCTTTCCCCGGACTCGCGGTCGGAGCATACTTCTCTGGGAGCCAGTGCGCGTTCATGACCACGTCGGCCAGCTGCTCAGTCCCGGTGACGGCCATCGTGTCCGAGATATTGTCCAGATGGAAGAGGTAGACCAGGAAGTCCGCCACGACACGCAGGTGCTCGTCGTCCGCGTCTGGGTAGCAATGCGCGGTGAGGATGCCAGACTGAAGGCCATAGAGGGCCGACCGCTTCCGTGGCGAGAGCTCCGGGCATCCTTCGTCTAGCCACCGGTCGGAGGCAGCGGCGATAGCCTCAGCGTTTGGCTGGCGCGTCAACGGGAATGGGCAGTGGGATACGAGGTCGGGGAGGACGAAGGATCCGGGCGGTGATGGAGCGGACATCGCGAAGGCCACGATATTCTAGGCAGGACGTGCGGGGCCGGGGGTGGACGCTTAAGCTAGGCTGTCTGCTATCCTGGAGCACAAGTCGTCGACGTTCAGGCCTTCATATATAGGCCAGGACGCATGTATGATAAGCGGGGCCGAGACGAACAGATTGAGATCTTCGCAGTAGAGATCCCGGCAGAAGATGCGGAAGCGTTGTTTGGTCAGTCAGCCTCCTTGTTGTTGGTGTCCAGACAAAAGGCTAAGTGTTCGGTAAACTTACTAGAAGCAAGGTGACGTCTGGGGCTGATTGACCAGACAAGACATACCAGAGCAATGTCTTTACAGCCATGTATGCGAGATCCCATTGAGTATGGAGTTAGGTACGAGTACGAAGCACTTACCCAAGTCCTCGAGGACTTGAGTGCACCGGACGACATCACCCACCGCTGAGTTTGGGGCGAACTGATGTCGCCAGTGTCCTGTAATGATACTTTCAAACACTTACTCCTGCCCAAGTCCCCTCCTTCGCTCACCTCGCTTGGACCCAGAACGACAGGAGACTCGCCGTGTGCCTGTAGGATGTCTTCGTCATCCATTTGGGTATACCATCAACCGCATTGAGCTAATATGTGATGGACATCAGCACCGGCCCCGAAGACAAAAGAGACCTACAAGCGCAACATCGGGCACTGGATAAACACTTCACAGATCGTCCGCCAATCTTCAGGACAACGTGTGCGCGGGCGCGACTTTGTGAATGGTCCTCTCACGAGGGGATGAGTCTAAGTCGATGTTCATCTTTGTCCGCATCGCAATAGATGCGACTGCGCCATCACGGCGAACTATCGGGGGACTGTCGTGCCCCAGGCATTCTACTTCGAACGATATCCTTCCGCCGGTTCCCTATCCCTAATATAACATGCTACAATACAACACAAATGATGTCAGTTTGCAATAAAATAATGAAGAGGCCAGGGTGATTCCAATGTCTAATATGAACCTAAGAGGAGAGGTAGGACGTGTCCATTCCATGCGCGAAGTCCCAGATACAGATTTTCTATGCGATGCAGTTAGAGGGGGTATATGACAGTGCGTCACTAGAGCTGCTTACCTGGTCCTCACCGCACGAGATAACCTGTCATTGATGATAACAGTTAACAAAGCGTGTACTCCTAAGAGCGGAGCCCTACCTTTGTCGCATCGAAGCCGACACAGAATATCCGGCCGGTGTGCCCACCAGCGAGGTCCGTCATCAGCGCGCCCGTCTCTCTGTCCCAGACCTGCACCCTTGTCGTTAGAGCCCCTCACTACGATGCCTGCCAAGGGAACGTACTTTGACAGTAAAGTCATAACTCCCGCTTACTGCGAGCTCATGGCTGAGGGCAACGCTCCTTACGAGTTCCTCGTGTTCGCGGTTGGGTCGTCGAACCTCCGTGAGTCGCGGGTTATTCCCGCATACCTCGCAAATTCGCGGCTCCCCACCCATCGCCGCTGCCGCTTGCGGCCTGTACAGAGGCGCGGTGGTCCAACCTGTACAGGTGCGTGTGTCGAACATACGCAGATGCTTATCGGAGGAGCCCGTCAGAACGTATGGCCACTTGAAGTCGATGGCGGCGATGCTGTAGCGTGAGCCGTTAGTAGCTGGATTGATGAAGGAGGAGGAATAACTCCAGTGCGTACCCTCGCCAGTGGTGGTTCTCGAACGTCCGTAATAGCGCACCCGTCTCTGCGTCCCAGAGGCGTACAGAGCGGTCCCCGGAAGCGGATACAATGTGGATAGGCGAGATGGCTATCGCGTTAACGGCTGCCCGGTGCTGCCTGAGGACGTGCTTGAGCTCGAAGTTCGGCAGGGAGTACACGCAGACTGTCCTGTCTGTCATAGCGAGTTCGGTCGGATGACATATCGAGACAGTACATAGCCAGACACACCTTTAGAACAGGTGACAAGCTTCTTGTCGTCGAAGCGCACGCAGAGCACGCTGTCCACATGGTCGTCGATGACCTTGATAGCCTCATTTGTTTCCAAATCGCATACTGCAACACGGTGATCGCTGCCTCCAGTAGCGAGGAGCCCGTTGTGCACGCATATACTCAGAATACTGCTTGTATGGATGCCCTCTATGATGCGCGTAACCTCGCCAGTGGCTAGATTCCATTCGCGCACGCTCCGGTCCTTGGAACCCGTGAAGAGCACCTGAACACCAGTGTCTGGGTACGTGTAGAGTTGTAGGCAATAAATCGCATTTGTATGGTTCCGCGCACCCCCGGGCGTCTGCAGATTGTAGAGTCTGTAGGATCCGTGCATGATCCGATGCCGAATCCGTAGGTGTGTCTGATAGAGTAGTTTGTAGTCCGGTTCAGAGGGGTCCAACGGGGATCTCAAAGAGGGGAGGGAATATGTGCGTGGTGATGGTGATACAGGTTGCAATGTTGGCTTGGAGGGGCCGGCACTGGTTGATGGCGCAGCGAACGGATCGATATCCATGGTGGAAGCGTAACCGGAGTCGTCAAGGAGCATGCTCTGCACCGCGTCTTCCTCTTCGTCGCCCATACCCTCGTCGTCGTCGCTCTCGTGTACGGGATAGTCGACGCATGGCTCGAGCGCAGGTGTACCAGTGGGGCCGCGCCATCTCCAGCCGTGCTCCGCGCATAGTGCCTTCCATATAAGCTGGTCGTCGGATAGAGATCGCCATCTTCTGCACACGAGCGAGCAGACGAAGAGGGATTCAGGCGGAAGAAACGAGAGGACATGTAAGGCGACTTCATCCGGCAGCATCTGCATGACTGTGAGATCCCGTCGTCACAGAGACCGTCGTAACTGCCACTCACTCCGAGGACGTCGAATTGCAGTAGAGAATCCATCCTGGTCTGCAGGGCTGCCACGCTGGACCTTGGCAACATTGACATCAAAGTGAATACAAGCTCTGGGGTGTATAACGTGAGTAGGTTGCACCACATTGTCACTACGGTGTCATATACCTTCCTGCTCCCGGACCGAGGTAAAGGTGGTGAACAGCTCGCGCGATAGCCTGTAACGCCGAGCTGCGTCAAGGGCGTTGTTCATGTGAGTAGTCGATATCGCCTGCATCTTGCTGAGCGAAAGGGTGCTTGAGCGGGGTGGTGGTGGTGAGTAGGCGAAGTGTGGAGTTGCCACCGCCAGTCGCGCCGACAGCGACCTGTGTGTCCGTTAGGCGCCGGGGGTAAGTATAGGGTGCGGGAGAATAGACGCGGAAGATCCCATGGACCGATTAGGTATTATCCGCGGCTACCGTCTGCAAATGTCCAAGTCCCTCAGTCTCGCCTCGACCAGCCGCCGCGTTCGTGTCTGCGCCTGCCTAGGCACCGTGCACGCCTCAAAACCCTAGACTTTGACGCGGTCGGTGCGCCAGACCTCACGCAATCTTCCAGGAACAGTACTGTCAGTATCTCTCTCGACTCCGCAGGCACCCAGAACTACTATGCCTTCGATAGGCTGTTCACTATGTTGTACCCAATGCAAGAAACATGCCACAGTGGGCCAGCCGGGGATTCGCAAACATGAACCGCAAAGCCCGTATGAGAAGCTATGCAATTTTCTGGCTGCAGGCACCGTCACTATTCCGTTGCAGTGCCGCGATGTGCCATGCTCGCACCTTCATGCAACTGACGGATGGCACGTCCTCCCATCGGCGGCTACTCTAGAGCCCATGCTTGTTCCGAACGACACACCCCTTCTACGGCTTCGGCAGCTAGACTTTCTCATGAAGCATAGCTTCATCGCCGCAACCTGCAGGCTCGATGCTGTGGTTAATATTCTCTTCGTGAGGATCTATCTAATTCCTTGGGACCTGCCTGGGGTACACGGGAAGCTTCGGGTTCGAGATGAGATATCTGTCGTCATCCCCGCGAGACGGCACTTACGCAATCTCCTCGCCGAGATTGTCCAAGATGACGACGCCTGGGACGCCCTCTCGCCTCCAGGCGGGGATTCGGCCAAACAATTCTTCGGCCACGAAACAGTAGGAATGATTCCTCGCCTCAAGCAGATCCAATTGATTGACTGCACATGCAGGATATGCGCACGTTAGCCGAGATCTACAACGAGCTTCGGTCACCCATACCTCCCGCCAGTTTCCGGGTAGAGGACATACACGGTATGAAGAGTACACTGTATTCATACCAGAAAGAAACGGTAGCAACGATGTTGGCTTGGGAGCTCGAGCCCACCAGTGTGGCTGACCCACTCTACATGCCCATCAGCGGGATCGATGGTTCGATATTTTACCTGCAGCCAGAAAGCTTCGAGCTTCTTCAAGAATGCCCCAAAGTCGTTCAGACACGCGGTGGCATACTCTGCGAAGAATTAGGTCAGTGCATGAGTGCACTCTAAGTAGTACTGTCACGCTGACTTTTCGTCGCAGGCACCGGCAAGACTATCATGATACTCGGCCTCATTCTTGTCACCCTCAGCCAACTTCCCCAACCAGCTGAATCGATCCTTGACCCACGACCTGTCCTGACGCCGCTTTCCTTCCGACACTTTCCCACAGCTGACGCCGTGCAAGCACGCGCACGACTTCTCCAGGGCACTACCCCCAGGCGAGGCAGACAGACGGCACTGGGAGAGCCGTCAGAAATTCCTTCACTCCTTGAGCACCTTCTACACTACTGTGCAATGCACCCCGACGCAGTGGGGCTGCGACGTCGCCAGGAACAGCTTGAGCAATACGGGTTGTGGAAACCACTCATCCGGAACCGTCCGTTCTACCATCATTACGAGGTGGCCATTCCAGAGGTGTCCCGCTCACGACGGAAAGAGATCAACCCAGGCCCGAGAAACATGTATCTCAGCCCCGGGACGATCGTGCTCGTACCGGACAACCTTTTCTATCAATGGAGAAACGAGATCATGAAACACTGTCACGGAGGCCTGCGTGTGCTGGAGGTGACCAGCCGTCCGCTGCCTTCTGCTGCCGAGCTAGCCTCTGATTATGATGTGCGTGGCTTCCGGTGTTCTGTTGAGTGCGATTATTGAGACCTGATGGAATTCGCAGATCATCCTCATGACTTACGCTCGTATGTCTCCTTCAACGATACCAGTCGACGGTGAGAAGCTCATACTCACTCGACAGGTTTCTCGCAGGAAGCGTACGCAGACAAGGTCTCGGAGCTCCACTCCTGGAAGATCTGCGAATGTCCAGGCCATCGCGGCACACGCGTGCCTAAATGTAAATGCAACGCCAGCTTCGACCGAGCGAAGGTCTCGCCGCTATTGCAGGTCCGCTGGAAGCGACTCGTCATTGACGAAGGCCACGTCTCCGCGAACAAGCACACAAACCTGATCTCGCTATCGCGCGTTCTCAGCGTGGAGCGTAAGTGGATTGTGACCGGAACCCCTACGCGTACGTCCGATCTCTTAGCATACCTCCCGCCCTCTCACAGCGCCTCTTGATAGCGAATCTGCTTGGCCTCCAGCATGGCCAGGGATCTGAGCTACAGTACCCTGATGACCCCGACGAGCCGCACAACACTGGCAGCGAATCTGCGGACGATGAACAGAGCATGCGGCGGTGGACACATGACGACCGACAGGACCTCAATAAGCTGGGGACTATGATGACGCAGTTCTTGGGCGTGCCTCGTTTCGCCGCGGACCTGAAGCTGTTTGAGCGTCTCGTCATCGCACCACTCATGGCGGCAGGGGGCCCGCGACCGGGCGCTGTGCAGATATTGACGCAGGTCATGGAGACGACGATGATTCGGCATCGGTGAGTGCGCTTCTCGCACAAATGCACTTTTCTCTCTCACTACGGCTCGGTCGGTAGGGTTGATGATATTGAGAATGATGTGTTGCTGCCGTTCATGAGCCGCGAGACAATCTTGCTCGACATGGACCCATATGCACTCATGTCCTACAATGCTATGCAAGCCATGATCGCTGTGAACGCAGTAGACTCTGAGCGTAAGGATCAGGTAAGACGACAACCATCGCTGCACAGGCTTTGTTTGGTATTGATCTGGCGTGTTTTAGGACTATATCTTCCACCCTGCTGTAAGGGCCATTTCTCCTTTGCACGTGCACGCGAGCCAACGCTGACTCGCCTTAGAATGCCGCACTGTTGAATCAACTTGTGGACAACATGTCGCAGTGAGTATCGTGTTCGTCTGGTCTGAGTTAGATCCTGAGTTATTGCAGAGTGATGTTCTGGCACGTGGACGACCTCAAAGCCTTCAACGTAGACGAGATTGTCAGTCGGGCTAACGACTTTGTGGCTAACATGGATCAGCGTGCGACGTCTGAAGCCGATCGTACCCTCATGGAGCAAGCCCTGAAGCACGTGTGCGTGATCATGCGCGGTACTATGCTGAAAGCACGCTAAAACAATGAATGTAGTAAGCTGGCCGCAAACGATATGATGTGGAGAGAAATGCAACGGCATGCGTACGTCTGCCATCGCATTCGCGGTTTCCCCAACAACGACATATACCGCGCATGGACAACCTTCACCGTCCCTCGCCAAAATGGTCCCGATTCCGACCGTTGGCTGAGAACCGACAGGGCGTCTGAGCTCAAGAAATTCGTCAACGCGCATCCCCTCGCCAAGGAGGACCGCATCATTGAAGCGGGAAAGGACGTGCAGGAGGAGGAACAAAGGAGGCTGACGCTCTTGTCCATGAGCAACAACAAGAAGCCGAAGAAGAGCAAGGATCACCGCGAGGAACGCGCGCACCGAAAAGAAGCCGAGACCGTCAAGCATGTCGTGGCTACCCGCGAGAAGCAGGACGAGCTGCACGAGGAGTATCTTGCGTGCCTTGCGCGGATGAAGAAGGCGTACGAGGAGGACGAGGTAGACGTGGTAGGCCAGCGCAGCCCGACGAGTCCAACAAACCCGTCCGCCCCCACCCATCCGGGGACGACGTCATCGCGTCTCCTGGTGAACTCGCCCTTGGCTAAGCTACGTGTGCGCAATTCGACTTCAACGAAGCTCGACTACATCATCAACGAGGTGAGCTGCATCTGTCGCTCTGGTGGGCCACCTACTCAACGTTAGAACGCCGCAGATCCGTCAATACTCTGCACACGAGAAATTCCTTATCTTCTCCCGCTCGCCTTTGACTCTTGCCTACGTGGCTGAGGGTCTCGAGTTGATCGGCACGAAGTACCTGCAATTCACAACGAAGGTATCCCGGGAACAGAGGCAACACAATATCGTGACGTTCGAGTCTTCGGATCTGTATAGGGTCTTCCTCATGGAGCTGCAGCATGGTGCGCGTGGATTGTAGGTCTCTACGATCGCATGACGGCGAGCACTTCTCACTGGTACCGTCTACTAGAAACCTCATTGCCGCATCGAGAGTGATATTCTGCGAACCCGTGTGGCAAGCAGATGTCGAGAGTCAGGCTATCAAGGTACATCTGAGTTTCATATGACCACTGAATCCACCTAATCTCGTCATGCCCGAAGCGTGTGCATCGTATAGGACAGAAGAACCCCGTTTTCGGTGAGCATCGCCCGCATGTTAATTTAGGCAACTCAGCTCACGTCCACGTAGTCAAAACCCTTGCCATTCGGTCGACCGCTGAAGAAGTAATGGTCTCCAGGCGGGATGCGTTCCTCAAGAACGACAGACAACCAAAGCTCACCGAAGATGCCCGTATACGTGACTTCATAGCAGTAAGCATGCAGGCTACCTTGATACAGGGTAGCAGCTAAGCGACAGCAAACGCAATTAGAACCCGACCTTCCTTACGCAGTCATCCGAGCCCCGACTGCAGCTCGACTTCCCGCTCTTCGACATCCCAGAGCCTGACACAAACGACCCCGAACCGTCTCGGGTCAAGAAGGCTAAGAAACCTATGTTCGTCGCCGCCAAAAAGCCTCTGCTCGTGCCCGCGTCACCGGGGGGTGGCGCCGTGGCTGGCCTCCAACGCGCTTCCTACGCCCAGCACACGAGTGATCACAAAGCCAAAAAGGCTCGCATCGACCCACCCGAGTCGTCCCAGCCACGCCGTAAGAAAGCACGCATCGTGCGTTTTGCTCAGTAGAGGCACCATGGTTGTATCGTTGTCGTATCATTATTCGTCCTCCAAGTTGTCTCCCCTGGCACGTGTTGTAGTCATACTAGTAGCGCTGTTGTATCCTGCTAACATATATGTCGAGAATTGTGGAAATGCTGATGCGCTTCGGTGCCAATGAGGTACGTCGGGAGACGCAATGGTGAGGCCTTCGGTGGGACAGAGTTCAGAACTATCGACTGTCAGTGTATTGTTTTCTACGTATGGCTACTACATTGCACTATCTAAGCGTGCAGCACTATACTAATCCGGCTATTCTACCTACAAGGGACTAGATGCAATAAAGATATGCGCAACAGGGCCCTGATCAAAGGAGTGGAGGGTGGCAGCGATGCGAACACGCGCCCAAAACAGGTGAACACTAACGGACAGACCATTGACAGACTATTACATATGCACAGCGGACGCGGGGCGTCTTCCAACCATGTATGGAGTCCGTGATGCGGGGGCGGTCATGAGGCGGTCGAGGTGGACGTCTTATCGCCACTGTACGAGCGTCGGTGGTGGATCTTCTCGAGAAGCGAGAACTTCTTGCGCGCCCGGTGGCTCGCGCCGTCCCGCGTATCGGGCGACGGCGAGGGCCCCGAGCGCGAGCGCGGCTTGGTACCTGGCTCGGACGCCCCCGACGCAGGCGTAAGTGGCTCAGGCGCCCTCAGGAGACTGTCCACACGGCCGTCAGCCATCGCAGCAGCAGGGGCAGCGAGAGAGACACACTGACCTGCGCGACTTCCTGAGGAAGCTGTTGGGCGAATTCGGCGCAGAGTCCCGCTCCTCCACGACAGGCACAGGGTGCCAAGACAGCCTCCTGTTCGGCAGCTGCTTCAGCTTCCCCAGGCCCTCCAGCCTCTCCCTCGCCTTCTCCTCCGCCCTCTCCCCGCCCCCCGCCGGCACCGGCGCCTCACCCGCCTTCGCGCGCGCCCCCGCAGCGGCGCTCGGCCGCTCGTCGACGGACGTCTCCCTGCTCCGCGCGTGCGCGCCGTCGCAGAGGCGCTGCTCGAACGACGTGCCCGCGCCCGCGCCCGCGGCGCTCCGGCTGATGCGCACCTGCCGCACGTAGTCCGCCGCCTCGGGCGAGAGCGGCGTCGGGAAGAAGTACGGGGCCTGGTAGGGGTCCGTGCGCGCGAGCGGCGCGGGGCGCTGCTGCGGCGCGGTGTTCTGGCGGCGCGGGAGCCATTTCTTCGGGGAGGGCACTAAGACGGAGGGGCCGTTATCAGGACGCGGCGGTTAGCTGCAGTGGGGGATATGGGCACGTACTGTTTGTGGGCGTGGTCACGGCTCGCCCGACGGCGGGCCTCGGGTGGGTCTCCGAGCCGGACGCGAGCGACGACGACTCTGAGGGCGGCACGGGCGTCGACGGCTCGGCGGCGGAGGGGATCGGGGTGAGTGGTGGGGGGAGGGAGACGGTCAGCTGGAGGGGCGAGGTGCTCTTGCGGGTCGCGCGTCGCCTCTTGCAGTCCTCGTGGATCTGGCTCGCGATCCGGCGGATGGGCGCGTGGCCGCGCGCGACGACGTCTTTCGACAGCTTTAGGACGCTCGGAGGGCCCGCTGCGGGCTGTGAGGAGGAGCCTGGGATCGAGTTTGAGCGCGAAAGGGAGGGGGAGGGCGGTTGTGGCGCGGCTGGACGCTGGGCGTGCGATTCGGAGGAGAGGGTCTCGGTGAGGGTTTGTGCGACGGAGTCCGAGTCTTGGGAGAGGGCAACGGAGTAGAGGGATGCGGTGGAGGCGTTGCGGGTGTGGAGGGTGGGCGCAAGAAGCTTGGGCTCGATCCGCTGGTAGTGTTCTTCGGGTGGTGCACCGAGGAACAGAGTGACAAGCCCATGTGCGATTGCACCGAGGACGCTCTGGTGATAACAGACAGTTAGCAAAGCTTGAGGGCAGAATATGATGGAGGGTAATGTTCTCGGACGATGGGAGAGCAGCTCGAGGCAGCCATGGCTGGTCATATTTGGGGACGCATACATGGATGCTACTACGGCGGGGCATGCGGCATAGGGGGTGTCGCATAACAAGGACTCCTATGCAATCCCAAATCCGTCGCTGAACCTCGCACTCGTGCATTCCAGTTCACATGCAGCCCCTTACATCCAAGAGCGACAGAGACAACACTTACCAGTACGAAGCCGAGGGAGGCCATGACTACGCCGGCGACAGCGGGGACGACGAGCCTGGCCGCGGTGAGGAAGAGGTTCATGTCGGACCTGAACCAGTGGAAGTAGGCGACATAGGGCTGCGCCTGGGCGAAGAGGACGGCGATTGAGAGGACGGTGTGTCGCGTCGCGGAGCAGAGTCGCATGGCTATACACACGCGCGCGTCAAGAGTCAGCCGCGATACACATACGAAGCACGGGCGGGCGTGAAACTGACAGGGTCGAGACGACTGCGGCTTCGGTGCACAGCCTGGGGGCGGCAGTGTAAGAATGCGAAGGAGAGGCGGGTGCGCCGCTGCGAGACGCAGAATAAAAAGGCGGATGCGACGTGCGTATTCATCGTGCCGGCGAGGTCGCGTCTGTCTTGGAGATGGCTGATGCCGTTCCGTTTACGTACCATCCGCGCTGTCCAACCACGCTCCTCCTCGTCCTCCCTCCCCCAGCCAAGGCGGATGAGCGCCCCTGTCGGTCCCCGCACCGTCAGCACCCATGACACATCCCCTGTGCGTCCAGGTGCCCTCACCGCGTTCGAGTGGTATCCGGGCCTTCCCCATCGCCCGGCGGCCAAGGATCAGGCGATGGCTCGCAGGCGCAGAGCATCTCTGGCTGTGATATGGGCGATGCCTGAGCTAGTGCGACAGCCGGCGGAGGAGGGGCAGGGAGGGTAAGCCAAAACGAGCGGTGGAAATCAGGTGTCAGACGAGCGGGAGCCTCGATCGGGCAGATCGCTCGGGCCGATGATGCGCGCAAGCGTCCTTTCCGAATTCCTCGGGGCTCTCAGCCACCGCTTCTCCTTTCCCTTGCACATCGCTTCCTCAGCATCCGCACTCTGCGCATGAGTACAACGTAGCAATTCAATCTTCCAGGTAATTATGAAACATCTTCGCGCCGACATTCAAGTTCTGGCTTATCCTTGCGTATCGAACTATCTGCACGACGGACCGACGGCTTCGGTGGGCGCCCGAGTGCTCTCCGAATTCGTCGTGTTCATGCCCCGGAGCGGACGCACTGGAACGTTTATTTTGCGGGTCTCGTGCCGTGATGTAGCGCCTTACTCACTGACATCACTCAGACAAGTGTGCGGGAGCCCGACGCGACCTCCGAGGTCGAGAGAAACGGAGGCGCACAACGCCCCGATGCGACTCCGACGGGAATGCTCATCGCAGGTGGAAGGGCCTAGCTTCGCACCTTGCCTGGACGGAATAGGATGTGACATCACCTCAGACGTTCTGTACGAAAAGTGAGAAAATACACGTCTCTAATACCAATGACAGCTATTACCCTACATCTAAGTCCCAGGTAGATCCCAGTCAGGAGCAGTCTACACATTATTACTCTACATAGCCCGAGGAGATCCAGTGAGATATAGCAGCAGAGCACCCAAATAACATAAAGAGCAAATACCCAAAGCAAGATGAGACACCAAGGGAGCTAAGACATCCGCCTGGCACTACGAGTACAGGCTTCACCAACCCATTAAAAGTCGGGAGTGGAGACGCACAGCGTCCCGCGCTCGCGCACACAATGCAACTTGTTCGCGATCAGGCCACGGATCTCCTTCTGGACATTCGGCGCCGTGTCCTCGCATATGACCAAGAAGAACAACTGCAGACCCTTGTACTCCTCGCGGGAGAGGTCCTCGTCAATGCGCGCCCAGTCTAGGGACTGCAAGTCGGCAACGGAAGAGATCTCGAACTCGAAGGCTATCTCCTCCAGCCGCTGCGAGTTGATCTGCGAGATCATGGCGGTCACCCACGGGAAGAGATGGTTGGACATGAAGCCCTGCGACGCCGCCGCCTTCGCGTCGAGCCCGCCAAAGTGGAGGGAGCGCAGGCCGGTGTTGTGAGCGAGGCTCACTTGATTGTTCAGCATGGCTGTACGATACGGTCAGCGCGTTGTCAGCACTGAGCAGGAGGGACGCCGCACCTGACTCAGGCACCCCCGATGGGAACTCCACCAGCAGCCGCTCGAGCGCGGCCCCGCTCGCGTGCAGCAGGTCGCCCACCAGCTTCATGTTCTCGACCTCGCGCCAGCACAGCTGGATCGTGCGCAGGGGTTGCTCTGACGGGTGCCGCAGGAGCCACTCGGTCACGAGTGTTGGCGACGAGCGTGGGTCGAGGAAGAGGTACGACAGCTGCATGCTATCCCTGTCCTTGCGCGCCGTTGAGACGGCCGGCGCGTCCAGCGGGGCGGGGCCCTCCGTGTCCCACGCGACGCCGTGGAAGTAGAGCTCGTTGAGGGCGGGGAACGAGCCCAGGAAGTCGAGCACGTCCGGGGACGCGGCGAAGCGCACCTCGAAGAGGAAGAGCCTGCGGACTTGGGCGAAGCAGTGCACGAACGCCTCGCGCGTCTCGCGCCGGAGGGCGTGCCAGCGCACGCGCGCGAGGCCGAGGGTCGTCGCGTTGACGAGGAGGCGCACGAACGCGGCGACGCCGTCGACCCACGCGTCGTCCTCGACCGGGCGCGCGGCCGCGTCGACGCCGTTGTAGTCCGCGCTGACGGTGAGGCGGCGGACGCAGCGCGCGATGGGCGGCGCGGCGGTGAGGAGCGCGGCGAAGCGGGCGCACTGGCGTGCGTTCTGGATGCGCACGGTGCGGAAGCGGTGCAGGCGGCTCGCCCCGACCCAGCTGCGGCACGTCAGTGCGCAGGCGGCGAGTGCCTTGGGGTCGTCCCAGAGGTGGTCGATCGCCGCGTCGTAGAGCTCGGGCGGGAGGAGGGGGGCGGCGTGCATCGTGTATGGATCGCCGGGCCTTTGTGGGGTGCGTGGTGAGCCTTGGACATGGTGTGCGGGGCGGGTGGTGGGCGACGTACCTGCGCTGGGCAAGGGATGAGGGGAGGAGGAAGGGTTGGTGTATGACTAGGATTCTGCGCTGCTGCTCGGCCGCCTTAAGCTTGTTTGCTTATCGCCATGCCTGCCGCTCGGGAAATAAGTATGGCAACATGGTTCGCAGCGGGGTCGACGATTGGCTCTGGTCCCATCACGCCTCGGGCAGCGTTTCGCCGGCTTCGGGATGTCGGCCCAGTGCGGGGAAATTCCAGGCGCTGTCCTAGTCGCGCCCGTTGACCTGCCTATTTCGGTATTTCTGTTTCTGGATTCCGTCCAGGCCAAGCCTGGTTCTTGCAAGCGCATACTGCACATCGTCATTCCACTGACATTCAACGAGCCCAGCAGCGTTCGTTCACCATGTCGAGTTCGACCCTCCTCCGCTCGCTACGACCCCTCACACAGTGCTCGCGCTCGGTCGGGATCGTCTCTCTCGAGCTGACCACGCCGCGAGCGACGCTGGCCTTTGCTCGCTACAAGTCCACGAAAGCCGCGAGGTTGCAGGCAGCTAGAGCCTCTGCAACACCGAAAGCACCTTCGTCCAGCGCAGAAGCATCGTCCACAAATGCCGTGAAAGCAGAAGTTGCCACGGAGAGCACCCCAGGAGCGCAGGCGTTGCGGAGCGGGACAGGCAAGGTCACCGAAGTCGAGCAGGAGACGCTGCCGTGGGCAGATTACCTGGCCATCCGCAAGAAGAAACGAAGATGGGAGACGGTGCGTTTGCCACTTTGTTGTGCAGTGCGCACGACAGCTCACTGGTTGGGGTACTGCCCAATGCTTGCGGTGTCAGGCCATGACGATCCCCTTCACCGCTGCTGGCTTCGTCGGAGGCATCATGTACTTCGGCAACCTTGACATAGACCCCACAAAGCCCATCTTCGTACGTCCCTCCCTCCGCTACATTGCGTTCGTCAGCCTCAATACGCCAAGCAGAACCTCGACCCCATGATCGTGTACGGCTTCGCGACACTCGCGTGCGCGGGCCTGGGCTACCTCGTCGGGCCCATAGTGGGCTCGAACATCTGGCGGATGTCGCACCGGCGGACGATGAAGCTCATAGAGGCGCGCGACCGCGAGTTCCACCAGCACATCGTGAAGAACAGAGTAGACCCGACCGCACAGAGCGCGACGAACCCTGTTCCAGACTTCTACGGTGCGCACTCTTCTATGCTCCTGGGCATGCTGTTCCTCACGGCTTCTACGCAGGGGAGAAGATCGGGTCTCTGCATGACTACAGACAGGTATGTGGATTAAGGTCGTAGTGGATTTGTGTTGACCCGCGGGCGTACAGTGGTTGAGGGACCAGTCAAAGTACAAGAAGAAGGCCTACTTCTCCGAGGATGTGTAGATGATCCCCTGCGCATATCAAACACACTAGCTGCGTGCAATAATACGAGGCGCTTCTGCATCTATGGACTGTCCATCTCGCGTGTTCTGCTCTAACATCTAAAGTTGTTCTGGCATAAGTTGACCTGCATAGCGAGAGCGCCTACAAATGCAGGTCCCCTCCTAGTGTCGATGGATATGTCGGTCAGCCAAGGCTTGATACTTCAACACACATGATACAGGCAGTCCTGTCCAACGCACAAAGTACAAAGCCAAGCACCTCTACCTTCTACTGCGCGACGAGAACTGAGGGAACTGGACCACCTCCAAGTTCAGCCCACCTCGACTGACATCCTGCCCTGGTATCTCAACGTGAGTGCACACTAATCTCCTCTTCTTCCGCCTCCGGTGCAGCACTGATTGCATACGCATCCCGATGCCCCACTTTCCTCAACTTCCCCGTCCCCAAATCAAAAATCATCCCCTCCACGGTCACCAAATGGGATGCCTCCATGGGAGGAGCAGGGCCTCCGCCTGTGCCGGCACGCAGATCGTTGATGTACTTCCTGAGGCGGTCCATCATGCTCACGACGTTCACCTCCGCGAGCTCCGTCGAGTCGGGGTGCTTGTGCGCGAGGTGCGTGAGGTGGCCGAGCCACGCGCCCAGTGCACCGTGCAAGGGCTTCTCGCCGGAGGCGGCCTCCAGCGCCGCCGCGACGCCGCCGCAGTGCGTGTGCCCGACCACGAAGACGTGCGTGACCTGCAGGACCTGCACCGCGAACTGCACCGCGGACGCCGCGTTGCGGTCGTCGGCGGAGAACTGGCTGCGCGCGCGGTGAGCGTGCGCGCGGGGGCGGAGCGGGGGCTGCCACTACTCACTTTGCGATGTTGCGGTGCACGAAGATGTCGCCCGGGACGGAGGCGGTGATCACGGACTCGGGGACGCGCGAGTCGGAGCAGCCGAGCCAGAGGACCTGGCGAGCAGGGCACGCGTCGGCTCTGTCAACGCCCGCGAGCCTAGGCAGTTGCGCGCAATGCGTACCTTGGGCTGTTGTCCCCTTGCGAGGTGGTGGAAGCTCTCGGGGTGTAGGCGGCTCACGCCAGCTGCCCACTGCTCGTTCCGCGCGAGTATGTCTGCGACGACGGGGTCGGAAGGGGGATGCATCGCGAGTTGCTCTCTCCGAGCTACGCCCTCATGCCGCCTCTTATCCGTCGCCACTGCACAGCTTCAGGTGCGTCACTTGTCCGTGGGTATATTCTGTTGTTCGAATTCTGTCTATTATTAGCGACTTCACCTGGCTGCGCGCTGTTCTCCAGGGATGGAAGACCGAGATTAAGCAGAGGCAGGCCAGACCGAGATGCCGGACGCTGGTTGATGTTGAAACGTGCTCTGATGTTTACATATAGCTCAGCGCGACGGGCAAGCGCAGAAACGGCTCGGAAGGTGGTCGAAAGCAGGCACGGCGATGATCACCATTACCTCGGCGCCCGACGGAAACACCGCTGCAGCATCCCTTGGGCACTCGGTACTTTCTGTTGGTGCATGGCGGATGCGTCTGCTTCGTACCCCACACTTCACCTCTAGGTCTTCGACTGGTGCACTGACTACGAGCCCGATAATTGCGGTCTCTACTCATTCTCTACTCAGACGCTCAAGACACCGGTAAGACGGGTGATGATCAACGCCGGGGATGCATGTTTGACAGTCAATATTCGTCCCCATCCATCCTGACTAAACCTTTCGCGATGTCGCCCACCCGACGAAACTGTGCTGCCCGCAGGTGAGGCCTGCACCCATCGTGCAGCCAGTGGCTCCCGTTGCACGTCCAATTGCTCTAGAATGTGGTTCTTCAAGTTCTTGAAGCATTCTAGAACCGCGTAGCGTGAAGTAACCTCGATGCGCCGTGAGCAAGCTGTTGCTGTACCCCACTATCGTGGGATTCGTGGCAGGTAGCCAGAGCCTCGCCCGACATACACCCATGTAGGGATTCATCTGAACGGCCTCGCACTCGTAGGTGCATTCAAGGGATAGTTGAGGTATGATTCAGCTGTTCCTGTTTTCTGTCTTTCTCGGAGAAACGCAAACGAAAGCAATACAGAAAACGGTGCATCTCGTACAATGTCGTCGCACTGCTGGATCGGTCGTTACATGGATTCGCGTCATCCAGAAGATCAGCACGTGCATTCGGCTTCACTGAGCTCCTCCGAGCATTCTTCATACCCAGCCGTCACCTTCCTCTGGAATGCCTGAGCCTGTATGCGCTGGCCTACCTCTCCCAGCACTCCCGTTTCAAGGTCGTACACCAGTCCTACGATGGTAACCCACTTGCTCTCCGACGTGGAAGCCTGCCTCTCATCTGCAGCATCCTTCCATCTCTCGATGAAACCCTTCACTTGTTCCATCGCATTCGTTACGTTCCGCTGTGTGAGCGCTGCCAACCTCTCTGCAAGCTTTGCCTTATCGTCCGGCCCGGGATAGTAGATTCCATGCCTCACTGCGAGGCTGGTGAGGGCTGCAAGCCAGTCGCCGAGCGCCGCGTTACGTGCGTTCTTGGGCTTTTCGGACTCGGGAGGGTGCGCATCCCGTAGTGCAGCGGCGACCCCGCCGCACTGCGTGTGCCCGACCACGAAGACGTACGACACGTGGAGGTTCTCCACGGCGAACTGCACCGCGGACGCAGCGCTCTTGTCGTCCGCGGAGAACTGACTGTGAGTAACCTGGCTTCAGCAAGAGGGGCGCGGATGGGTGGGCGGGGCTCACTTTGCGATGTTGCGGTGGACGAAGATGTCGCCGGGCATCGAAGCGGTGACCACAGACTCGGGGACGCGCGAGTCGGCACAGCCGATCCAGAGGACCTGTTGCATAGATGCTTAAGCATCATTATCCTGCTTGGAATGCGCCCTGCATGCGTACCTCCGGTTTTTGTCCGTTCTTGGCGAGGTGGTGGAGGGTCTCGGGGTTCAGACGACGCAGTCCGTCTGCCCACTCGTGGTTCCTCGCCAGGATCCTTTCAATGGACGACTCGAAGGCTGGGAATGCAGGCATTGTAGGGTGGTAAGTGCGGTGGCTGCTCTCCGATGAGTTGCTCTCCCTGCCCTGACACACTGCGCCTTATATCCCGTCGCGGTCTTCGGGTATGCCACGCAGATGTGAGTGCGCGCAGTATTCCTACATCTTCCTATAGTGAATGCAGACCCAGCCGAGTCGCGGTCTGCAGGGAAGGTAGACGGAGATGAAGCAAAGGTCGGGCAGTTGACCTAGGTACACAACGCAGGTCCATACCATGTCACTCACCGATATAGCCCAGGTTGTCACGCGGGCGCAGAAATGGCTCAGAAGACGTTCGAGATAGGCACGGTGATAGTCAGCGCTGCTTCCGTGTCATAGAGGAAGTACTGCCGCTATATCACTACGCGCGGCAGGTGAAGGAGTCGGTGTGGTGTGCGGCAGCGTGTCCAGAGACACCGAGTAGCGCCCTTCGGCACTACCTACGCGTTCTGCATACATTGCAATGACAGGTCCTTCCAGGCTCATGTCTCGGAGTTTTCAGCGTCAGGTCGGATGGATGTGCCCTGTACTGCACAGCAGCCCCCGTGTCTGGTCACCCACTGTGCCACTGGCACGAGAATGGCCCTTGGACTCTACGCATCTTCATAGTATACGACACCGATTGGCGCAGATCAGTGGCATCGACAGTGTCAACCATACAAGGCGCGTTTGGGCAGGTAGCTGCAGATACGTCAAAACATCGGAGCTGGGTGTGCAGACCCCGGGAAGACTGTACACAGATCGAGTCGTCGCGTCTACAATCCTACTAGAGCTTTGCATCCAATACGGTAGGATTTGTCATGTGTAGGTATCGCGGACTATGCGAACTCCTCTCTGGGTACACCTCGACTACAGGCGTCGTTTCCCTCCGGAAAACCCTCACAGAAATCCGCTCGCCCACCTCCCCCAGCACGCCCGTCTCCAAGTCATACACCATCCCCACGATGGTCACCTCGGCGCACTGCGGAGGGCATCCCTCGAGCCCGCCGGGATTCAGCCCCTCGAGATAGTCTCTCACCAGCCTCATCGCATTCTTGACGTTCTCCTCGGTGAGCGCCGCCAGTCCGCTCGGGTACGTCAGGCCGAGGTCCTCCGCGAGCCGGCCGAGGACAGCCAGCCAGTCCTTGAGCACCGGCCCGGGGCTCACGTCCCCGCGCGCGCAGGGCGGGGTCGCGTCCTTGAGCGCGGCGGTGACCCCGCCGCACTGGGTGTGCCCCGCGACGACGACGTGCGCGACGTGCAGGTGCTCCACCGCGTACTGCAGCGCCGCCGCGGCGTTCGTGTCCCGTGCGGAGGACTGGCTGTGGGTGCGGCTCGCTCAGCGGCGCGCGCGGGCGGGAGGGACGCGTTCAGGGAGGTGCGGCTCACTTTGCGATGTTGCGGTGGACGAAGATGTCGCCCGGCACCGAGGCGGTGATGACGGACTCGGGCACGCGCGAGTCGGCGCAGCCGATCCAGAGGGCCTGGTGCGCGCCGTTCAGCGTTGTTCGTCGTCCCGAGGGGGATCAAGGCGCGCGCGCACCTGGGGCTTCTGTCCGTGGTCGGCGAGGTACTTCAGGGTATCGGGGTTCAGCCGGCGTAGCCCGTCTGCCCATTCTTGGTTCCGCGCGAGCAGCCTGTCGATGAACGAGTCGGTCGTCGGGGAAGTGTACATTGCAGAGTTAGAGTAGCAGTGGGTGCGGCAGAGGCTCCTCTGCTGGGACCGGCCCTCTTGCTCGCCCTTATATTGAGCTCGCCGCGTCGTCTTTGGGTGCGTATCGCTCTCACGTCTCTCTACAGGGAGAACGGCGGGTGTGGAGCAGAAACGGGACAGTTGACCTGTGAGTGGCCTCCAGACGCAGCCTGAAATCCACTCTCTGACGCTCACCGCTGACTTTGAGGAGACAGGTCAGCGCAGAAACGCCTCAGTGGATACTCAGAGAAGGTCGACTCTACTTCGATGCCATCGAGGATGCGTCCACATCGCGCGCAGGCTTGATGTGGTCTGCGACAGCGTGTACATGGATATGCAGAATGGTCGAAGGTGGAGTCGCTTGACATGTTCAGCGTTGCGCGTGGACACAGCTACGCAGTAGCGGTCCACTTCACCGACTCACAGAAGACCCGACCTCAATGCCGGACTGTGCCATAGCGGCGTCTTAGATAGGATCAACCACTGGTCGCCTCTTCCGGTTCCTCCACGACATACATCGCTTCGAAACCCCCTATAACCACCTCCAACTTCAGAACAACACCTCCACCTAGCCTCACCCTCCCTCAGCCGCCGATATCGACTTTGATCGACTCGCCTTCCAGATCAACAACCCTCTGCTACGACCGACGAACGCATTTACCCGACGGCTCCTTGAACCCACGTACGGTTGCTTCTAACTCCTCTACTGAAGACTCCGGATACATGCCCAAGGTGGACCCCTGACTGGGTGAGACTCCGAGAGCGAAGCCGCACTGCAGGCGACCAGTCGCGCAAGTAATGACTTCCTGGCGGGAGCTCCCTTCCTTCCCCCCTCTCTCCTCTTCATCGACATCAGTTTGTTCACATGCCTCGTACACTCATGATATTGTTTGCCCATATATTCGTATGCCCTTCCTCACTCCACCTACTATGCAATCACCCCTGCCTTGGCAGCAGGCCTTCGTTTGACCGCACTGGTCCCACCTTATAGTCTTACATCTCGCTTGCATTATGCCTACATAGGCTGCCCTCGAAGATGTCGCAGGGGTTGAAAAAAGCACTGGTCGAGGCCAGCCAGGCCTGATGCGGTGTCTCGCGGCTGTTCGCAAACAGGAGGTGAACTGACAACATTGATCGGCATCCTGTCTGTAAGCAGACTCTGGTGACGTTCTGCGTTGCGGCTTATGAGGACGTTGACGCGAATGGCGGATGCTATGCTGTATATATATGCTGTACAAACTAGTGATACATTGAACCGTGTTCATGCCGTCTAGGCAATATGCTTGTTCTCTGTTGTGCTGAGATCCTCGCCCGTGACGCCAGCGGCGCCCGCGAGCACGGAGCTGGCGATCTGCCTGTCCCGCGCCCGCTCGTCGGCCGTCGAGTCGTCGGCGACGCTGTGCTTGTTAATTTCGTTCTCTAGGCGATTGAGGCCTAGTATAGGATGTCAGAAATGCGTCTGGATAGCAGTCGTCTATCGCGCCTGCATACCTCTGTCGAACGGTGCTGTGAGGAGTGTCAGCGATATCTGCGATAAAAAAGGTCACGAAGACTCACCGTTTCCTGCTCTTGAAGTCGTGATCTTCTCCTCCTGCGGCGCTGCAAGCACGCCCGTGCCCTTATGCTTGCTGAGCTCGTCGCGCAGGCCATTGACGGCTGCGGTCGCCGGAGGCTCGTACTGGGGAGGGATCTCGTGGTCGACGGGGAGCTTGCCAGCCCACTGGGTAGCCTCGCGCTTCTCTTCCTGGGGTGCGACGAGATGGCTCATGGTGTGTGTCGTGTGAAGTGCGTTGGGGTGTACTGAAAGGGACTGGGATGGTTAACTGCGACAGCGAGGAGAGGCAGACGGGCTATATGTAGGGGGCGGCCACAGCGAGGGTGGAGGGAGTCCGAGGGACTGACATCATCGTGTCCGTGGAGGGCGTTCGGCCGGAGGACCCGAGCGCACCACCGTCCCGTGGGCGAGGGTGGCGGGCTCCCCCATTCGGCGCGTCCGCCCCACTTGCCTTTCTCTCGGCTCACGCGTCACACACACGTGATCGCGATCTGGCACGCCACACGCACGCCCACCCATCCATCTCGTCTTCTCACTTACCTGCTGCACCGAAATGTCTGGGACACGCAAGGAGGTGTGGCGCAAGGAGGCCGAGGTACTGAATCGCCTCGCGGGCGGAGGGGGGCGGGGCGGGAGGTGGGGGAGATTGGGGAGTGGACGAAGGAGATTGGGGAGGTCGTTGGGAGGGCGGGGAGCGGGCGGGATGGGGAGGGGAGAGTCGGGGGAGGACGTGGGGGGAAGGGGCGGGGGAGAGGGAGCGGGGGGGGGATGAGGACGGTGGGAGCAGCAGTGAGGGGGGGCCAGTTTTGCGAGCTTGCGGAGAGTGGTTCTGTTGAGGTAAGGACTGGCTTAGGTTGTTCAAGCATGTTCAGGCTTGTCGTACATCAAGTCAAGTCCTTTGACGGTGGGCCTGGAGTGAAAAGGCAGATGTTGAGTACCCAGGTGTGAGCACTATGGTGATTCAGTGAGCACCAGATGAAGCATACATTGGCAGATCTATTGCAAAAATACAGAGAGCAAACACCTATATACTCTACCCATGAAAACATAAGACCCAGGAGAAATAAGCGACACGGTCGTCTTGTCTAGAAGCAATACCATGCCCACAGATGTCAGTACTCTACACATGAGGATGAAGTCTCGACAAGTATCACTGGCAAACAACGAGGAGTTCGCCTCTGGCTCGAAAGTCAGAGAGCGCCTCGTAGACGATCTCTTGCGCGAGCTCCCGGTTGTTGCCCTGCCCCACGGCAAGACCGACGTCAAACTTGACCTGCACGCCCTGGAAGCGGGGGTGCGCCAGGGCGCGGCTGAGCGCGGGCCAGTCGAACGCGTGGAGGTGCCGGGGAAACGGCGCGAGGAGGAGGACCTCGATGGCCTCGAGCCGGGCGGAGGCGAGCTGGGCGACGAGGGCGGGGACCCAGCTGGCGCACTCCGGGAGGACGGTGCCGTCGAGGCGGAGGCGGCGGAGGTTCGGGTTGGCGGCGAGGTCGATGCGGGAGGCGGGGGCGAGGGCGGCTGTCCCGACGGCGCGCTCGAGGTCGAGGGCGAGCGAGTGGAGGTGCGGGCCGGCGGCGCGGAGGAGGTCGCCGAGGACGGGCGTGAGCTCGCGCTCGTGCCAGTGGAGGTCGAGCTCCTGGACGGGCAGCGCGCGGCCGGGTGGGAGGAGCCAGTCCGTGAAGAGGTGCGTCGGGGAGCCCAGGCGCATGACCAGGCGGCGGAGGGGCGGCGGGCCGCCGAGGGGGCGCGCGAAGGAGGGGGTGCGGTCCGGGGCCCAGTAGACGCGCTCGCAGCGGAGCTCGGTGAGGCTGGCGGCGGCGGCGAGGAGGTCCTGGACGTGGGACGAGCAGGGGAAGTGGACGTTGGTGAGGGCGAGGCAGTCGAGGCGGCCGATCGCGTCGAGGAAGGCGCAGTGCGCGGGCGCGGGCGCGAGCTGGAGGGCGGCCCAGCTGAGGGACTCGAGGGCGAGTGCGCGGAGGGCGGGGAGGGCGGTGATGGCGGCGGGGACGCCTGCGAGCCAGGGGGAGTCGGGGCTGCGGTGGGCGGGCCGGGTGAGGACGCGGAGGGTGCGGACGTAGGGCGCGGGGCCGGCGGGGCCGGGGGCGAGGACGCAGCGGTGGAAGCGGGCGAGGGCCGCGGGCCCGTCGAGCGTGGCGCTGCGGAAGAGGTGCGTCCGGGCGGCGGGCGCGAGCTCGTGTGCGGCCGCCCTGCATGCGCGCAGCGAGGGCCCGTCCGCCCACGCGTGGTCCACGATCTGGTCCAGCAGCTCCTGGGGCAGCGTGCGCGGGGCCATCCCTGGGCGCTGCCTGCGGGTCGCCTGTGCGCGCGGTGGTCTGTGAGGGGCGGGGGTACTGCGTCGTGTAGACAGCCAGTGGGTGCTGCTCGCTCGCGCTGGGCGGAGGCGAGCACCCGCGCGAACAGCGAGCACGGTGACAGCGCTGCGGGCGGGCCGCCGCTGCCTGCGCATGAGGCGCCGGGCGGAGGAGGCCGAGCTCGCACACACATTTCCCACGTGGCACACCGCCAGCGCGTTGGCGACCGCCCAAAAGTTGGCTCGCGCGTCCACCTCTCCCTCGCCCCCGTCGCCGCTGCTCCCGCCCCTCTCCTCGTCGTCCCCGCCTCTGACTAGCTATCCGCCATGGCAGCTGCCGCCGTGTCCGCTGTGCCCGCCGAAGAGATCCGCGCGAACGCCTACGTCGGCTTCGACACCATCACTCAGCAGATTGAGCATAAGCTCTTGAAGCGCGGGTTCCAGTTCAATGTCATCGTCGTCGGTGCGTTGCCGTGCTTTGTCTTGGGAGACAATGGACGGGGGTTGGTGTTGCGCGGCGTGGAGGAACACTCTGAATGGGGCCGTGTTGCCCCATCCTCCAGAGAGCAACGCCTCAGCTGTGCGAGAGCCTCGGTGCTGGCCACCTAGCAATCCTGCAGTTGCCCCATTCCTCGTTCTCTCAGGGAACTGCTCGAAAGTTGCGGTTTCCTGGCACGCGGCGCCCATCTGCCAACGTTCACCCTCCGGGTACCTCCTCCATGTTGACACTACAGCGAGCTGACACAACTCTGCCCGCACCAGGCCAGACCGGTCTCGGAAAGTCGACCCTCATCAACACCATCTTTGCCTCGCACCTCATCGAATCCAAGGGGCGCAAGGAGGCCGACGAGCCCGTCAGGCAGACCACCGAGATCCACCCCGTCTCTCATGGTGCGTCCCTCCTCCGTGTCTCACCCGTCGCTTCACCTCACGATGTCCCTGGGCAGTCATTGCCGAGAACGGCGTCAGGCTCCGCCTGAACATCGTTGACACCCCCGGCTATGGCGACCAGATCAACAACGAGAACTGGTGAGTTGCGATCGAACCTTCGTCAGCGCTCGCACGCGATGTCGGGTCCTGTCGGTGTGGTACCTTAGTATCTCCCGAGAGATGTTGTACACGCGAACACAGGAGAGCACAGGGCACCTCGGGTCCGAGTGCAGACATGATATCATAGTTCAGGTTGTGTCGTCGTCACTATCCTTGTTCGATGGATGGGAGGCCGCAGCATAAGTGTCGATGCACAGGGTCTTGTCCTGGCATGATACATGATATGTGCGGTAGTGATGCCCAGGGTAGACGTTATGCCTGACGTATCTGCGCGCGCCCACTCCTGTTCTCCGAATTGCGAACATGTCCAACTGACATATGCCGTTTCCGCAGCTGGGACCCCATCGTCAAGTACATCAAGGACCAGCACAGCGCGTATCTGCGCAAGGAGCTGACGGCTATGCGCGATCGCCACATCCAAGACACGCGCATCCACTGCTGTCTCTTCTTCATCAACCCGACGGGCCACTCGCTGCGCCCCATTGACATCATTGTCATGAAGAAGCTCAGCGAGGTGGTCAACGTCGTACCCGTGATCGCCAAGTCGGACAGCCTCACGCTCGAGGAGCGGGAGACGTTCAAGCAAAAGGTGAATTTGGCGTCTGTGTGTGCATGATGAAGTGGTCGGTCTAACCGTCGAGTGACAGATCCGGGCTGAGCTGCAGTACCACAACATCCGTCTCTATCCCTTTGACACGGATGAGAACGACGAGGAGGAGGTCCAGCTCAACGAGAGCATCAGGGTAAGTGAACAGTCTCGCAGACTACCGGAGGTAAAAGTGACGGGATCTGGCGCAGAGCATGATACCGTTCGCGGTCGTGGGCTCGGAGCGGAACGTGATCATCGACGGCAAGTCCGTGCGTGGGCGGAAGAACCGCTGGGGCGTCGTGAACGTCGAGGACGAGACGCACTGCGAGTTTGTCTATTTGCGGAACTTCCTCACGCGGTGCGTATCTCCATCCAGCGTGTTGCGCAGCGCAGTGGACTGACGCGGACGGCTGTTACGTAGGACGCACTTGCAGGACCTCATCGAAACGACGGCGCAGATCCACTACGAGGCGTTCCGCTCAAAACAGCTGCTCGCGCTCAAGGAGCAGACGAACCCGCGGCCCCCGGCGGCGCAGTCGTCGGCGTGAGGCCCGGTGGCGCGCTAGCCACCCTCGTCCTCGATCTGTCCACCGGTGCGCGTATGCGGCGCGTGGTGCGACGGGCTCCCACTCGTGTCGAAAAGCTCTTGATACCCCTTTCACTGCCCTGGCCTGTGTGTGCCTCGTCCGCGTGCTTCTGAACGTTCCTTGCCCTGTTGGTTGTTGTTGGACGGTCCTGCCCCCCTCTCCTCTCCCCCTCGTCGTGTGTCTGTCTATACTGGTTGCGCGCGGCCACTGTCACGCTCGTTTGAATACTACGCTATAATCGAACTTGCGCCGTTTGTGTGAGTGTGTGCGCGGGGCGAGAGGCGATGTGATTGGGGCGCGGTAAGGGCCCTGTTGCGATCGCGACGGGAAGCGCTTGGCGGTGATCGGGAGACTCGGGGAGCGTGCTATCGACGGCCGGCGCGTATCGCCCGCGACGATTGGCTGGGACCCTAACCTCGCCTCCTCTTCGACGACCATCCCAGCCCGGCTTTGCGGCCCCAGGCAAGACAGCAACAACAGCTTCGACGGCACCGCGACCGGCACCTGCCTCCCCCTTCTTCCTCATGCGCCTGCCCCGAGTCTGACCCCCCCAGATATCAAGTATTGCTTTCGCCCCTTCCGCCCTTAATCCTCTTTATTCTTCGTCTTCGCGCTCGCCCGCAGAGCGGGGCTTCTTTTTTGCGGCTCTTGTAGGGTCCAGCTATGGCTGCTGTTGATGATGGGTTCATGCCCGTGAATGCAGGCCATCGCAGGGCGGACGACGACGACGACGACGTCTCGGTCTCGGTCTCGACGTTCGTCACTACCTCAGAGTTCACCACGAGCGATCGCCGCTCGACGTTCGTCACCGAGACGGTCATCTCGTCCAAGGTCACCGTGACCGAGTCCTCGACGCAGGACACTAAGTCGAGCTCGGCTAGCAAGTCGTCGAGCAGCAGCACATCGAGCAGTACCGGCAAGTCGAGCTCGACCTCGTCGAGTGGGTCCTCCTCGTCCTCCTCGTCCGCTACCGCCACCAGTAGTTCTGCCTCGACTTCTCGGACCAGCTCTGCAGCATCTGTGACTGGCTCGTCGACGTCCGCCGCATCCGCCTCGTCGTTGGCGACACTCCCCGCCAACACCGCCTCCGCGACGACCTCCGCGGGCGCAAAGCCGACCTCGTCGAACACGTCCTCCATCGCGAACGCCAACGCGTCCAAGTCGCTCTCGACGGGCGCGATCGTCGGCATCTCCGCGGGCGGCGGCGCGCTCCTGCTCCTCATCCTCATCTACTTCGTCCGCAAACGCTTCCTCCACCGCCGCGAGCGCCGCCTCGACAACTACATCCTCCCCGACACCGGCTTCGGCCCCGCGGAGAAGGGCGCGGCCGGCGCCGTATCCGCCGACACGCTCGTCCCCGAGCGCGAGCCGTCCATCCGCAAGGAGCCCCTCGGCGCCGCCGCGGCGCCCCCGCCCATGCTCGCGTATGCGGCCTCGCAGTCCTCCCGCCGGCAGTACCCCGTCGCGGGCGGCTCGGGGCCTGCGCCGGGCCAGGGGATGCCACCAGGGGGTATCGTGCCCGGGCAGGTCATCCCCCCGGCGGGCGCGCCCCGCGCGGCGGTCGCGGCGAGGGCATACAACGGCGCGCCCCCGCAGATGGCGGGCTACAACGACCCGCCCGCGGCGATGTTCCAGATCCAAAACCAGGCCCCGGCAGCTCGCTACAACGCGCCGCTGCCCGCCGCGCCGTACGCGGAGTACGGCGCCCCCGCACGCACGGCGTCCCCCGCGCTGAGCGGATACGCTGCTGCCGTCGCTGCTGCTGCTGCCCCCGCGCGCACCGGGTCGCCCGCGATCCCGGCCTCGCTGACGCCCTCGCACGGGTCGACGGGGAGCGTGTCCTTCGCGCTCGTGCGGAACGCGTTCCTGCCGAACCTCCCGGACGAGCTCGCGGTCGGCCAGGGCGAGATGGTGCGCGTGCTCGCGGAGTACGACGACGGCTGGGCGCTGTGCCAGAATATGCGCGGCGAGCAGGGCGCGGTGCCCCTCGAGTGCCTCCAGCGCCAGCGCGTCAACGTCCCCGGCGCGGGCGCGGGTGCGGGTGCGGCGCGGAGCAGGGAGGACCAGCTTGCGTTCGTGCCCCCTGCGTGAGGGCGCGCGGTGGCGTGCGGAATGCTGTCGTCCGTGGTGCGTGCGTTGCGGTCGCTCGTTGGTGGTGCACGTTCGTTGACTGGGCGTCCAGGATCCGTGCTTGTACTATGCGAATGGTGTTGGGACAGTAGGATCGGTTGTCGCGTGCGCTCCCATACCCTGTACTCGTACACGCCCTGATATTGGGTTCGGACTGTTATCGTAATTTATGTTTAGTCTTAGTCGGCGCGCGCGGAGAACCGTTGCGCCGCCGTACCATGGCTCGTGCCTCCCGTTGTAGATGTCAACCGCTGCGCCTTCCTCTCTTTCGTCTCTGCGAGATATCAGCTGTGTTTCCTGATGTGCCTTCACCGAGCCCTCCCGTGTATTGCGGCGAGTAGGAGCAATGTAGCGTTCTTGGCGTCTTCGTTGGATGGGCGAACACGATGCACTTGTTCAGCCGTGACATCAGATGGGTGATCATGAGCTGTACTGTATGTATATACATATGCATATATACTAACAGGCAGGCTCAACAGCCCAGTGTTCTGTGCCTGTCCCTGCATGCTAGTGGGTGCTGACTAGAGCACCTCCATTTCTGTATCTCTCAGTCAAAGCCTCATATCCAAGCGTGCTCGGATGTGGTAAACTTCGCCGTGTTATCTTACGGGGTTGCCCGCATCGCTCGTACCCTCGTGAACGCGTCCCACGACCCTCGCCCAGGCTTCTCTACCACGGTGCGATGCCTCCCATCTCCTGGGCTGACAACCATTCAAGTAGACAACAAGTTGAAGTCATATTGGGCGGTGGGCTGGCCACCGTCAGTCAGCCACGCTGCACCGACCTGAGCCTGATATATGACAAGTGGATTGATCAGCTCTGATTGATTCCCTTACGCCCAACTTCAGACATACTGTATCTCACTACGTCGAACACTTTGTGACGAAGATCGCTATCTGGAAGTTATCGTGAGAAAGCCTCATCGCGAGCACGTGGTCGCTCGACTCGCGGTTCGTTTCTGGGAAGTGCGCGTCGCCACAGACCGGCAGACACCCGCCGTCGCGAGAGACCTCCTCTTCCTCCACTCCCTCCTCGTTCCTCTCCCTTGCAACATGGCCGCCGTGCTGGCAGTTGCCACGACCCGCGCACTCTGCCTCGCCGACGCCCCGTCCTTACGGCGTACGACCTCCATCGCCCCTGCGTCCGTCTTCGACTCGCCGCCAACATGCCACGCCTGGACACCCGACAATGCCAGCCTCATCCTCGGCCAAGCTCACGCCATCTCTTGCTATGACCCCACCGGGAAACACGTGAACACGATCTACGACTCTACGGGCGAGGCTGGCACGGCGTCCGCGCTCGTAACGAAGGACCGCGGCAACACCGTCATCTTCAGCGCGGGTTCCCGCGTCCACGTCCTCGACGCCAACACCGGCAAAGTCTCCAAGACGTTTGAGACCCACAAAGCACCCGTCGTCTCGCTTGCGCTGTCCAACGATGCCACCCTCCTGGCCTCCGCGTCGTCAGGCGCAGTGTACGTGCACAACCTCACGCACGGCGCGCATACTGCCATGCGTGGCATCCCTCCGGGCGACCAGGTCACAACCTGTGAGTTTCACCCACATGCGCGGACGAGGCTCCTCGTGGGCGCTGGGGCCCAGATCTTGGTGTACGATACGACGCGACCGAGCGGGCCACTGAAAACGATCACGATTGGCACGAAGAGAGACGCTAGCGGGGAGGTGGTCGCCATCGCAAGTAGCCCCTTCAGCAAGACGCTCGTCGCGGCTGCGTGCAGCGGCGGCACCATCGCCCTCGTCGACCTGGAGAAGGAGAAAGACAAGAGGTGCGTGGATTCAACGATCGTTCATGTGGTACATTGCTGACGCGCCGGCTTAGCATATACAAGGCGTGGAGTGTACACGTTCCCATTACGTGCCTTGCGTTCTCGGCGGAGGGTGCGACGCTGTATGTAGGCACGGAGAACGGCAAGGTGCTCGGACAAGACCTCCGTGCACTCGACAAGCCTCCCAGATCGATTATCGTCAGCGAGCAGGGCGACCGAGTTGTCGCCCTCTCCATGCAGGTACGTTGTAAACGGCGGATATGTACAATGTCTTGACCTTTTGTATAGAAGAAGCTTAAGCCCGAAGATGCTGCATCGGCGGGCAAGGAAACCACTGCGAGCAAGAAGCCAGCAGCCTCGAGCAAGCCCCTCATCCAACAGGACCAGAACAAGACCTCCGCTTCCCGCACAACCACCAAAGACGGACAGCCGGAGAAGAAGACTGTTACTTCTCCCGTTGCAGCCCGCGCGCTGGCCAATCGAGGGAGCCCCGCCCTGCGAGCGAGAGTGGCATCCAACGGGTCACCTCGCGCAGCACGTCCGCGCGCCGGCATGCCCATTGCGGGGCAGAAGTCGCCGGTCCCGAGGACGAGGAAAGTGAGCACGGGCGGGGTCTCGAAGAAAGCGTTCTCACCGCCGAAGTCGCCACCGCGGAGGGCACTCGCGGGCCAAGAGCATGACAATCTGGACGTGTCTGGTACGTGGCCGTCGCATCCTGAGTGTGTGTTCGTCTCTAATCTCAACCTCAGTCCAAATTGAGAGCCTGCTCAGCCTCCCCATATCAGCGCGTGCAAAGGAGAACGTCGCCCCCACCGAGAACGCCCCTGACGCCCCCGCGCCCGACTTCCCGCCCTCCATCTCCACCGCGCCCACACGCGCCGCGGGGCGGGCCGCAGAGGCTCGCACGCGCCCCAATCCCCCCGCCGCCACCGCCCGCAAGGTATCCAGCGCGTCGACCGCCTCCACGTCCTCGCGCGCACGCTCCGCCTCTGCGAGCACCGCCTCGAGCGGGCGCGCGAGCAAGGCGTCCACGCGGCCGACCTCCGTCGCGAGCTCGTGCTCTCCCCCGGCCCCCGCCCCGCGCGCGCACGCCGCCAACCGCATGAAGGACGCCCCGCGGCGCTCGCTCACGCCGAGCCCGGAGCTGCCCGACGTCGACGACGGGCCCGCGACGCCGCTCCCGCTCGCCAGGCGCGCAGCCGCGGCCGCGGCGAAGGGCAAGGGGAAGGCGGGCGGGATGGGCGTCCTGGGCCTGGGCACGCCGGAGGTCGAGCGCTGGGTCAAGGCGGGGGACCCGGGGGCGCGGGCGGGCGGCGAGCGGGAGGGGAGGAAGGTTGGGTTTGCGAGCGAGAGCGGCGAGGACGAGGACGAGGAGAGTGAGGGGGGCGTGGACGAGGTGGAGATCGCACGGCGGGTGCCGCTCCCGGACGACGCGCCGCCGCCCGCAACCGCGCTGCTCGTCTCCCCCGCGCGGCGAGCAGGCGGGGGCTGGGCGGCGGTGCCGTCGCCGCTCCGCGCGGGCGGCGGCGGGGGGCCGCAGAGCTCGCCGGGGACGCGGGCGGCGGCGGGGCTGCTGCAGACGCTGCTGCGGGACGCGATGCACGAGTTCCGGCGGGAGACGCACGGGGAGCTCGTCGGGCTGCACCTGGACATGCTTCGCATGGGCCGCGGGCTGCGCGGGGAGATGCGTGCGGTCGTGGACGAGTTCCGCGCGGAGGTTGCGGTGCTGAGGGAGGAGAACCGGGTGTTGAGGGAGGAGAACGAGCGGCTGAGGAGGGGGTTCTGAGGTGGGGGGACGATGTGCGGATGCGGATGATGCATGATGCATGATTGATGACTGATGAGTGGCCGTACGTTACGAGTTTCCTGAACCATTGAATGCGTCGCCTGAGACTTCCAAGTGTTATACCCTTGAGGGAGGAATGGTGCAGGTGTCGTGCGTCCTAAGCAGGCTTCCAGAAGTGCGGACATGTCGATATTGCATATAGAGGACTGTACATCGTCGATGTGTATTCTACATTCAGGTGCAGATAGTACAGAGAGCAGGTACCGCGATATCCGAGTCTGTCAGTGAGGGTATATGGACGACGGAAGGCGCGCCTTGTTCTCAGTCGAAAAGAGTGCCACCGTCGACGGTGATAGCTTGGCCTGCAAGCATCGGCATCAGCTCGCAGAGCCCGGGGGATAGCCACCAAGAGCATACCTGTCATGAACTGGGAGTCTGGGCCAGCGAGGAAGGACACGACGCCAGAGACGTCCTCGGGCTGGCCGACCCTGCCGAGCGGGATCGCCGCGGCGCGCTGCTTGATATACGCGCCACGCTCTCTTCCCTCTTCCTTCGTGTACGTCTCATCCACCTTGTCCACTATCACGGACCATCAGCCCCGGCTCCATGACGGCGCGCATGCCAGCCAGCCCGCGAGCACTCACGGAACTCGGTGTGGATCGCGCCGGGGGCGTAGCAGTTGACGGTGATGCCGTGCGGCGCGAGGTCGAGCGCGGCGCTCTGCGAGAGGCCGCGGACGGCGAACTTGCTCGCGCAGTACGCGGCCGAGCGGGGGTCGCCGCGCTTGCCCGCGATGGAGCACGCGCCGACGAGCCGCCCGCCGCGGCCCTGCCTGATCATCTGCCGCGCGGCGTGCTTGTAGCAGAGCATCACGCCGTGCACGTTCGTCGCGAATGTCTTCTCCCAGGTCGGCAGTTGTGCTAGGCGGCCGGGGTGGGGGTGGAGGAGTGAGCGTGGCGCGGTGGGCGTGAGGCGGAGGGGCTTACAGTCGACAAACTCTTCGAGGATGGCTGTGCCCGCGTTCGCGACCATGACGTCGAGCCCGCCGAGCTCGTCCACGACCTTATCCACCATCGCCTTGACTTCGTCCTCCTGTGACACGTCCGCGTGCGTGACGCAAGTGCGCCGACCCGTCTCGATCCGGATCGCGTCCGCGGTCTCCTGGAGACGTTCTCGGTTGGAGCGGATGTCACTGACGGCGAGGTCGAAGCCGTCCCGCGCGAGACGCACTGCGATAGCCCGACCGATGCCCTGACCTGCTCCGGTGACGAGTGCGACGCGCTGTGGGGTGCTCCCATTGACGCCGTTCTCAGTGAGAATGGACTTCTGGTCGTGAACATAGCGGTCGGTGGTCGTGAAGACGGTCGGGTCGTCCTTGTGCACGCTCATTTTTGGCCCGCAATCCGTGTGGTAGGTGTTCGTTATTTCGTCAAGGGGCGTGCGGTCGTCGATAGATGATGATAGTTGTTCTCAGGTGTTCTGGGCCTATGCCTCGCGGGGCGGTATATATAGGGACCATGTTGCCAGGCTTCTAGGAAAGGTGTTGTCGGGATCAGGAACGGCCGTTTGGGAGAGCGGGGGTGCCAAGTGTCGGTTGTGATCCAGCGACGCCACTGCGACACGCCCTACGCGCCTGTGGCGGGTGACGTCATCTCTGCCCCTCTCGAACAGCGGAGTGCTCCCCTCAGTGCACGTCGCACATCGATCTCTTTGCACCGCAGCGTCTGTCGAGGTTATGATATAAATCGTGACGAAACTTGAAGACGTACATTTGTCGCCATGTCACGGTGGCTGGTGTGGACTTGCGCATGAGATAACGGCTCTCCACGCAGCACAGGACCGTCACATAGTCATACCCAGCCAGAAAGGAGATACGCTACCCCTGGGCGTACACTGTCAGTCTGTGAGCCGATAGAGCGACATACCACTCGGAGCTTGGGCCTGGTGACCCACGCACGCGTTGCATGGCCGCGACGAAGCGTGGGCATGACAAGAGTGCCTGTGGGCGGGAACATCAGGGAGAGGAGAGGTTGACACTAGGTTTGACGCGACGCTGCGAGGTCCGCGGTGTGCTCATCGCGCGAGCCGGGTGATCAACTATAAAGCTGGACGTTGAAGAGGGCGCGTCCAATCACGCATGTATGCTTTCGAAGAGATGTGAGCATGTCGAGCAGATGGGAATGCGGCCTCGGGTTTAGCGTAAGACTGTTGCTGACTTACGAGGGGTGAACGGAGTAAGGGCAGTCGTTACACCGCCGGCAGAGAATGATGACAGCTGACTGATAGCTTACGCTGGCGTTGTACTCCGACTGACGAACACTTGTGCGCGCTGTATGGAGTGCTCCTCCTCAGGCACTTCTGGATACGACCAGCTTTCTCTCTTTGGTCGGTACCTGGATGAAATAGCGCAGCGTATGCCGCTAGTGTCTGTCATCTGCGAATCAGCGGCGTTTCCACACCCCGAACCAGCGAGCATACCTGCAATTGAGCCTCCTCGTACACAAAGGGAGATAGTAGTACATCCAGCAACGATCAAGTCCAGAAAGCACGAACACGCAGTGAGGCGCCCCCGCTCATATGTCGTCCTCCAAGTCCCACAGCAAATCGTCATCGTCCACAAGGCCCGCTGCATACGCCTGCCCGAGCCACACCACCCGCATCCGAGTCAGCCTCCGCCCCGCACGCACACACGCACACAGGCAACCCACGCACCTCAAGCTCCGCGCCCTCGATCGGCGCGTCCACCTCCGCGCTGAACCGCGTCGGCGCGGCCTCCCCCGCGGGTAAAGCGGGGGGCGCGACGAACTGCGCGCGGTCGACGTCGAGGACGGGCGCGCGGAGGACGGCGTGGCGGAGCGCGGCCCAGTCGCGCTCGGGCAGCGCGGGGTGCGTCGCGCCGACGTTCGCGAGCATGTCCGCGCCCTCGTTGCCTTGCTCGCCCGAGTGTCCGCGCACGTACTCGAGGCGCACCTGCGGCTGGGCGTTAGTGTGCGTGGAGGGGTGGTAGGGGGAGAGGGGAGGCACCTTTTGGCCCTCGAGCGCGCGCTGGTCGAGTAGCGCGGAGAGGTACTGGATGAGCTCCTTGTTCTTGACCGGCTCGCCCTTTGCGTTCCGCCAATTTCTCGCTTGCCAGCCTGGCAGCCATTCCTGGAAGCCTGGGAAGAGGGGGTGAGCGCCGTTGGCGGAGGCCACGCCGTGCCCGGCGACGAGTCGGCTTACACTTGATGCTGTATTGCGAGTCTGTCCGGATGAGGAGCGGATTCTTCCCGTGGGGCGCGGTCTCCAGAACACGCACGATGGCCTGTGTGGGGTGAGCGGGAGATTTGGTTGGATACGCGGCTACGCGGGAAGCCAGCGAGCCGGTGCGCACGCACACGCGCACGAGAGAGCACTCACAATCAGCTCGGCACGATTGTTCGTCTGCACGCCGGGGCACCGCTCCGCGAGATTCCTACCGCACCGGCGCATGAGCGTCGTGGCCCGTGAAAACGCAGGGAGCCGGGGCGGCGCGCCCGGGGGCACTCACCGCGCATCATTGTCGCCCCACCACACGCCGACGCCCGCGACGCTGCCGGCGTAGCCGTTCCCCTTGCACGCGCCGTCGGAGTACACGACCTCCCATGCCGACGCGTCCTCGACGGGCGGCCCAGCCATGCTCGGCTTGCGCTTCTTCGGACTCGACCCAGCCGGCTCCGGCGCACCGGCCTCGGTCGGCGTGCGCGGCCGTGTGGGGACCCGTGAGGGCGAGGCGGGCGCGCTCGCGAGGGGGCGCGTCGACGGCGGGGCGGACGCGCGCGCTGCGGAGGCGGGGTATAGGGTGGTTCGGGTTGACGAGGGGATGGAGGGCCCGGCGCTGGCGGGGGCCTTGCCTTTGCTGTTGGACGCGATCCAGTTTTGCGCCTCTGAGGAGCTGGCGAACTTCTTGTATGTCGCCCCGGGGAAGTCGACTACCTGCTTTTGGCACTCGGGCCTGTGCACCGAGCATATATCGGCGCCAGCGGAGGGATAGGCGACGGGGTTTGCTCACCAGGTGAGGTATATGCCGGGCTGGCGGCCCTTTGCGACGGCGTAGAACGCAGCCTTGTTTCCGGTGCCCATGTCTGGGAGAAGGGGGGTATCTAGGACCTCAGAGTATCTGCGCACGGCAGAGCGGCCGCGATCGTGTACGATGTCTGGTCTGAGTTGTCGGGCGGGGCTTATTCGTTGGCGTCTCGCGAGAAGAAGCAGCCCGAATCCGGATTTGGTCGCCACGGTTCGCGTGGGCCACACTCTGGCACACAGACAGTGGTGTATACGTTCAAGAGAACAGGGCGCAGTATTGGGAAGCCGCAGACAGGGATATGTAGGTGCGGTGGCCAGTTGGACGGCGTCCGAGGAGAGTCACTCTGCACAGATTTGTACATCGTAGGCGCCCAGGAATGAGAACCGTGTCTGTCACGTGGGAGAAGACGCGTCGGTGGCGGGCCCACGTCTTCCCAATCTGGCCAGCATCCACCGCGGGTGGGAATGCGGGGATGTGGCATCGTACGTAATGGCTTCAGCCATGTCGCTGCTTGTACGAGTCATTTGAGCCTTGAGAGAATGCAGGAGTCATTGAGATTGTCACGGATGCATAGGTGCGCTGCCGCAGGCTAGTGGGCATACATCGCACTTGAAGCACCGTGTGACTGCACGACACCTCATAGAAGCTCGCTCGGACCATCACCTGGTTCTCCCGCGTGCTCTATGTATGTGACATACACGGGAAATTCTCGTGCTAACCGAGCCACTCGAAGCTGGTGGGATTCGCAAACCCAACGCCTCACCACACAGCGACATCTATCTAGCTTTGAAGATTTGGCCTGAAATTACAGAGCGCATACGCCCGCTAGTGTAACGTGAAGATGATGGGAGTGATCGCTGGCCTCCAGTAGCAGTGATCCCGTGCCGCATGTACTACGGCAGCTAAGCATGCGTTTCTTCCGCTTCCTCCTCTCCACGCGATAGATGTACGTACGCTTGGCACGTTCGGGATAGCCTCGCAGTGCATATGATTATCTTCTGACAACACCAAAGTCCGCGATCCTCGTCGGAATTGTCGGCGTCACGTCCGAAGCTCAATTCCGCTTCCTCCCGATGGACCTACAACCACCCTCATGCTGTTTCGCACGATGGGATCTTGCGACAGCCCTTGGAATTCGGAGGCCTCGCCTGCTCAGTCGATATTTATGGCACGAAGGCAATTCAAACCTCGAGCCTTTAGCTCGGTTCGTACTCGGATTTTGCCTTGACACCCAGCGGCAGGTCCATACAGTTGTGTGTATTGAGGCCGAGCTGAGGCGGCCTCGACCCACTCACGGTCAATCTTTTCATCTTGTCGGGATCCAAACGTGTTGTGCATTTGTTGCATGGTTGCATTGTCACATATACGTTAAAAGTTGAACAATAGAGCACTTTGTACACACGTGCGTGTATGTGAGGTGATTGCGCTAGATGAGTCACTCTGTGCCGGCAGTCCTGCACTTGAACAACCATCGTCGATAATCAATGGACTGCATGTGCATTACGCGATCCGAACGCGCTGCGACGCGTGCGAGGAGCATACCGGAAAGCGCTGCGCAGGGCGCAGGGGGCGCGGGAAAGGAGAGCCGGCGGGCCAGAGAAGGCCGGACTCCCGGTCCACGCTCTCCCGGACATGCGAGATGGTTCCTCCCTTCTCTACCGATCATACGCTGGACCGCGCGACTGTTTACGAGACGATGATACTGTTTGAGGTACCACACGGTCATACGATATGGTACGCACGGCGACGATAGGTGTGTGCGTCCTAAATTGCAGACGAGAGTGGGACGGTACTCGGGGTAGCAGCGCAGCGGAGGGTCAGCGGGCTATCGAGAGGGTGTGCCAAGAGAGAGCACAAAGCACGTCGATTCGGTCGAGTCAAAATGCCAATCCCACGTTTTCCGACGCGGCCTGGACCGAGCGTCTTCCGCCCTCCGAATCGCTATCTCATCACCGCAACCTGCCTCCGATCGCGCACAACGACCGGGTACACCGCGCACGGCGACCCGGAGGTGCGTCGGTTTAACGGACTCGCTGTAGCCGGTCGCGCACAGCCGACATCGTCTCGCGGTGAGAGGGCAAGTTTCAGGACGTGTTGGAGGGCGAGGAGCTGGCTAGGAGGTAGGGGCGGTGCACGGGACAGTGGCAGCGACCAGGCGGGACGTAGAGGAAGAGGCGGGCCCGGGCGGAAGTGGACAGCCTGGGCTTGAATGGAGGAAGGCAGCGGATGCTTTGTAAGCGCCGATCGACCGTCCACCTTCCTAATGTGGAGAAGACCGGCTTGGGGTTCCCGAAGCGCCGGGAACGATAGGACTGACGTCGGATTGCGACTCGGTTCAGGATGAGCTTTGCGTCCTCTCCACCGTCCACCTGTGCTCACCTGGCCGCACCAGCGGGCACATGAGGTAAGGGAAAGCAAACGTGAGTGGCCCGTGATGTACCTGTCGCGAAAGAACGGCTGAAAACGAGGGGGAAACGGGCTAGATGTTGGTGGAAGGCGCGCATGGTCTGTCGCATCCATGCCCCGAAGGCTACAAGACCAGGCCTGCCGACAGACCATACCGGGTAGCCAATATGCTCCGCCCTTGGTGGACTCATCTCCGGCTGTCGCCCTCGAGCCACGGGCACCTCCGCCCTCTCCCGCCGTAGGCTTGGCTACAGTATATATGGCGTCGGCTCTGTCTCCGCAAACATTCTCCACCTTCCTAACTTACGTCCCCCGCGCATAGCGGTTCCCTACCTTACCCCCCTCCCTCCCTCCGCTTTACGACCCTTCCCCCTCCTCACGACATGGCTTCCACATCAAATAGCGAGACGACGACGGTCGTGCCCGAGGACCACCCCGTGCACCCCATCTACCGCCCCGCCGGTTACTCGGAGGGGCAGGAGCTCCATAATCCTCGCTCGCACGACGAAAACCTCCCCGATATATCTTTCCCTTTCATCACCACCGATATCAACCGTGGTGGTCTCACGAACGAATATCGTGCATTCACGAGGGAGGGTTACGTATCCGCCGACCATGCGCTACGGCCCATACCCACGCATGTCTCCGACATCCCTGGGGACCTCAAGGACCCGGAGAAGGCGGCCAGACTTCGGGATATGAAGTTGGTGACATGGTTGCCAGACGATCCCGAAGACCCGCGTAATTGGTCAAATCTGTACAAGTGGTGTAAGCACTGCATGCCTCTTCGACGTCTGAGCCACTCTGACCATGTATCCCAGACCTCACGTCTGTGGCCGCCATAGCTGTCGTTGCGGTCGCATTCGCGTCCGCGGTAGTTACCGGCGACTTTGGCGACATCCAGGACGAGTTCCATGTCGGCGAGGTCGTAGTAGCCTTGAGCGTGTCGCTCATGGTCTGCGGCTTCGGTATCGGTCCTCTTGCCTGGTCTCCTCTGGTACGTCATCTATGCGCCGTCAACTCTCATGCGTTGCTGACCCTCCACACAGAGCGAGCTGATCGGTCGACAATATCTTTGGATCATCCCCAATATCATCTACGTCATCTTCAACATCCCCTGCGCCGTCGCGAAGAACATCCAGACGCTCCTGATCTGCCGGTTCTTCTGTGGCATCTTCGCGTCTGCTCCGTTGACGCTCGCCGGTGGCACGATTTCCGACATTTGGGATAACAACGAGCGGGGCTTTGCGATTGCCCTGTTCGCTGCGGCTCCCTACGGCGGCCCGGTCCTCGGCCCCATCGTCGGCGGCTTCGTCGGTGAGACCGTCGGCTGGCGGTGGATCATTTGGGTCAACATGATCTTCGCCGGTGTCGTCACTCTCTTCTGCTGTACCATCCCCGAGACGTACGCGCCAGTGCTGCTCAAGCGCCGTGCCGCACGTCTGCGGAAGGAGACCGGTAACCCCAACATCACCACCGAGCAGGAGTTGTTCAAGCGTAAGCTCTCGGACATTGTGGTCGAGACGCTTATTCGTCCGTTCCGTGAGTTTTCTTTTGTTCTGTGCCCTACGCTGCCCCGTTTCTCACATATTCGTCCAGAAATGCTCATGACTGAGCCGATTCTGTTGCTCATGTCCATGTACATCGCCCTCATCTACGGCTTGCTCTACGCCTTCTTCTTCTCGTTCCCCGTCGTCTTCGCCGAAGAGTACAAGTTCGACGACGGCCACGCTGGTCTCACGTTCTGTTCCGTCCTCATCGGTCTCGCTCTGGCGCTCTTCGTGACGCCCCAGATCGAGAAGAACTACCAGAAGCGAGCGCAAGCCAAGGGTGGTCGGGCCGATCCCGAGGACCGTCTTGTGGGTATGATGATCGGGTGCTGGTTCGTCCCCATCTCCTTGTTCATCTTCGGTTGGACAAGTCCGCCGGCCGTGCAGCCAGGAGGTGGTAACTGGGTCGGCCCCGTATCTTCTGGTATCCCCTTCGGTTTCGGCATGGTTATCCTCTACTTCTCCGCGAACGCGTACCTCATCGACGCCTTCCCTGGTTACGTCGCGTCTGCACTCGCAGCGAAGACCGTCATCCGTTCCGGATCCGGTGCCGCGATGCCGCTATTCATTGAGGCCATGTACCACAACCTCGGGAACGGCTGGGCAGCGTCGACGTGGGCTTTCATTTCTCTTGCTATGGTGAGTGCACGCGGACGCCTCCCACCGAGATACAGCACACTGACGCTTCTCCCGTCCCGCAGATTCCTATCCCCTTCCTCTTTTACCGGTACGGCGCAGCCATCCGGGCGCGGTCAAAGCGTGCTGCTGCATAGACGATCTTTCCCCTTCGGTTTCTTTACGTTACCCCTCGCGTTACTACCGTTTCCTCCTCTGTCTCTCATCACATCTACTCGTTCCAGTGCAACGTCTCTCTCCGCTTTCATCGCACCCGGGTACGTTCTAGACTGTCACATCGCATTTCCTGCTACACACTACATCGCACTTAGCTAGAGATATGGGTACATAGCTGTAAATTATCTCGCCAGCATGCCCGCTTTCCCAATACATTCGCATAATAGCGCGTTATTTCCATGTTTTTCTTGTGCGAGTCGGGATCGTTGAGGTGCCTGCGTACCCTCCGATGACGCAACACGCAGCAATGTTGCCTTGTGGTCAATATGGCCGTGTGACTTGCTCGCAGAAGTTCCTCAACGCCAAGTCTAAGCTAGTGCATGCGGGACCGAGCTGTTTTCAATTGCAGGTCGTGGATTGCGCTGAAGATGTTATGAACTGCTGCCTCTCTATTCGTCAGAAATGCGTCCTTCTTCCGCTCACCCCCTTCCAAGAGTGAATTTCTTTGCCAAGAAGCGACCAGGGCCACCTGGAGTCGGTTGCCTGGGCGCGACAAATGTTCACTAGCCTGCGCACGCCCTCGCAGTGCCGATGCAGCCCGTCGACCGATGATCGTGCATGCGCTGTGTGTGGTCTGGAGTTATCTGATTAGATGGTTCGGTGTAATCGGAGCTGCCAGAATTATCTGATAAGGCACGATGGACGGGCGTTCCTCATAATCTAATCTAAAGTGAGGCTCCAGATGCGCGTAATCTGATAAGCACCTGCCACTGACGCGAACGCGCCCCCCGCGCGGGCGGTCCTGTTCCTCCTCCCCGGCTTGGCGAACATGAACAGCGAGCTTCTTAAACGGCGAAAAAGCCCCCGCAAAAATGGCGGGCAGACGTGTGCTCACTCGTCGCGATGCTGGCTCTCAATTTCCTCTCAGTCACCGCCGCAGGCCTCCTGCTCCTCCCTCGCGCCGTCAGAGCCGACCACAAGTACACCAACGCCGAGCTATGCAGTCAAGGATGCTACGAGGCACTGAGCGGGCTTTCATTCAAGGACGAGGACGCGACCGACTCGTACGTCGGCATGCGGTGTCACTCGACGCTGTATGTCACGTCCATCTACGCCTGCTACGAGTCCTACTGTAGCCAGTACTCGCTCTCGGAATCATTCGGCTACCTCAACGAGTACTGCACGGAGTATGGCGTTACACCGCTATCACTGAGCTACGACGAGGGTATGGAGTATATCGAGGAGCACTACGGCAGCGTGTCCAATGTGACTGTCATCGACCCGCGTCTCGTCTCCGCGACGACTGTCATAAACGACACCGTCATTCCCGTCAAAGAATATGTCGAGCTGGGTATTGAGACTCTCGTAAGTCTTTCTGTGGTATGTATGCGTCGATTGGTACTTACATGCCCGTGCAGAAAACATGGCAACACCAGGAATATATCCACCACTCATTCGGGTAAGTACCAGCAAATTACTACTGATTCGACACGCGTTCTAACGCGTCTACCAGGTGGTCCATGTACGTCCTTGCTGTTGGCGTTGTCCTTGTCGGTGTCGCGAACCGTCTCTTTGCGTTCATCGTCCACGCGACAATCAAGAGATCGGGTCCGCTGCTTGACGTCGAGCGGGCCAAAGGAGGCAAGCCCGTGGCTCCCAATCAGGGTATCTTCACCAAGATCCACAACCTCTGGGCGAAGTACATCACCCTACCTGCGACGTTCGGCTACCGTCACATCCAGCCCTGGGCGGCGTTCTGCACGATCCCGACTCGTCTGCAGTCCATCTTGCTGTTCGTCTATGTCGCCTTGAACTTCATCTTCTGCTGCATCGACTATCACACCTTCGAGGGGAACACTTAGTACGTGCCCACTGCTCGCAGCTAGAATTTCTAGCCGCTGATAATTTTGATCACAGTTGGACGATGCCCGCTTCGCAGCTGTCCCGCTATATGGCCGACCGAACCGGTATTATCGCCTACGCTAACTTGCCTTTGCTATGGCTGTTCGCGGGTCGTAACGACTTGCTTCTCTGGCTGACTGGCTGGTCGTTCTCGACCTTCAACCTTTTCCACCGCTACGTCGCCAGAGTAGCCACTGCCGAGGCGATCGCCCATTCCTTCGGGTACACGGTATTTTCCTATATCAGTGCGTAGCATCCACTCGGTGTCACAGTATCTTCCTGATAACTGACCGTTTCCTGCGCAGCGTATGGCAATACCTGGACGGAGTATCACGAGTCATTGAAAGAGAGATACTACGCCACTGGCATTGCGGTAGGTTGTGTAGCGTTGGCGCCGTTGGCCTTTCTGACGTTGTGTTCGTAGGCAACAACGTTGATGTCCGTTCTGATCGGGTTATCTATCTTCCCCATTCGTCGCTACTTCTATGAGTTCTTCCTTGTCACCCACGTCACCTTCTCCATTGCGATCATTGTGCTGCTCTTCTAGTGAGTCTTTATGTATATGCCCTCGGATACTACGACTAACCCACATCCTTGAAGCCACACCGAGATCTTCGACGGAGAGTATGATGGCTACTTATGGCCTTGCGTCGGTTTCTGGGTCTTCGATCGCTTCATCCGCTTGGTCCGTATCGGTCTACTCAACTGGCGCGTCCTCAACCCGAAGGACGACCGGCTGAAGCGCAACAGGGCTACCGCGGTGTACGATCCCGAAGGCGACATCATCCGGCTGACAGTCCGCCCGTCGATGAATCTCGCCGTCGGCGCCGGTGTGCACTACTACATCTACACACCGACGCTGTCGTTCATGCTCTGGGAGAACCATCCTTTCACGCTGTCTGCGTGGCGCAACCTTCCGTTGCCCTACGACGCCGAGGCTGGTCAAGCACCGACCGAAGCTGAGGAGATCCAGCAGGTCCATGAGCAGCCTGTTTCCGGCGGAACCGACAGCCCACTCGACTCGAAGGAAGGCTCGATCGTCTCGAAGCATGGCGCGGCTCCCGCTGTCTCGCTGTGCTCTCAGCAGGAGCTCGTCTTTATCATCCGTCCGTACAAGGGCATGACGAACGGTCTGAAGAAGCAGCTCATGAAGGCTCCTGGCTATACGAAGGATCTCATCGTTCTCTTGGAGGGCCCTTACGGAGTCAAGGCTGACCTCACACCCTACGAACGTGTCCTCATGATCTCCGGCGGTAGCGGTGTTACTGGCATTACGTCTTACCTCTGCGAGCAGGGTGCACACGCCCCTGGTCGGCATACGCGCTTCGTCTGGGCAGCCCGGGAGGAGACGTTCGTCTCAGATGTCGTCGAGAAGGACCTTGCGCCATTTGTGGACCGCGACGATGTCGTGCTCGATCTCTACCTCACGCGCGGCCCACAGGCTACGAGCCAGGACAAGAAGACGGGCGTCGAGGCCACGCTGCAGAAGCTGTCATCACGCGTGGGCGCAGCGAATGGACCTAGGGTGACCTATGGGAAGCCGAATGTCGCGGACCTACTGGACGAGGAGATTGGGCAGCTGCTCACGAAGGACAGTCGGCTCGCGGTCGTCGTGTGCGGCCCTGGTCGCTTGGCGGACGACGTGCGACGGGAGGTCGTGCGGAGCATTGGCTCGAAGATCGATGCGTCGAGGATCGAACTCCACGAAGAGAGCTTCGGGTGGTAGGCCTAGGCGACGTTCACAAGTTCACGATTCGGTGAAGGTTTGTTACGCCAAAATGAGTTAGTACACGCGAATCATGAACTAAGATGTTGTATCACAATTGGGATGTCATGTATTCTTACGACCGATAGACCTTGCTTAGTCGATTCTGTGTTTGCATTGGGTACCTACGTGGTGTGTCAATGGGGGTTGGGACGTCGCCATTGCAGTCGACTCTTCAACGCCTCAGGCCTCAGCGTCTTAAACTGTCAAGAACACATAGTCCCGGGCCGAGGCGGGGCCACAGTCACGGTAGACGCGCCTGGCCGGTCGGTTGTTTTAGTTGCGCGCGCGTCTACTCACCTTCATATGACACCTCGACCTCGACTAACAAGGTGAGAGCCATTGTTGGCTCATCCGTCCTGAATTCTGCCGCAGTAGGATAGACATCACCGCCCACACCCTACGACCACGATAATACTCTACTCACAACGTCTCCTAGAGATACGGACCGCACCTGCTGCATAGTATGATTTACACCAAACCACCTCTATTTACTCACTGTAGATAGTTACACTGTGCCTTGGCGCGCTATGTTCGCCTGTCGCGCAGTATAAATACAAAGAATTTCTCCCTCTCTCTCCGTCCTGAATTCGAGAACTTCACTTCGGGCGCTGGACCCAAATGGCACAGAGACAATGAAGCAGATTTATATCAACCGTCAAGCTCAAGTCCGACCAGATCATGCGGAGTATGAGACGTGACATCAATGAGTACGGGGATACAGTACACAAGGAAGATGACGCGACTAGGGAAAGGACAGCTCACGATCGCGACAACATGCGCTGGCCACGGTCTGTCCTACGTAGCCCTAGCCTGCTAATCCGGTCAACCTACGCCTCGACTCCTTGGACAAGGCACCTAGTAGCTCGTTCTCATCAACAACTCCTGGCCCAGGACGAGTGGAGCCAAGATCTGCTTGTCGACCACGTAAACACGCTGCAGAGGCAGCCCCGCATCTTCGAGGTTACGAGATACGGTCTCGCGCGACTCCCTCACGTACTGCTCGCGGGCCTCTGCAAGGAGCACCGCGCTCCGACCGTCTTCGTCTTCGCTGTCACCGTCCTCGCTGGCCATGTCGCGTGCGTGGTTGCGGATGTGCTGGCGCGCCTTATGTAGGCAGGAATGCGGAATCACTCGCAATTGCGCAAGATGGCGATGTCCGTAGCCGTGAAACATGCATCGAACAGGACCAGGATGCAGTCGAAAACGAATAAGCCTTCGTCGGCAAAGTAGATGTAGTCGGGGATGGAGAGGGTGCCAGCGCCAGGAACGTCGTATCAGATGATGCGTTTGCCGGGATCGAGGTCAGGGTAACGCGCAGTGACACTAGTCGTTTCGACGAACCGGTCTCGGCCGCACCTGGCTCCCCATTGCGGATACCGCGCAGGGCGTTGACGAGAGAGGACTTGCCACTGCCGGCGATGCCAGCGACGGCGACGTGGAAGCAGCGTTCCTGGTACTGGAAGCGTTCCTTCGCCCCACGGATTTGCTGCAAGCATGGGATGATCACCGGACGGGCACCGTTGTCTCTCTGCTTCTTCCTGCTCAGCTCGGGCCTGTTCTGCTGCCCTCTTGGCCTCTCGCCTGGCGCGCTCGGCTTCCTCCTGCTCGCGCACTCTCCGTTGACGATCTTCTTCAGCCTGTCGGCGGGCATTCTCTGCAGCGCGCGCTGCTTGTCCAGCGCGTTGTCTCTGTACTTCGACTCTGTGCCTCGCCCGTTCGGCTGATTGTGCCTGCATTCGCGCAAGCCGTGGTGCTTCTTATGCTCTCCTCCTTTCTTCCGTTCTTCGTCGCGCCTCTTTCTTCGCTCGTTGTCTCTGCTTTCCGGCACGGCGTCGTTAGCCCTCCGCCCGTCTAGCCGCCTCTTCTGCACGTTGACGAGCCCGTTCTGCTATTCTTGCGGCTTCTACTACTTGACGTTGGCGTTCTTTTGCTTACTGTTGCTCAAGCCATGCTTGCTGGCGCATCTCTTCTTCGTGCCTCCTGTGCTTTTTGCGTCGCGATCTTCCAGTCAGCCCCATATCGCTGCGCTTTGCCTACGCTTCGTCCAGAGAGGCGGTGAGTCGATTATGCAGTCTGGATAGTTCATCATGACTTACTTGGGTGTAGTAGTAGTGCAACGGGAACAAGCCAGAACCTCGAAGGGCGTGCCTGCTGTTTGCTCTCCACAGGGCTGTACTTGAGGCGAGTGGAAGAAGAATCAGAGTTTGTCGTGCCGACTGCGTTGGCAGACTGGCAATACCCATGGGTATCTTTCATTTCACTTGTACTGTGATGTGCGGTCCACCTCCCTCGGTGGACACTGCCGTCCTTACCAGGTGCAGTTCTGGGCACGGTCGTGCATTGTGTATATCGATCTCACGGAAAACGGCGTGCCCTGGACCGCAGGCGGAGATGACAATATGCATGCTTACAACTACAACAAAAGATTGATCAAATCAGTGCATAGTACCGGAAAGGCAAGTGCGCTCGGTGGCTTATCGTCCCATTAAGACTCCTTTTTGCAGGTGAAAGATCAGGGGCTTGTGTCAAAGAACGCTTCGACGCGGCACTTGTCACTTGATGAGCGTGTTCAAATGGCCAGATGTTCGTCCAGACGGACAATAGGTACGTATTTCTCCAAGCATTCATGCTCGATGTGACCATCTCAAAGGGCACGGAAAGGTTCGAGTGAGCCTGTCTCGCGTCTCCCTTGCGCTTCTGTCCCTCCAATCTGCGCCTTTCCTCCTCTGTGTTCCCAGGAAGCTCTTCGGCATATATTCTGGCTTCTTCAGTGCGAGCTCGCTGCTCGTTTTGGCGTCGAGTGCGTTTCCCGGGTTGTGCCCTCTGTTCTTCGGACTGGTGGCATGCTTCCGAGGCGAGGCGACACATCTTCTGCTTTGCTTTGTCTACTGTTGCTGCTTCGATAGCACGCTGCTGCTCGTGGATACTTTGCTCGACTGTCGCCATGACAGGAGTTTCGCGCACATGTATGCCACGAAACCCGCCCAAGATCGTTGGCGACGGCACGGAATATACGGCGCCCATGTCGACGACCTGTCTATCAACGTGATGCCTCGTAATGCACTGGACTAGGTTCAGACTCAGACCAATGAGTGTGGACTGTATCGAGGTGAAATATTTGCCGAAAACCCTGGTGTTGTCACTGGGCGACATGGCCCTCTATTCATTCATCCTATCGGGAGGATAATGCAGGCCCAGTTCCGCCCCAAATTAGTAACGACGAAGCTCTGCGAGTCAAGGGATGGATGTGTTACGTCAACGAACTGTCTGCCGCATGTACCGTGCGCGTTCTCTACGAGTTGAAATGCACGAGACGCAGACATGGGCTAGGGGTTCTTGTCCGGACATAACAAGATGTCTCACAAACTGTCCTCATGTGAGAAACTGCACAGCGGGCAGGGAATAAATCTTATGTTTGTGCCAAGGGCTAGAACATAGACTGCAGGTACACCATCGCCTCCTTCAGTGCGACGATCATACTACAGTTCACGTCGAACCGCAGGTGAGAACGAACAGAACGCTGGGACCATTGCGTCGACTCCAGTCTAGGTCTCATCCCGATAACACCAAATGGAATCATAGCTCCGAGAGATAGGTATCACCAATGCTCAGGATCAGGCTGACACTTCATTGCAGCGGCATATACAGAAAAGAATCAAAGCATATGGGCTACCAGGTGGATTGGTTGATTCTCGTTGAAGCCTCCTCCACCCGGCGACGGCGTGCCTCTCCAAGCAGGTCCCGCAGGAGCGCCCACTCGTCTATGTATTCTCTCGGCTGCTTGCCTTTCGCAACCTGTACAAGCGTCTCTTTGTCGACCATGTAGACCTGCTGGGTAGGCAAACCTGCAGCTTGCAAGTTACGCGCAACGCTCGCACGCGTCTCTCGAATGTACTTCTCCTTCGCCGCAGCCTTGGCTTCCTCTGCGTCCTCATCCCCATCGAGCATGTCTTGCGTAATGTTCCGAATATGCTGGTTTGACTTCGAACGAACAATGTACGTGGGTATCTGGAACCGCGCGCAATTACGCAGAATCGCGACGTCCGTCGCGGTGAAGCGGTTGTCGAAGAGAACGACGATGCAGTCGAAAATGTAGAGGCCTTGATCCGTGAAGTACTGCCAGTCCGGGATAGAGAGCGTGCCAGCGCCTGGTACATCGTACCAAACGAAAGGATTGCCAGGGTCCGAGTCGGGGTACCGTGCAATGACGTTCGTCGTCTCGACTACCCCGGTGGGTGCTGCGCCTCTGTCTTTGTTGCGAAGGCCGCGGAAAGCATTGATCAAGGAAGACTTGCCACTCCCGGCAATCCCAGCAACGGCGAAGTGAAATAGGTTCTTCTTGTATTGGAGGCGTAGCTTTGTCGCGCGGAACTCGGCCTGCGTGGGGATGACAATCGGACGGATGCCCTCGCGCAAGCTCTTCTCCGCCTCCTCGCGTGCAGCACGCGCGTCCGCAGCGGCCATCTCTGCCTCGCGGCGCGCCTGATCGGCCTTCTCTTGCTCTTGCTGGGCTCTCTGCGCTTCGGCAGCTGCTTGTGCACGCTCTTCGTCGGCCTTTCTCGCGTTGCCTTCAGCGTGCTGCCTCTGCTCTTCCGCTCTACGTCTACCCTCTTCTGCCCTCCTGAACTCTTCCTCGGCACGTCGTCGAGCTTCCTCCGCACGTTGTCGTTCCTCCTCCTGGCGCCGTGAGCTCTCCTCGAGACGCATCCTATACTCCTCGGACAGACGGAACGATTCTTCAGCGGCTAGGCGGGCCTGCTCAGACCGCGTCAGGTTTGCACTGGTAACCTCGAGAGCCTGTTGCTGTTCTTGCATGCGGTACTCGATCTCGTTCATGACGGGATTCTCGCGGACGTGTCCTTGACTGAACGCCGAACGGAGGACAGTCACGACACCGTATACCGCATGAGCTATGGGAAGGACCTTTGTAGCGAACGAAGCAACTGCAGAGACTGCCCCTCCCATTGATGCTTAGAATAGTTGAGTAGGGCGGTCGGATGAATGGGTGCTATTGCGTTGGGATAATGTAAGCGCGAATCAATGGCATGCTGGTTGTACGCACAGGTAGTTTTGCTCAGTTTCGAGATGGCTTAGGAGGGAAGATTCTGATTGACTATAAGTAGTCCCTGGTCGCCTCCTTGTCTTCTCGGATGAAGTCAGCAGCCTGTGGCGTATCGGTACCTGACACTGCGCACCAGGCGTGTTCATGGGCCACCCCTCATTCAGGTGTGCTCGGGACCCTTGAAGTTAACGGACTTGGGAAGACGGGCTTCCGCTCCCAATGATCATAATACTAGCACAGGATGGCCTTGAAAGGCAGGCCGCATGCGATAGCCCTGTATGAGCGCATAACGAACCCACCTACGGCTCGATCGTGTTCCCTCCACACAATGAGATGTGATAGACTCCTCGCCAGCGGTCCGCCGAACCTGCCTGTATGGTGACTGCGTTGTCAGTACGCGCACAATAGTATTTGGTATTGCACCCGGCAATATTGGCCATAAATGGGATGTGGAGTGAGATGTGCGGAAATAAATGAAGGTCGGCACAAGAGACGATGGCGCCAAGATTGTAGAAGACGATCAACTTAAGTTATGGCATGCCCAAGGTGTTCCCACAGAAGCTTGGCTGCGTAGTGAACAAGGTTTGACTGGTATGAAAAGCATTGAACCGCAGGTGGGAGTCGAAGACCTATAACGTGGAGTCCTCGATGCATGTTACTCATCTCGATACAGCCCGGCATTGCTACCAGGACGTACTGCAAGTGATCCACTTCATTGGACACGTCTTACTCCTGGCCTAGAAGACCATCAACATTAAGACAACGAGACACGCTTGCTTCGATCCAGGTAACGCCACCATAATGGGGAGACGGAATCAGTGGATGCAGAATGCGGTCACCGCTAAACCTATAGACCACATGAAATACAGGTGCCACTAATTAGGCGCAGCGGCTCGGGAAGCAAGCATTCTCTCGACCTTGGCGGAACGCAGCTTGATTGAGCACTGAACACTGACAGGGTGGCTAGTCCCCGAGTTCAATCCTGCACTTCTGGAGTCAACTAGCAGCGCACCTGATTGTTCCCGATGTATACTCCATAGAAGGTTCGACAACCTTACCGTTGACCACCGGTTTCATGATGTCAAAAGAGGCGAGAGACATTGTGATAATCAAGAACAATGTCAACTCGGCAAGGTGAGAACCTGCACGTCACTTGATGTTTCAGACGACGATGCCTGGTGAAGTTGTCTCACTGACCTGGACATACACTAAGGGCGCGAAGAAATGGTGAGGACTCGGCGCAACGACGAGAATTCATGGCATACCGTCTCCCGAAGCCGAATACCATCTGTCGCGGATCGGTTTCGGGCTCAAAGCCTTCCCGCGCAATGAATCGTTCGGGATCAAAACGATCGGGACATGAGTAGTGCCGGGGGTCCCGCAGCATCTGCCTGAGTACGTTAAGCAGTTGCTTCAAGGTGAATCATTGTAAATCACACATACCAAATGTTGGCAATCACGACAGTGTCTTTCGGAAAGAAAAATCCGCCATGCACATCATCCTGGCGAAGACGATGAGGGAGGCCTAGCGACGATTCCTATTGTGAACAGAAGACCAGCATACATGCTGTAGGTTGCTCACCAAGGGGGCCAATGGGCTGCCATCGTAAGACTTCCCATAGTAGCGCTTTGACATATGGGAGTCGCTCACGGTCTGCTTCTCTAGGAAGCCTGTCCGTTCCAACCACGCGGTCGATCTCATCTTGGGCTCTTGTCTGTACTTCAGGATGGCACATCATGGCGATATAGAATGAACATATGGCGGAGACAGTCTGCGGCAAATATGGCGTGTTATCAGAGTTGGATCAGAATGTCAATGGCACTGAATGAGTACTGTATCCGACGCCCCTAAGCTCAGCTTTGAGTCAGTCATCGAGGTTTAGCTGGTATGTGAAGTCTGACCTGAGTATAGAGCCGACGCTGCGATTGACAGAGACTCCTCTTGCTGACGGCTGATGCCTTCTTCCATGTTAGAGGCAATCATAGACGGCAGTGCTACTCCGGCACTCTAAGCAGTAGTGAATATATGTCCATAACTTGAACCGCCTGCTCAATGAGACCTACTATCTGCGCCTTGGCGTAATTAAACGGGACGTCACACAAGGCGTCCATATCTTTGCGCCACGCTTGTGCCTTGCGCTTCCACTGTGCGCCAGGAAACCAGGTAGGGATGTATGTGACTGGCAGGCACAACTACTGGTCAGACGCTAGACAGCGAAGATGATGAAAAGAGACACGTACGAAGAGGAAAGACATCGGCAAGAAAGGCTCCTGGAGCAGTCGCATAGTTGAATCGATCCATGGCGGTATCAACGACCTTGATGAAGTAGTCGTCTTCTTTCTCCACGGTGTAACCGTATGTAATTCTCAAGCTAGACGCCGCCGTAAATCTGACAAGAGCACTCACCCATTGAGATTGATAGGCACAGTAATGATTTATCTGCGTTACCTTTGCACGTGACGTGTGAGAGACGAAGGGTCGGCAACAACACGTATCAGGAATTCACAAACGAAGTCTTCTAAGTGGCCTGTTAGTGACACAAGACCTTTGTGTGTTCCCACACTTTGTGCAAACAGTCGGCGCATATCCCGCCACGGCAGTCCATAAGATTGAAAGGCAAGAAAGCGACCACAGTTCATGATACCGCCGCAAACCGGCAAGTATGGTCTGTCGGAGTAGATTGCACCCTTCTTGTCCAGGATCTCTTCGGCAGCGTCGAACGAGTTGAGTATGACTATACGCTGGCCAAGCAAATTGATTGAGATGATGTCGCCTGTGCAGGATGCAACTGAGTAGCTATGCGTTTACAGAAGATATTGGCCATACCCCACTTGTTTCCCCACTCTGCAAACGTTTCCCATAGGTGTTCAGTAGGCATGTCAAAGAGGTTGCCGATGATTGGCCATCCGCGCGGGCCCGGTGGCGGAGGGCGTCGAGAGTTGATAGGCAAGATGCATCGCAGGACATACAGTAGGAGTGCGATGGCCGATACGTCAAGAAGGGTCATAGTAGTTAGCATCACGGTGTTGTTGAGGTAGAGCTGGGTAGTCAGTCCTCATCCTGTGATTATATCCGTGGGGGCGTGGAAACATGAACCCACTGTTGTCAACGAGGAAGCCTTACGTGCCTAATATGGTTCTGACAAAGAGGAAAGACGTCAGTGCTTCTCGCCATGTACCACAATCCGAGCGAAGCGGTGGCCTCGAAGTGAATTGTTCAATGCGGGTGGCCGAAATATTGCTAGGTACGAATGCGTGGCCTATACAACCATACTTATTCAAGGGGTTGTCAAGTGTCTCTAGCGGCCCAAACGCCTGTGTCCGGCGAAACGGGGCGCGCAGACGGACACAAAGCCCTGTGTGAAGTTATGACCGAGCGCTGATCAAAAATTTTAACGACATCATGGAGTAATATTACGAGCCTCTACGGCTCATGTTTGCGATACGGTGCGATCATGCGTAAGAGAGTAAGCCCTGTCATCCACATGGTGCCACATTCAAAACAAATGGAACCACAATAGGAAGTGGAAATCCTCATGGTAGAGACACCAGAGCCTCGGTCTTGGATGAACGGGACTTGATGGAGCATTGAAACTCGCACGGGTGACTAGTAGATTCCGAGCATGTGTGTGTATCAGCCGAAGACAGCAATCATGAACGTTCCGCGCACCTGACAGTTCCAGTAGTATAATCCATAGACGGCTCAATTACCCTTCCATCATGCACGGGTTTGGATATCTCGAATACCGCAAGTGATACTGCGCAGACCAAGAACAAGGACAGCTCTGCAAGCTGTGACCCTGTGGATGTGCTGCGGTAAGAATCATTGTGGCGAAGCCTCACGCACAGTACTGACCTGGACAAACACTGGGATGTTCCAACCACCCACTAATCACTCACTCAGTAGTTTAGGTTGGCTGATTACTCACCGTCTACCAAATCCAAACACAATATTGCGAGGGTCGTACTCAGGCTCGTTGCCTTCCTTTGCTAGAAAGCGATCGGGGTTGAAGCGATCCGGAGACGAATAATACCGCGGATCGCGCATCATGCTCCTAGTACGTACTATTCAACGTTCAACGTTCAACTACACAGCTTGAAGGTATATACATACCAGATATTTGCGATAACGACCGTCCCTTTGGGGATGAAGTAACCTTCATGCAGGTCATCTTGTGTCAGGCGATGAGGGACCCCTACAGAAATAGATTCATGAACAATGCAGTGTTGTATCATGCCTTCGACGTACCTAGTGGCGCGATAGGCCGCCAACGTAGTACTTCCCAACACAACGCGCTCACGTAAGGCAGTCGTTCACGGTCGGCCACTGATGGTAGTCTGTCTGACCCTATGACTCGACTAATCTCTCCCTGGGCTTTCTTCTGTGCCTCGGGGTGACACATCATCGCGAGGAAGAATGTACGAATTGCAGATGAGGTCTTTTCCATTGACATGAGAGCCCGTAAATCCCAACTCGAGTGAAATGACGCACAGTATCCGCTCCACCTAAGGTAGCTCAGTCAATATAGAACGGGTCGTCGAGTGATTCAGCATAATACTTACCTGCGTACATCGACGACGCTGCGTCCTTGATGATCGCCTCTCGATCCGCATAATTTTCCATTTGCAGAGACACGAGGCTAGGGTCAGCTGTACCCGTTCTCTGTATGAAGCACGGATGAAGGTTCGAGATACAGAATAGATAGTAGTTGAAGGATGTGCTCACCAATTGTGTCTTTGTGAACTCATACGGAATGTCACACATCTTGTTAAGGTCTTTCCTCCAGTCGAGAGCCGTCCTCTTCCATCCAGCCCCAGGAAACCAGGCTGGGATATATGTGACTGCAAGCGAAGGGGTCGATGAGTTAACCGAAAGCAGTGGATAGGAATGGTTACGAACGTATCGGGAACGCATCAGCAAGATATGCTCCTGGAGCTGACGACAGTGAGAATTGCTCCATGGCAGTGTTGGCGATCTCGAGGAGTTCGTCGCCCTCATCCCTCGCGGTATATCCATATGTGATCTTGAGTGTGAATGCGGACGTGAACCTGCACGTAGAAAGTTGTGGCGGTGTTATGATTACTCAAATACAAAATACGATCGGGCACTTGAGTGACACGCTACCTTTGCGCGTGCTGGGTCAAGCTCGCAGGGTCGGCAGCGACACGACGCACGAAGTCGTACGTCTCTTGCTGGAGACCGTCCGCCAAGCGAGCTAAGCTGTTGTGCGTGCCTATGGTCTGAGAGAAAAGACGGCGGATCTCGCGCCAGCGCGGCCCATACTGGTGGAATGCAAGAATGCGGCGCCACCCGATCACCTCGCCAGCCACAGGGAAGACAGGCCTGTCGGAGTAAATGGCACTCTTCTTGTCCAGCATCTCGTCGGCGACGCGCAATGAGTTCAGTATTACTATGGGCTTCCCCAATAAGTGCACTGAGACGATGTCACCTGGCGTAATGCAGCATGAGCGGCCCATGTGAGGTGCAAAGGCGAAGCAACTGGCTTACCCCATTTCTCAGACCACTGAGCAAAGGTTCGCCATTCGTGGCTAGGGGGCATGTCGAAGATGTTCCCAATGACAGGCCACCCCGTTGGACCAGGGGGAACGCGACCACGGCGTCTGCGAGTAGCATACCTGACTAAAAGCAGGGCTCCAACCAAGGCAAGGAGGGATGCGGATGTCAGCATGATGATCACGCAGTGAATGAGGCGATTGCCCAAGAGTTCATGCAGCCGGTCCCTTTATAGGGCTTGCGGTGGGGCAGAACTTTATGTGCTTGGGATCCCGGATGGCTGTGGATAGCAATCGGATTTCCACTCGGACGCTAACTCGCAATAAATGTCAGGCGCTCCAGGACGTACGACAAGATCATATTGCACGACGGGCGGCAAGCGGGAGCTTGTAGAGTGCAGCGTCATTGGGTCCCATTGTAGGCCACTGTAAGCACGCGCGCACATACTTCCGACGCGGTGAAACTATCAGGGGAGGAGTGGTTACTAGCCCCGACTCCATCAGGCGCACTTTGCGCGGCCAGCCTTCAAGCTCGTTAAAGTTGAGTGCAGGAAGGGATCACGCGGTTACGAGGGACCTATACAACGGCGAGATCGTCAGTACATCAGAGTAGCACAGCAGCTCTTTTGGCAGGGCTCGCTCTTGACGCGGAATCGCCGCCGCCGACGACATACACCGGCGAGAAGGTTGAATGTTTAGTAGGAGCCCAACGGGCTCGAACGCTCCATATTCAGGTCGACATGAGCTCGATAACACAGTCTTAGGGACGCCCGCATAGGTGCATTGTCTGAGAACATGTGAGCATGCGGAGACAAAGAAGGGCGCCAGAGCCCTCCAATCCAACTGAAGCCTGCGCGCGATCTATCGCCAGGCATGCCACTAGAATCGATGAGCCTGGTCGTCTAATGGTCGCTTGGCATTTGTTCAACAGGTTACATCCAGGCGCTCTGGTATTGCTTGCATGGGCGCATGTAGAGACTGTAAAGCTAAGGCATCGGGGGATGCGCTCGCCGACCACGATGTTCTGCGCTGTCGACCGCCCGTTTGCATGTACTTGCATACATGAGGAGCGGAAGAAGGCAGTGACATCGGGGGTTCAGGATCTCACGCAGGCTGTGGTAGAGCTCGACGACAGAGGAACGTACCTGGACTGAACGGGATCGTTCTGTGCAGCGTCACCATCCACGATGGGACTATCGCTATCGATTATACACGAATTCATCATTCTTCACAAAGCTTTGGAGATCGGCTGGTAGGTTGAATGGTCCACTTCAATATAGAAACGCTGTGCTCTACATGCGATGTGTTCAGTGACAAAAAATTCGATCAATGCTGTGTGGACGACTCACAGGGCCCGCATCGCAGTAGCAATTCTGTGTTCCACCACAATGCCTATTATCGCGACACGCAGTGCCAAGCGTGCGTATAACATTTCAGAACCATTGATGCAATAATCAGTCGTCCGGTGAATGAGTTGCTGGTGCCTTTCGATGTTACGACCAAGTTGTCGCAGGACGCTGAGCAGTCGCCCAAGCTGTGAGTACTACCGGAAGCTGATCAGATATAGACGTGGCATCGAATTGTCTTCGATTGTTAGTAGCATCATTGTGCCAGCACCGAGCACTGGCCAGTTGTGGCCTGCATTGGCGCTCGATCAGTGGAGGGAGTAATAGTCAAGTAGAGGACGGGCGCCAAACTGACCGCGCCCCGAGGTCTGCTACCAGCACCATGCCCTCCTCCCCCACCTCAGCGAACAGCGGCAGTACACCCTCCCTCACCGACCCGTCTTCCCGCGACACAGCAATCAACTGGTTTGGGTACCATCCTTTTGACTTTGACGACGCTGTTCTTTATGCGCCTGTGGCGCGCCCAGATTATGACCCGGAAGGACTAGATAGTAATCCTCCTCCTCCCTCTCCTCCCTCCCCTGTCCCACCTCCACAGGCCCCCGTGGAAACCTTAGGCGATCTAAGAATACTTCCCCTGGAGCTCCTTTCTCTTGTCGTACAATATACGGATCTCCAGACCGTCTCTAAGCTGCGGCTCGTGAACCGGCGCGTCCGTCTGATCATCGACGACTCCATCCCATACAAGTTCCTCGTCCGTCAAATCCCTGACACTATTGCGTGCCTCAAACTCGCAGATGCATGGCAGTACTTTACCGTCGATGGTCTCTACAAGACACTCTGCCAGCCAACCTGCGCGTTCTGCAAGGACCTCGGAACGTACCTCTGGATCCCCGAAGGCGTCCGGTGTTGCTTTAACTGCATCAACGAAAGTGAACATCTCATGCCTATCATCGAGAGCGATGCCAAGGCACTTTTCGGTGTAACTAAGAAAGCTCTGGCCGACATCCCAAGCATGCGCACTCTCCCTGGAACGTACGGAATCGTCGAGCTCTACCACGGCCGGCGCTTCCGACTCTACAGCCAGGACCACGTTATACGGGCTGCTATTGCGCATCACGGCGGCCACGACGCGTACAGGGCGTGGCTCGCAGTGGAAGGGCACAAGGCGCGAGAGGCAGTCACTCGCCCTAGGCGCCGGGGAATCAGCAAGTCGACTTTCTACGTCAGTGCGCGGTTCATGGCTGCGACCCCACTCCCGCACTACGATCCCAAGACGCGCCAGCAACATCCTGGGCTGGTGTGCCGGGGCTGCCAGATCGCCATGATCCGCTCGCGGCACCTGATGGCGACCCATGCAGTCGTGATGACCTACATCCGGAGGCAGGCACGAGTGTGGACCGAAGACAAGCTCTTTGAACATCTCGCTGAGTGCAAGGACGCACAGGACATCTGGAGGTTCATGCATGAATCACGTCACGTAAGCCTTTTGACTTGGTGCGGTATGCGCGTTCACTCATGTTCGTGTCGAGGTGTTGCAGCGGCCTGCCGGCAATCCCTTTGCGGCGCGGGATGGAAGTGCAACCGCCAAATTTCTCATGTCGCTGGTATGTTGGTTCCACTGTATTGTGTCTTGTCTGTCGTCCTCATACGCGGCGGATGACAGATTGAAAGGCTTTGGAACGGCCCAGCCTGAACAGAACCTCGATTACCCTCCATATCTCACGCGCACAAAGTCGATATCACACTAACAGCCGCAATTCAACCTCACTCCTGCGTGTTTGTGGTGTAGTGTTCTATTTGGTTCAACGTCTCATCTGTCCGCAGTCTCGTTGGCGGGCTTTTCGGACATGAAACGAGATGCTGCAAATGGATGCAGAAATGTACAGATGTATTATTACTTTGCTGAATCATATGTAGTCTTCTACACAACCACCGTATCGCGCTTGAACTGCCGCCTCGACATACGTCCGTGTCCATGTGTCCGAGCACCAGATGTCACCGCGCCGTCCTGCCCGGAAGCTGCCTACCGCCGGCTCGGATGCACACCGGGTTATAGTTCCGTGCCCAACCTAGAACGCAAGCCCAAGAACGACCGTCAATTATCCGCACAAACAATACTTAGGTATACAGGTAGGGTATCGAGAACGCCGCCGCCAGCGCGAGGAGCGCGAGGACGATAGCTGCGTACTGCACATATCCCCCGGTGGTATTTGCGGCCGCAGTGCTGCGAGCCTTTGTGCTCCGTCGCGCAAGCGAGGACGGAGAGGGCGGAGGGTCGCGAACAAGGAAGAATGGTACATACCCAATAGCTTTCAGCCCGTGGATGCTGCAGAGGTGTCAGATGGCGCAGAACGAAGTCGTGGGAACTGCGACTTACTAGTAGCCTTGCAGATTCCTCTGCGTCTCCTCTTCCATACCGAGGGGGACACCTTCCAGACGCCAGGTGACTTTCGTCGAATCTGCCCCCTGTTCGAGCGTCGTTGTCAGCGTTGCCACATGACCTGTACAACCGTCAGCATGAACGACCTCCACGGACAACATACATGGTCAAGCCTACCATCTGGCCAGGTGGGACTGCTCAACGCCCAGCTCTGCACGATCTCCTTCGGCGGAGTCAGGCTCACGTACTTGCCCTTCACACCGCCGCCAAACAGACTGTACTCCGTGTCCGGCGTTGCCATGGAGACGGCTGGCGCGCGCGTCCACAATGGTATGCGCTTCTCGTTCGTGAACAGGTCGAACAGGTCATCCGCTGCTGCCATGAAGTTTGCCTCCGCGTTCACCGACGTCGTGTTCACCTTCGTCGCTGTCTTCTTCACAGGTGCCGCCGATCCGGACGCAGAGCCAGACGGTTTAGCAGATGTTGTGGAGGTGGATGTGCCCGAGGGTACGGGCGTGCCTTGACGGGATGGCTCCGCGCTGGATGACACCTGTAGGTCCTTTCCGTGGGTGTCGATGATTGCAGCCGGAAACTCGGCAAACTTCTTCTCTAACGCGGCAGGGAGACTCTTCTTCGCGAGCGCAAGCAGCGCCTCCGCTGCGGGCGACGATGGCGACGTGAGCGACCATTGGTACTTCACGTCGCCGTGAACATCAGCAGAACTGGCAAACCATTTCTGTTTCAGCGACGTACGACATAGTCAGAGAGCCCATCGAGCGTGATCTCGTGCGAGACCTCCGGTATGACGAGCTTGCCCGTCACTTCAGACCCATCCGATGCCGTACCAGCCCACTGCAGCTCGACTTTGCAGTCGTAGATCGTGATCAGCCTGCGCACGCCCGAGCTCGTCAGCGTCCTTTCCCCAGCTACCGCCCGTGCAGGGGGCACTCACTTGCTCTTCCGCTGGCCTAGCTCGACGTCTCCTTCGAAGTCTGTCAACTTCTGCACGCCCACCTTCTCCTCGCCATCCCCGCTGACCTCGACAGTGGCAAGCTCACGCTCGAACCATGCGCGCGCCCATGGTGTCACCGTCTTGTTCTTCCAGTGCCAGTTCGCCGTGCTGGTGGGCATCGGTGGAGGGATCGCCGCCATCTCGTGTCACTCGAGCAAATGCTGGTGAATAGGAGGGAATATAACGCTAGCAGGTGTAAACTGAGACTGCTAGACGTTCATGACTGCGATTTAAGCTTGCTCGAGTTTGCTCTCCGGAACCTTCGAGACCATCCCGCGTCGGCTGAGGCGCGCATGGGCGCTTACCTGCTAATGGCCATACACGTGATCGCTCTCAGCTTGAAGCCCTTCATGCGTATAAAATAGTACGCGAGTTGCATTCATCATGAACTGGGTCGAAACACAAAAACCATTGAAGAAACCGATAGCAGGCGAAGTAACACATACATAGTACGCACTCAAGATGTCGCCGGTTTGCTAGTACCCATCCGAGTCGCTCACTCGTCGACGCCGAGCTTCTCCCAGAAGATCCTGCAGCAGCAACCACTCGTCGATATGCTCCTTCGGCTCCTTTCCATTCACCACTTGAGTGAGTGTCTCCTTGTCGACCACATAGACTTTTTGCTCGGGCAATGGCGGCTTCGCCTCTTTCAGGTTGCGCGCAACTGTGGCGCGCGTCGCCGCAATGTACATTTCGCGCGCAGTCGTGCGGATGTCCGGGTCGTCCGTATCTTCATCAGCCATATCGTCGAGGACATTGCGAATATGTTGCTTCGACTTCGAGCGTACAATGTACGTCGGGATCTGGCATGCTGCACAGTTGCGGAGAATCGCGACGTCCGTCTCTGTGAAACGATTGTCGAAGAGAACGACGATGCAGTCGAAGATGTACAATCCTTGGTCGGTGAAGTACTTCCACTCCGGAATATTCAGCGTCCCCGCCCCAGGAATGTCGTACCACACAAATGGGTTCTTCGGGTCTGGGTCAGTGTAGCGAGTGATGGCTGTCGTCGTCTCAGCGACACCTGTGGGTGCTGCACCCCTGGAGTTGTTTCGTAGTCCGCGGAATGCGTTGATGAGCGATGACTTCCCGCTCCCCGCTATCCCCGCCACAGCGAAGTGGAACAATTCCTTCTTGTACTGGAGGCGTTCTTTCGTCGCTTCGAGCTGCGCCATTGTGGGTAGGATGAGAGGCCGGATACCCTCGAGCAGCCGTCTTTCCGCCTCAGTTCGTGCTGCACGGGCATCGGAAGCAGCCATCTCGGCTGCCCTGCGCGCTCCATCCGCTTTTTCCTGTCCCAGTCGAGCTTTCTCGGCCTCCGCCTTGTGTTGTGCAGTCTCTAACTCAGCCGCCTCGATCGCGGTGCTGAGCCCTTGTATCTCTGGATCCGAATTATCTGGCTCCTCCGCCAACGGGTACTGGTCGTAGGTATGGTTGCTACCTCCGTCCTCTTCAACGCGATGCGTAATCTCTCTGATCACAGGGTTCTCTTGGATATTGTCTTCCTCGAATGCTGTCTGGATAGCCTTCACAATACCCACGACGCCGACTGCCACGGCAGTCACTACCGATGCGACAACGCCCATAACTTCTGGTTGTGGGAGTTGTCAACTAAGACTCAGCAAGGGGAGTAAACAGTCATCTTACCGAGGCACCCAAAGGCTGTAATGAGGCGCTGTCGAGGAGCGGTGGCCTTGCCGATTCTTTCTTCATATGAATCGACACAATGAGTGTCTCGTCACCGCTAACTGGAGCCAGCCGATTGGATTCACCCCATGGCCCATACTACTCCAGGCACGAAGGTACCAACTTCCATATCACATGCGGTAACTGGGAGCACGGTAGCTTTCGTTACCGTCTTGACCGAAGTTCCGCTGCTTCTGTTTTCAATCTTGATATCGCTATCATGCACTGGAAACGAACCCACATGTACCACAATGTATAGCCCCTCCAACATGAGGACAGTTCAACGAGGATTCGTATGAACTCTGTGCTTCCACAGTGGCAATTGGAAACTCGACAAGGTTCATCGTAGCTGATGAAAAACGGCATGTGAGAAGGGCTAAGCATGTCCTGGCCATAGATATCCGGGACAAGAAAGTCTACGACGAGCAGTTCTCTGAATTCGCACCCTTTCCCTTCCATGATGCAGGGTCCATGCTATTGATAGAAGCAGCGCGTCGAGCGAGAAGCCGATGGACAGCAGTGCATCTTCCGTACTCTAGAAGGCCTGTCCTTTTGTGGCGGCCGTCCAGAACCCATGAACTTGACGATGCCATCCGCCGTGTTTGCCAAATCAAGACGGGCCATCCCATCTTGAAGGTGCCTTGGTTGAAGATGCGAACCGCCATCAAGCAAGGGACCTTCCCGTATGCAAACCTAGGAAGACTTCCGAAAAGTCAGAGGTCACTGTGGTCTCCGAAAGTATGTTCGCTCTCACCTGCGGTTCGACATTAGACTCCTATTAATCGTCGTACTGAAGGAAGCATGGGTGTACCTGCAGTTCATGTTCTAGGCCGTACAATTGATATAAGACTCGGCCCTTCACCACTGTGCACTGGTAGCTTCTCTTTGAAGCAACTTGTGAGACATGTCGTATTGTCCGATCTAGGGTCCCTAGTTTACCAATCTCGTGCATGTCGACTCACGCAAAACACGCACAGGACATGCGGTAACCGCAGCTCATCAAAGCGCTACATCCCTCTCTTGGCTGGCAGAGCTTTGCCAAGAAAGGATGAAGCTGGGCTTATATTATACGCCCGATCATATGTATAAGTAGAGGGGCGTCCCGCCCAATGACAATCCAAAGGGTTTCGACGAATACTCCACTTCGGTACAGACCACGTCCTCTCGTCCGAGTCTGAACTGAGCCTACGACATTACAGGACATCGCTGTAATAATTGGGTCGTCGACATGGGAGCCGTTGTATCCCTTGGCATTGGGTTAGTGGGTGTGATCTGTGCCGCGTTTAGCGGTGGACATACACGCGAAAATCCCGTCATGGCGGAGCTCGAGAAACGTATCCAGGAACAGCAGAGGGATCTCGAGGCAGCGTCAGCAGAACAGAGCAGAGCAGAAGAAGCATGTCGCCTCGCCGAGGAGGCATACCGCCAGTCCGAGGAACAGAGAGCACAGCTCGAGGAGAGCACCCGACGACAAATCGAGCAGCGAGCTCGCGCTGAGGAAGCCAGAAAATATGCCGAAGAGCTTTCTAGGAATGCAGAGCAGGAAAGGCGCAAATTGGAGGAGCACAAGCGCAAGGCCGAGCAGGACGCGAGACAAGCTGAGGAAGATCGCGCTAGAGCTGCTTCTCAAGCGCAGAGAGCCATGCAGGAACAGGAGAAGGCCGACCAAGCCCGCCGTGAGGCGGAGAAAGCAGCGGCAGACGCCCGTGCCGCACGCGAGGAAGCTGAGCGGAACCTACGTGAAGGCATCCGTCCTATCATCATCCCCACCCCTGCTCAGTTTCGGGCGACCAAGCTGCGCCTCCAGTACACCAAGGGCCTCATCCACTTCGCCGTAGCCGGCATTGCAGGGAGCGGCAAGTCCTCCCTGATTAACGCGTTCCGCGGACTCCGGAACGGGGCCAAGGGAGCTGCAGCCACTGGCGTCGTCGAGACAACAAGCGTGATCGCACGCTATCCCGACTCGAAACCCGCGAATCCGTTCGTGTGGTATGATGTACCTGGGGCCGGGACACTGAACATCCCCGACTGGCAGTACTTCACCGACCAGGGCCTCTATATCTTCGACTGCATCATCGTCCTCTTCGACAACCGCTTCACCGCGACGGATGTTGCAATTCTGCGTAATTGCGCGCGTTTTCAGATTCCGACGTACATTGTCCGCTCGAAGTCGCGCCAACACATCCAGAACATCATAGACGACATGCCTGATGCGGATACCAACGGCCCTCACAGACTAGCCGCAGCAAAGGAGCATTTTGTCCGTGAGACTCGCGCGAGTGTCGCGAAGAACCTGCATGCGGCAGGGCTGCGAGAACAACGTGTCTACCTGGTAGATAAAGAGGCACTCACCCAAATGATGAAGGGCAAGCAGCCGAAGGAGTATATCGATGAGGGTGAGCTTCTGCACGACCTTCTGGCAGAAATTCGTCGCCGGCGGGTTGTCGAAGACTGAACCGCGTCTTGTAATGATCGATTGGTTTCATTGTGCCATCTTTGCTATTAAGACACCGCATTCATGTATGTAAACGGGGGCTAGCAATTGTCAGATTTTTTGGCCCTCCATATGACGCCCACCTTCAAACGTATGTTGCTTCAACTCGGACCTTCTCATAGCATTTGCTCGTGTGAGAAAGATCACATCGAGCATGATCGCTTCGCAGAACACGTACCTATTGTTCGCCAGGACGACTATATTGCCACGTCCATGTACCCAGTCAGTGACATATTCCATGACTCAGCGCCCCTCGACCCCAAGCCCAGGAACCATAGCCCTTCACATAGGAATCTCAATGGAACGATAGGATATCGAGCGTACTTGCCCTTCCAATCTTGTGCACTAATTTGACCAATCTTCTTTTGTGGTTGCAAGCATGCACATTGTCATCTTCGCCTGCGGCGCAGGGTACACCGTTGTCTGTGGGATCCAGATACACTATGTATGTCCTTCTCGATTACCGCAGCCTGGGAGTACGGCAGTGACCAGCGAGGCATATCGAACCACACTTCACAATCCGAGTGAAATGGAAGATACACATGTGCATTGCCTGTTTGACAACGCAGTCAGCACACGAACTCTAATCGTGCCTCAGCTCGCCTTATATCTGGTCCTGTGCAAAGCTAAAGGCGCACACGCTCTGACGCTTCCGGTTCGTTGCCTTTAAACTACTGCACACCTGAGCAAGTCATTACACACCCTTTTGACTACGCGTTTGACTCACGGACTCTCTCGAACCGTAGGACCATACAGAACGCAACGGTATGGGCAGTGGGCCGTCGCACGTAGACCACGAATGGGAACGCAGAGAGCACGAGAGGCGTCAGCGAGAACAACGAGAGGCTGAGGAACGCCGACGACAAGCAGAAGAAGCCACGAGGCGAGCGGAAGAGGCTCGCCGGCGTGCAGAGGAGGAGACTAGACGGGCAGAAGAGCAACGACGCCATGCTGAGGAGCAGAGACGACGAGCAGAGGAAGAAGCGCAACGTAGGGAGGAAGAAAGGAGGAGAGCAGAAGAGGCACAGCGGCGTGCAGAAGAGGAGGCACGAAGAGCCGAACAGGAGAGGCGCAGAGTCGAAGAAGAGAGACAACGCGCTGAACAAGCAGCGCGCGCTGCAGAGGATGCCCGCCGACAGGCTGAAGAAGATCGTCAAAGGAGAGTGCGCGAGCAGGAGGAAGCCGAGCGCGCTAGACTAGAGGCCGAGAGGGCAGCAGAACAGGCTCGAGCTGAGCAGGAGGCAGCAGAGAAGCAGCTGCGCGACGGCGCCCGGCCGGTGGTCATCCCATGCTTGCAGCAAATCCGCGAGGCAAAGGAGCGCTTGCAGTACCAGGAAGGATACCTCCACATCGCTATTGCTGGCATCGCCGGCAGTGGCAAGTCGTCCCTCGTCAATGCCCTACGCGGTATCCGCAATGGGGAGCCCGGTGCGGCCGAGACCGGTGTTGTCGAAACGACTAGCGTTACCACGCGTTACCCTGACCCCGATCCCAGCAAACGCATTATCTGGTACGATGTTCCCGGCGCTGGCACCCTCTCCATCCCCGACTGGATCTACTTTGCCGACCAAGGCTTATTCGTGTTCGATTGCATCCTGGTCCTGTTCGATGTGCGTTTCACGGCTACGGACATCGCCATCCTGCGCAACTGCGAGCGATTCCGCATTCCTGCCTATATAGTCCGTTCGAAGGCGCGCCAGCACATCCGCAACCATGCGTACGACATCGCCAGCGAGGACAGTGACGACGAAGACGAAGATGGCCATAGCATGGCTATCCTTGCGAAGGCCCGCGAGCAGTATGTGAGGGAGTCGCGCGAGACCGTGTCCCGTAACCTCGAGGAAGCGGGACTGCCATCACAGCGTGTTTATCTGGTCGACAAGCAGGCACTCGTTCCGCTCGTTCTGGGCCAGGAGTCGGACGATGTTGTTGATGAGAAGGAGCTGCTAGCGGCCTTGTCGAAGGAGTCGAGGCGTAGGTCCTGTTGATCGGGAAGCTACGCAGTACAAGCGGTGGTCCGCACGTTGTCGTGATAGTGCTCGCCCTCTCCACTGCTGCATCATCTTCAGCGTACTGTCGTAATCGTTGTGGTTGCCTCTATATTGCCCGCGTTCGATGAGTCGGACATGCCAGTAGTTGATTACACATCTTTCATGCGCTGTATGTGTGCCATTTACCAGTGCGGATACCTCTCACTACTTGCGGCGCCGAGGGAAGACATCGGACGTAGGCTGCGTGAACAAGTGGAGGCTCTCACCCCTATTGACCATGGCCTCGAGCTTGAGCTTGAGGTCTTGAGGCCTTGAGGTGGGACACCCCCGAGAAAAGTTGGTGGCTGACGTCGAGCGTCTCGATGTACATACATAGGCGCTGAAGCCAGCTGGCAACAATAATAACAACACCAAATGGTAACGGCCCGCGATCCCGACCACGTTCTACGCGACACGGCGCATGAGCACTTCAACCTGGGAGGGTGGGATACTGACGACCACGCAGAGTACTAGGTAAAGGGTTACCTCCCGAAGTCTATGCTACTACTAGTATTCTACAGGAACATGACACATTCATGTTGTACACAATGTTGAAGATGCTGCTGTTGTACAATACGTGCTCGCGCACATCACCACGCGATGGTAACTTCACTGCTCCGACGAACCATTCTCGCTGCTCTTCTTCTTGATAATCACATATGAGTCTGCGTTCTCAGGAGCAGGCAACGCCTCAATGTCGCCGCCGACACGGCCCTCACGTTCGGGTGCCTTCTGCTTGCGCTCAGCACGAATCTAGGTCGCGCACATCAACCTTTACTCAAGATAGCTGCAGTCCAGTGGGTGCTTACCATATTGAGGTCGTGACTAACAATTCCATGCCCACCGACAGGTCCCCAGTAGCTCGTGGCGGCGAGCGTACCGATGATGCAGGTGCCGACGAGAATTGACAAGTAGAAGCGGTACTGCGAATACCACTTCGGCGTCCAGCCTGCGTTCGTCGCACGCAAATCAGCCCACCACATGGTGGTGAAGCCGATCCATTGTGCGATGAGGGCCATAGTAGGCTCCATAGCGAGGGTGGACCATCCGAATACAACTGGAGCCGCGCCAAGTACGAGGCGGGGATAACTATGCAGGAGAACGCGGCGTCATTGCTGTGTTCTGTGCAGTGCGGCGATATACGCACCCCTTCACTCCGCCATATCCCGCGAATTCGAAGCCCCAGTGCAGCGCACCAAGGAACGACAGAAGGACAGCGCCATACGTCATCTGGAGGTGTAGGGCTTGGTCAAGTACGGTAATTGCGACACCAGGGTCAATGTTTGTCATGATTCCTACGCTGTATGTCAGTACTGAATGGTAAAGCGGTGTAGATAATACTCACCCGTCGTAGCAATACCGGCCTGCCGGGCCAGGTATGCGGTTGCAACGGCTGTACCAACATACGGCAGCCCTCCTGCAAGGCCGAACGTGATATAAGGTTGGGGTACTGCATGAGCAACAGAATTGGTGATGCCGAGCTGTCGAGCAGGTGGTGAGTACGATGTTCTCTGGAAGTTCCAAGAGTGTCAAAGCGCATATAATGAGTTCTACCAAAGAAATACGGTCGCAGCCACTCTCCGCACTGGCAGAGAATTGGGAATAACGCTCAGGATGAGCGAACCAAAATAAGCGAGTGCCCCCAGCGCTCTCCAACAGTCAAGCTCACGCGATGGTAATATCCAACTCTCGTCCACCCATTGGCTGTTCTAACACCAGGGAATTTTGAACCACTTACGAAGGTCTCTTGCGTAGGTGCTACTGCGTCCGAGTAGACGTTCCCGCCTGCGATTGCTTTTGCGAGGTCGCCGCCCGCATGGCTGACTTCCTCCTTGATATTCTGGGCAGCCTGAGCTGCAGTCTGGGAGCCGGGGCGGCCGGAGACGTGACTAGCCGCGCCTCTCACGAGCAGCTGACCGCGCAACAACGATGTGGGCGAACAGCAGCCAAGTGGTCGCGGGAAGACGGGAGGCGGTTGGGTTCGGTTCAACTTGAGCGAAAGAGAAGGAGCGTGAGTGGTCGTGGATAGCGGCCGCCTGAAAGCGGGGGCCGTGCAGCGAAGGGTGGAGGACGCGAAGCGGAACATGGTCGTGAGTTCAGTCTAAACAGGGGAGGTGGGAAATGGTGAGGAGCGTCGGACGGGTTCGTCGTTTATATTGCGACTCGTCCATAAGCGGCAGTGGATGAGCTCTCCGCCACCGCGCCTCTGACGTCACTCGCTCGACGTCACTTCACCTCTCACCACATCGCGCCTTCCCTAACCCACTGTAAGCAAGGTAAGGAATTGTATTACGGACCACTGTGACTGATTGTAGACACTATTATCTCACTTTGCCACAGGTAAGTAACACTTGCATCCTACGCGATACTGACCGTCACCGATCTGGTACAGCGTCACCGTGGCGCAATGAAGTATTCATAGCTCAGCTACCCCACTCCGCGTGGGAAACAGACCGCAGAAGAGTCGTCGCCGCTGGTAACGTACATCGCGTATCAATGCACAAGCACGGCTACATTCCTAGCGGCTCAGCGCTGCGAATCAAGCCTGCTATCGAAGTCTAACGCTAACTAACCTGCAATGAACCTTCTTAAATATGCTACGAGGCAAGGAATTGTACAACACCTGGTCGCGCCACATTCCCTCAGTGTGCCATGTCAACTCCGTGTTTTTCTGGTATGTATCGGTTGTGTACTGAGATTGAACCAATGCTTAGGCTACAATATTGAGAGCGCAACTCACCCCGCTGCAATGTATTGACGCCCACATCAGGGACAACCATGCAGCGACAGAACCTTACGGGACGTGAGGGGAACAGTGGCTCGACAAGGCGTTCCCACTTCCACACGAGCTTATGCACCGGCTAGGCGTATCACGATGGATGGACCGCGATTCGGATCCCACAGATGCTTGACGAGGACCTGGCTGCTACGTCGGTGCGTATAAATGTTCGTACGAGTCAAAGCGCCCAACTTCCCTTAGAACTGGTTCTTCGCTCTGTAGCGATGAACACTTCCTGGGCACTCTTCGACTCGATCGCCGTGATCCTCTTGCTGTATTTCTTGCGACGGGTGTTCAACACAAAGGAGCGAGGTCGCCTGCCTCCGGGTCCATCGGGATGGCCGATCATTGGTAACGTGCTCGACATCCCAACCAGCCGTCAGTGGGAAACATTTGCGGCATGGGGAAAGAAATGGGGTAGCCTTCGATTTTGGTGCGATGCTCTTGTGCGCTTACGTAGTGCCGGGGCACAGGCGACATCGTATCGGTCAGCTCGTTTGGGAAACACATGGTTATCCTCAACTCCCTAGAGGTCACCAAAGCGACACTTGAAAAGAAAGGCACAACTTACTCGGACCGCCCGCTGCTCCCCGTCAGTGGAACGATCTTGGGTTTCACCCGTTTTGCAGGATTCAAGGAGTATGGGCCCCGTCTGAAAGACATGCGCCGGCTCATCTTCCAGACCGTCGGGACCCACACAAGCCTCATGCAACTGATGCATGCACAAGAGAACCATGTATACGACTTCCTGCGAAACGTCGCCTCCGATCCTTCCTCGCTCTCCCGACATGTGCACAGGTAGGGCGGAGCTGGATCGTGATCAACATTGTACTTCCATCCATCAATTATCAGATTCACAGGAGCATCTGGGCTGAAGACGACATATGGGTACTCCGCAGATGATGCAGAGGATGAACTTATCAGAATTACAAATAAGGGAATGGAGATATTCAGCATGGCGACCGTGCCGGGAGCATTTCTGGCGGATACGTTTGCATTCCGTGAGTGTCCTCCAGTGTGCCATGATTGTTCTGATCCGAAAGTTGTGGACAGTGCGCCATGTTCCTGCATGGATGCCGGGCGCGAAATGGAAACGAACCACTCAGGCGTGGAGGAAGGACATTGACGTCATGATCAATGCTCCTTTTGACTTCACAAAATCACGGCTCGTAGGTATTCTTTCAAACTGGGGGTGAAAAGTATGTGCTGATATAGAAGCTCATGTTGACCAGAAAGCGGGCACGGAAACCCCATGCATGGTCACCTTGAACCTGAAACACGGAGACGACCTGTCGCGGCAGACGCTCGTGAAAGACACAGCGGCATCGCTGCACCCTGGTGGGTAAGGTTTATCTCATCAAGAGTCTACATACCAATAGCCTTGTGAGATCAGCGGCAGTCGATACGGTGAGTGCACAAGCAACTTGAACGCATCGAGCTGAGCATTCACGATGGTGTGGGCAGACTTCCTCAGCCATACGCACGTTCTTCTTGGCTATGATGTGCTACCCTGAGGTACAGAAGAAGGCTCAGGCGGAAATCGAACGCGAGGTAGGATCTGGAAGGCTGCCGACAATGACGGATCGTGAGCGGTTACAGTACGTGAGGGCACTGTGTTGGGAGGTCCTGCGATGGCAGCCCATCGTTCCACTTGGTGAGAGTTTTCACTGCGTGCACAATCTGAGAGCTGCTTGCTAGACAAAGATTTTGAGTAGGGCTACCACATTGTACGACTCGAAGTGATATACATGCCGGATACCTGATACCGAAGGGTACCATTGTGTTCCCAAACATATGGCAAGGATCTACATCCACTGTCTTCTACACATGGTTCACTGATTGAGGGGATAGGCAAATGCTTCATGATCCTGAACGTTACCGTTGTCCCGAGCGTTTTGACCCAGATAGATATATTCCACGGGACGGGAGTGAACCTGAAAGCGATCCACGGCAGATGGTGTTTGGCTTTGGAAGACGGTCAGTCCCGCGTCCCACCAGAGTTGATCGGCGTCTGGTGTCTGACGCGACTTGGTTGCTGGGTGCTGGCTTCCGAGCAGGATATGCCCAGGTACGCATAACCTATCATTGTGCTAACTATCTCAGGTCTCATACAATTCTTCTTAGGTGCACAGCTCGCCGAGGCAACTCTGTTCTTGATCTGTGCGACATCGCTTGCGGCATTCGATATCACCAAGCCAATCGTCAATGGTGAAGTCATCGAGCCTTCCATTGAGTACACGTCTGGTACAATCAGGTTAGAGAAATTCTCTCAATCAGTGTCGAGGACTCTTACTTACATGTTCCCTCCGCTTCTAAAAGCCACCCAGTTGAATTCGAGTGCTCGGTCAAGCCACGGACGCTCAAGGTTGAAGGTCTCTTGTCTCTGCCGCGTGCTTAACAGTGGTTCATCTGTAGTTGAATAGTGAATATCAGCTGCGAGTTTTGTGCACATCGATGTCTTACTATCGAGTTCCGTATTTCTTGCGCAAGATACTAGGTTTCGGACCAAACCAGCCTGAGCGTGGAGGCTCGGTGCCACCCGGTAAACCGGCCCGGCTCAGGTCTTCGTTTCGATCGGTCACGCCGACCAGTGTGCTTACTGTCATGTCCTCTGCGACGTTCTGGCGCGCATTCTTTCCTCGTTCTCTCGTCACGTTAGCTTCCCTGAACTCATTGAGCATGGAGAACGGTGGCCAGGTAGCTCCGGAGAAGGTCAAAACCGAGTTGCGCCGGCATCAGAAGTACTGGCTCGACGATGGCTCGCTGGTTGTTCGGACGCAGAACGATCTCTTCAAGGTCCACAGGACACTCCTACAACGACACTCGCCGGTCATTACCTCTCTCGCGGAGAACGTTATTCGAGAAGACTCCGAGCGAATAGACGGCTGTCCCATACTGCATGTTCCGCAGGAACGGGGTGTCGATAGCGCAGATTTCGAGGCTTTATTGGAGCATTTGTATCACGATAAGTGCGCGTCGGAGGTGATGTATCTTCCCTTCCATCATTCGCTGAATGCACAAAGCCCATTAGGACCAGACGCGCCCTATGATCGCGTCGCCGCAGTTCTACGAGCGTCGTCGCGGCGTCAGCTCGACTTCCCTCTACTACATCAGCTTGCCCGTTCAAGACTGGAGAGTATGGTCCCCTCGGATCCCACCGCATTCTACGCAGTCGAGCGTCCGGATGATATGCTCACGCTTGCCGTAGACTACGAGTTATATTCCGTGAGTCATACAGCACCCCGTGCTTCATCCCTCTATGTCACCTAACCTCGGACGCAGATCCAGAAGGCGCTCTTCTATACGCTAGCAACTCACGCGAACCTCCAGCACGACGAACCAGAAGACCTTGCACCAGGATTCAATGCGCCCCAGAACGTAGATCCTATAGATCACTCCCACGCATCCCAGTTCAACCTCTCGCCCGAGCTCACAAAGCGATGTCAGAAGCTACTGGACGACCTCGTTGGTCACTTCACGCCGATTCTCTTCACCGTTGCAACAGCCGGGCATATGGCGTGTACGGATGTTTTCGCGGAACAGTGGATGCCCCTCGTAATACAGCCTGCACTGGAGAACAGTGGACTTTGCAGGCCACTCGAGACGTTGCAGACGATTATCGATCTTGACTGGAGGGCGCATGGACTGTGCGAGGAGTGTGTGAAGGAAAAGAGAGAAGAATGGCGGGATGAGCAAAGGTCGGTGTGGACAAAGCTGAATGGTTGGCTTGGTTTACCAGCGGATGTGTGAACTTTTGAAGAGCGAATTGAAAACTTGAATGCAAGTAGCGTATACATATTGGATGGTGAGTAGAGTGTGCGATTGTGGTCAATATGACGCAATGGTGGAAGGCTTGTCCTTCGGATATGTCAGTTGTACAGTCTAGTGCCCAGGGATTAGCGGCCAGGCGTGACGAGCTTGCAGGAGGGTAGGCGATCATAATGCGTCATTGCATGGAAGCTCATCTTCAAGTTGATCGCCCGTGCGCCTGTATGCGCGTTCGAATGCGGATGCTCTTCTAGTGGGGCTGTCTGTACCCTCATATCGCGCACGAATACTACGCCGTCCCGAGTCAGTGCCCTGCAGGGCTCGCATCTCACGAAAGCCTCCCAATTGCAAATACCTGCCAAGAAATCCACTCCGTGACCGCCTGCGTTGACACCTACGATACGCTCATCAACCTCACTTCCGGTAATAGACGGAGAGTGAATGCCTCGCAATATTCACGAAGTCGTCCGAGGCGCAGCGCCGGCCTCTATCGGATGTTTGCGCACTCATTACGGTTCCCCTGAGAGCGCGGCGCGCTATCTCCCGGGGACCGTTGGGGACGAGTATGCTTGCTGTATGGTGTGCGAGTATCATTCAGGCAATTGAGCGACGTTACCTATCCGAGTGTCGTTGGCGGTATTCAAGTGCATATCGAGTATAAACCGCGGAAGGTTATGTAAGTATCATACGCCACGCAGAAGATGCGACGCCCGATCTGAATTCCTGCAGCTGCCGCCACCGCATCCGCGGTTTCGCGTCAAGAGGATGAGGAAGACCCGTGATACGCACAAATCGCACAAAAGCCGACAATGTCTACGCAGGCGGATCGTTTTATGCATGTCACCCAGCACTTTATCGACATATCCCTCGTGAAAGGTAGTGTTGCCAGCACCCGGCCAGTGCCCCACTGCCTGGATAGGGCCGCCTGTGCTAGTTCAGTTGGGCAACGCATTCTAAGCTGACCTCTGGTAGGACTTTCTCTTTCGATAATGAGCCTCTGACATTTTGCAATACGCATTTGTAAATGCTGCGCATCCGAGCTTACTGTCTCTTCCACGGTACCACCTGCGCCAAAGTGGGTTTGGTGTTGTCCAAAGTTAACGGCATATAGATCCGCTTATCTTGAAGGCCATGCAGCCAGAAACGATTACTGAAACCCAGATTTGGGTGCACCTCAGTATCTCTCTGTCACTCGACATCATCGCAAGCCAATGTACCATGTTCCCTATCCTACGGGTCTCAATTGTGAATTTCATCATGCAAGCCGCGTCTGGCTTATTACAGTTCGTCTGAATACTGGGTGCTTCAATCTAGCACCAGAACAGATCTGCTGCATTCTCCGCGAGATGTCTAATATCGATCAGAGAATTCGAGGAGCTTAGACCTTGCTCGCTGCCGCATCTGAATACATGGCGGTATCGCAACATTGGACTGCTCACCTATACATGACTATGTCCACTGAAGCCATATTGCACGCAATCCTGGTACGCGCTCTCTTAGACTGCGCTTATGGTTAGATTAAGGCTCGAGGCGAAGATCAGTGAACAACTACGCTGTTACCGCAGCCTGTGGTATGCCCATCCCCCTACATCTCTCAGAAGTGGCCTTAAAGGGGGACTCATGTGCATTACAGCGCTCTACGGTTTTGACCGTTGCCTAGCACTATCAGACGAGGCAGACTTTGTCTGCCGGCGGTGGCTTTTCAGTGGCTACCGCCATGTACATCCCGCTACTGGGGACAAGACCACCCCGCGTTGTCAGGTGTGCCTTGACGGCTTTTTGATGCCCCTGGTTAGCTGGTCTGCCTTTCGCTTATCGATGGATTGATCCAGTTGGCACGCCGTGCACATAGCCTCCAGGTAAACTTACTTTCACATTTCTTCGTCAACCTGAGCGAGGCAAAGAGGGCCAACGCTTCATATGTTCTACCATCAGCCCATCGCAGAGAACCAACACTCGGTATGCACGCATAGTGGAAGGCTCTGCCGGCGCTCTCACGTAGCGCACGGTCGGCTATGATATCCGAATGGAATGGGGCAATGCGCAATGAACAATGGGAGGAGTTGTGGTGAAGACACCTCCCGGAGTGTCCGTGCCAGCGATCAAGCTGCGAGACAATATGTCACGACATGCATCTAATCGCCATACCACGCGTGCCTGTGATCACTAAGTACTGATCGCTATCTGGCCGCGCGCTGTGACCTCGATAACGTACTCATGGATCGGCGCAGATGACGTTGGTAGTAGACGTGGGGCTCTGACGGGCCTCGCAGAAAGGTGTTGATCCATCTAGGTCTTTTGCCCCAGGCTACTTCTCCAAAGGAGTCTTTGCCCAGTCACCTGGGCGGTTGACGCGATACAAGCTTGTAGGTGGTCATTTGGGGGTAAGTCACCACGATCGCTGACACTTCATGCCGGATCTCAACAGCTGTGCGGGTCTTCACCGGTTTCCGGCCAGCAGTCAAATCTTGTGCAGTGCACCCGCTTGTGTGTTGTTGTCTGCACGGTGGTTCACTCCCGCGCTACTGTGGTGCTCGCCAATTCCGAAGAGCTCATGCGCCCAGTGACTGCGTAGGAAGCTGCTTGCAACTGCTATCGGGGTGCGCACGGTGCATTCGCAACATTTCTTGTCTGCTGTACACCTCAGTACGTCCCCCATCTACTCATGCAAGTGAGGTGTTGATGACTTTCCATAGTTTTATCGCGGCCATGTATATCACATACTTCCGTAACTCGTAGCCGCCCCGCAAATTCCATCATACTGCGGGATCATGCCTGCCAGTAAAGCAAGGGCAAAACCCTCAGGGGCTCCGCGATGGTTTCGGATTGATTGGCGATGCCACCCGGCCAGCCTTTGGGATTCCCACTCACCAGCGCATTCGACCGTGTACCAGAATCCTTGATCGAGGTCCGACTTGCCGGGCCGAGTCGCCCTGTGCCGTCAAATGCTCCTCGTGGCCATGTCAATCTGGCCTCGAAATACCGTGGTCAGTCATTGCGGTGTGGCACTTCTGGTAGCGGTGGCTGGAACTAGCCGTACTTAGAACAACGACCTCTGTCGGAACCGGATGCTGATGGTCAAGGCGTCTTCCCACCAAGGCACTCTCTGTGCACGGGCGCGATGTCCTGCACCATACACGAGTATATATGTTGCAGAAATGCTAGCGGAAGGACGACGAACACGCAATGTCTTCGCAAGGTTGGCTGCAAGCAAGCATAGATGAGGGGTAAGGCTCTCGGACTATCCTCAATGTTTTTCTGGATGCTGAACCTCCGATTCTTGCCATTCAGAATAGTGAGAAACTGTGGCATCTTCGCGGCATTCAGTGAGCAGCTTCCCCTCCGAGTATCCTCACCTTGGGCTGATGCGTGCAGCCGTCTACTTTTTCGATCGCTGTTTGGTCTTAGCGAACGAAATGAACTTCATCTGGCGGCGCCGTGGCATGTCCGTCGCTACAATATCGTACATCTTGATGCATGCATCTACCTCTCTCTACATGGTGCTGCTAGTCATGGGTGCCCTGATCGATATCGGGTGTGAAGTAAGCTCGGAGTGCTTCGTCTATTTCTCTCTCACTTATCGCACGTTGTACAGGGGTACCTTCTTTCCATTCAGCTGACATGACTCCTGCCGGTCTCATAAGCGTATTTGTTCCCTAGTTCCTTTGCGATATATACGGCGACTACGAGTGCGCTCATGATACTGCACTTTTCAATTGGTGGTGAGTGGGCGAGCACTGGTAGATTCCCCCAAGAACACTCATGCGATATTCTGCAGCATTCTCTGCTCTGCGGGCCTATGCCATTGGCTCCCGTTCTAAATTGATCGCATCGGCAGTCTTCATATTCTCCTTGGCCCCATGTGCCGCAGACCTTGTACGCCCTTCACAGTCTCGCTCAGCGCTACGAGCTGACAAGTCATCCTCAGTATGACATTATATTATCCTACATGGTTACCATGCCTCCTCCTATGGGTTGCTATGTATCCGTGGATGACAACCTCAATGTCTCGCGGTGCGTCCTGCCTCAGCCTGAGTGCACTGGCCCGACGTGAAGTTGATATGTATACTCATTGGAACAGAATATGTACGGTCACCGAATGACTCAACGCATGACCGCACTGAGCGTCCCCGCTTTATCTAGTAAATCCAACTGAACAGGCAGTTCCGATAGTCGCCGAGGTGCTTCTTGTTGTCGCTACACTGCAGCATGCATACACGCTCAAGATCGGAAGTGCTGCGCACGCACGTCTGACAGTGACAACTGTCCTCGTCAGAGATGGTAAGCATGGCATCATCTTGCTGTGATTGGACCCTACTGATATCCTACTTCCAGGAGTTCTGTACTTCATGTGAGTGCACGTATGCTGTTGCGACACCTCTCGCGGCTCACACTCCTTTGCTCAGCACCATCCTCGCTCTGCTGGTTGTCAATGCGATCCTCCGAGCGACCTCAGTTCGTGCCCACTTTTACTACCTCCCCGAGTGTTACCAATGTCTGTGACATGTCAGGCCTCCTTCGAAGGCTACTTGACACCCCTGATAAACTCGTGCGTCTCCTTGTCATTCGATAGACCACGATCACTGACGCAACAAGGACGATCACTAGTCTTCAAGTCAATCTGCTTTCGCATTTCTTTGTGAACCTTAACGAAGCGAACATCAGGGGTGGCATGTGGGAGGCAACGTCTACCTCGTCACAGATCTCGGATCTCTGGTTTGCCCGTGTGGTGGGAAGCCTTGCAGGCACCCTCGCATACAATCCACAGAACATTGGCCAGGAAGACGTTGTTGACGTGGAAGAACCCCTAGGAGAAATAGAGGAGTAGGCGAAAGTGAGTAAGCTAGTGCGTGGGACGCATTCACAGGGTAGATTTTGCCTCCCCGCACCAATAGAAAGGTATATAGATGGTTGCAGGCTGCGCCTGTTACAGCTGGAATTGTATGTTGATGCTTCACGACGAATTCGCGAGATCACCAGGCTGCGATGTTGTGCGTGGTAGAGGTGCTACGCTGCAAGTTATCGTGCTACGGAAGCGTGACTTGAGGCCTGCTGTTCATAGACATACTTAACCCTGGGAGACGCAGTGCGGAACATCTCACCGCTTAAATCCTCAGAGCTCGCGCGCGTCAAACACTTGTGTGCACATTGCGATACATATAGCCGAGGATTCCCCCGAGGCTTCTCACTGGCTTCTCTCGCGCGCAGCGTGCCGAAGGGACGTGTGCCGGAGAACTTTCAGAAGTCGACTCCCTGGCACTGGACTCTTCCTGTGTCTGTTACACGGGCTATACGTAGCCTTCGTTACACCGTCCAACCGTCATGGGCCCTCGTGGAGGATAAGTGGGGTTTGCGTCCCTGTCCTGTCCGATTGGCTTCAAGAGCTTAGTACGAGGGTCTGACGAGCAAAACACGAAAGGGTTGTGCTTGGCGACTGGAACGTAATCCTAAATATAAGCGTAGAGACTTCAGCGCCCATTGATAGCTGGCGGCTGCAAAGTTCGGTGTCAGACATGCATGGGTAACTGGGGAACGCGGCCCGCACCTTACCAGACGTTGTAGACTGGGCCTGATCGCCCAAATGCCCGATAAGCACAAGGATCACTAATTTGAAGTGGGCGAAGGTCAGCAGGCCAGCGGTTGACTGTTGGGATGATAGCGTTTCGATTCAATGGCTGGGAACAGGATGCTATTAGCTAAAGCGCTAGCGGCACATGAGCATTGGCATGAAGACAGTTCTGCGAGCGGCCGTGGCTCGAAGTTGCGCGCGCGTCATGCCGAGCGTGGATGGGCCGAGTTGACGGTCGGATGATCCAGTCGTGAGCCTCGACGACGAGTGCGATGGCGACGACGAGCACGAATGCAACGCAGGACGCGCACTGCCCACATTCATTCAAGTTGAGAGGGCGGCTGGCAACGCGGACGATGTCACAGTCAGCATTCGCGTGGTCGGGCCTCTTGACTCAACGACGTTGACCCAGACCACAGACGCCCGTGCCCAGCCTCACGCGCGTGACGGAGTGTGACGGGGGGTGCAATTACGCAAGGCCGCGGCTGGGAGTCCGATTGGCTAGCAAACGGGCCGGTTCGAGGCGGGTGTCACGGACAGCGGTCACATCCGCGGGTGCCGGAGTGACGATGCTGACATCCGGTGCCCGCTGCTCGCCGCCAACCTCATAGATGCGCCCGGTCGAGTGTTTCCCATCTCCCTCTCGGCCGACCCTGCGTTGCTCACTCTTCCCTCCCTCCCCTCACTGAGGGCGACCTCCCTCATGTCCCCGTCCACCTCACGACTCGCCGCCTGGTTTGACAAGGCCTCCGCCTTCAACCTAGAGTCCCTCTTCATCAAGAAGCGCGAACCCGGTCCCCCTCGGTCCGTCTTCGTGCACCAGAACCTCCCTGAAGACTACTTCGATAAGAAGGGGAGAGTGAAGAAGGAGCATGTCTTCACCACAAACCAGTACATAACCGCAAAGTACTCCATCATTACATTCCTGCCTCGAAACTTGCTAGAACAGTTCAGGTGAGTCTTCCCGTACCTCTGTGCGCGAAGCGTCGGGAGCGGTAGGAATGGGCGCTATGTCAGCGAGTCGTTGATGGACAGGACACTGTCATCGAGGGGTGCGCATACAACAAGCTATGGATGGTCGCAACGCCGTCGGCGCTGTGTTGGATGCGCACGGTAGGCACAGGGTGGGGGCGTGCCAGTTCACATTTTGCGTAGTTGTGCAGTTTCAACTGCGTCTTTGCCCATCATCCCCCAGGCAGGCTGGTGTGCAATTGCTCTCTAGACGGTGGGTCGTCGGACGGCAGCTACGCATGAATGAAGGTTTGCCGTCGGTGCGCGTACGTCATGGCGCGGCGAGCGCGATCGCCGTGGCGTACGCGGGCCCGAACATCACCATTTATACTGTCCTGACGTCCCTGGTAATGGTGCCTTGCGAAACGCTTTCGTCTATTCATGATCAGGTTATGGAATTAGTCACTAACTTGTTCGGCCCAGGCGTGTTGCCAACTGCTTCTTCCTTGCCATCGCTATCCTCCAATTCTTCCCCATCTTCCCTACCATCTCCCCCGGTCTCGCCATCCTCCCACTCCTCATCGTCCTCGCCATCACCGCTCTCAAGGATGGATACGAGGATTTCAAGCGGCACCAGGCCGACCATGCCGTCAACCGCTCGCTGACCCGAGTGCTGCGGGGTGGAGGATTCGAGAACCCCAATCCCATGCAGGCGAAGACGAAGACATTCATACCCGCGATCGTGCCCCTGATCATGTCATATCGTCAAAAGCGCAAGGATGTTAAGACGGCAGACGTCGAGGCTCTTGAGCTCGCGAGCGGTGCGCCTCAGGAGGGCATGACGCAAAATATGCCTGAGCACCCAGGAGACCGAGAGCCAACGACGGAAGACGAGGAGGGCATTGAGTACGATGACGAGGATGAGGAGCCCGGTGTGCATCGTCCGGTCAGTCGGATGAGTCGGCGGATGAGCATGCACAGTCACCACAGCTTCATTGGGCACCATCATGGCAAGGATCGGGCTCATTGGAAGCAGACGGCTTGGGAAGATATCAAAGTGGGAGACTTCGTCAAGATCGTAGACAACGAGTCTTTCCCTGCCGACATCCTTATCTGTGCGACATCGGAGGACGAGAACGTCTGTTTCGTCGAGACCAAGAACCTGGACGGAGAGACGAACCTGAAGTCGCGCACGGCATCACCCGTCCTGACTCACCTTCGTACAGCTGGTGCCTGCGCCGACCCGCGCAACCAGTTCAGGGTGGACTGTGACCGACCAGAGGTCAACCTCTACAAGCTGAATGCCGCAGTCATACCTGAGAAGGGCCAGAAGTCTTCGGTCGATATTCAGCAGGTGCTCCTTCGAGGGTCTGTTTTGCGGAATACGCGTTGGGTCATCGGTGTCGTTCTGTTCACGGGGTACGACACGAAGATCGTGCTCAACTCGGGTGGTGCGCCTAGCAAACGGAGCAAGGTAGAACGACAGATGAACCCACAAGTGTGCGTACCTAGGACGAGCTCTTGCTTATATTCTATCTGCGGTTCATATAGGTCGCTTACGGCAAATACGCTAGATTCATCAACCTTCTCATTCTGGCCGTGATGGCGGTCGTCTGCGCTATCGTTGACGCCGTATTGGAACAACGCTACTACCCCCGTGGTGCCCCTTGGCTCTACGCTGACGACAAGTCCGACAACAACCCGCACGCGAACGGCGCCATCACATGGGCATTCGCACTCATCACGTAGGTCGCGTCTTTGTTCCACTCCGAAGCCGCACTGACCGCGACTCTCATGATGCGTCGCTTAACCGCCCCACAGTTTCCAGAACATAATTCCTATTTCGCTCTACATTTCGATTGAGGCCGTACGGACTATTCAAGCTCTCTTCATTTACTTCGACCATGAAATGTACTATAAACCGACGGACACGCCGACGCTCGCACGAAGCTGGAACCTCTCGGACGATTTGGGCCAGATCGAGTACATCTTCTCCGACAAGACGGGCACGCTAACCCAAAACAAGATGGTCTTCCGCCAGTGTTCTGTTGGCGGGCGTGCGTACAGGGGCGACCCATCCCGCTTGTCGCGGACGGACAAGAGCTCGGCGACGAGAGTCGGGGTGCCTGGCGACGAAGGCGAGAGGCGCTCGTCGGCAACGCAGAGCCCCGAGATCCTCGATGGCAAGAAGACACCCGCGAGCTCAACAGAGGACCTTCCCGACATTCTCTCTGCGGAAAAGGTCGGCCTCGCTGAGGGCGCGCTGGCACACTTCAAGGACAAGGAGCTCAACGCCGATATTGCGGCAGCTACCAATGCGGACGAGGACAGTGAGAGTGCTGTTCACGCTCGACTGATTAACGGATTCTTCACTGCTCTCGCCCTCTGCCATACCGCGCTGACGTCTGTCGACCCCGAGACGGGTGCGATACAGTACAAAGCGCAGAGCCCAGATGAAGCCGCCCTTGTTCAAGCCGCTGCGGACGTCGGTTTCGTCTTCCGTGGACGTGACAAGGATGAACTCACATTACAGACGCCGTTCTCGGAGGCGTATGAGAAGTATACGCTTCTGAACATCCTCGAGTTCAACTCGGCGCGCAAACGGATGAGCGTTATCGTGCGGAAGCTTGGCGACGAGGAAGGAGAGGAAGAGGGCGGACGAGTGTTCTTGTTGACGAAGGGTGCGGACAACGTCATCTTCGAGCGACTCGAGCCAGGAAGTGAGGAGTTCAAGCGCAAGACGGAGAGGCATCTCGATGAGTTCGCGAGCGAAGGCTTGCGTACTCTCACTCTCGCGTATAAGGTACTCCCTGGTACGTCTCATGAATCTCGCATGTGGTACGATTTCTGATTTTGGTGCAGAGGACTACTACGAGGAGTGGAACCAGCACTACCAGGAGGCCGTTGTCTCGCTCGAGAACCGCGAAGAGAAGATCGACGCGATCTATGAGGAGATCGAGACTGGGCTGCGGCTTCTTGGCGCCACTGCCATCGAAGATCGGCTCCAGGACGGTGTGCCGGAGACGATCGAGGACCTCAAGCGAGCCGGCATCAAGGTATGGGTCGCTACTGGGGACAAGGTCGAGACCGCCATCGGTGAGTTATCTCTAATTGTGGCACGCTTTGTCGCTCATATACTTGTATGATGTCCAGCTATTGGACACAGCACGAACCTCATCGGACGGGAAGACAATATCATCATCGTTCGCGGTGGTTCGGATGGCAAGCCGGTCTACAACCAGATGTACGGTGCTGTCGAGACGTTCTTCCCCACTAGTGGCATCCTTGACGAAGAGGGCGTATACCTGGAGGAGGACGGTCACGTCATGACACCGGTGCAGAACGGATACCCACTCCAGCGCGTCCACACCGGCATGTCAGACCTCGTCGGGCAGCACAACGGCGAGCGTCCTGGCGGTTTCGTTCTCGTCATCGACGGTGCGGCACTGACCGTCGCCCTCAGTGACGAGCGCCATAAGCACCTGCTCCTCCGCCTGTCGATGCAGTGCGAGGGTGTCATATGCTGTCGTGTGTCCCCGCTTCAGAAGGCGCTCATCGTGAAACTCGTCAAGGACGGCCTCGGCGCGATGACTCTCGCCATTGGTGATGGCGCGAACGACGTCAGTATGATCCAAGCTGCTGACGTCGGCGTCGGTATCTCCGGTGAAGAAGGTCTACAGGCAGCGAACTCGTCAGATTATGCTATTGCGCAGGTGAGCTATGTTGGGCACTTGGGTGCACTGGGCGTTGTTGACATACTCTCGCAGTTCCGATTCTTGAAGAGGTTGCTCCTGGTACACGGTCACTGGTCATATGCTCGCAACGGCAACATGATTGTGAACTTTTTCTACAAGAATATCATCTGTATCGGTGTACTTTGGTGGTTCCAGATCTATTGTGCCTGGAGTAGTGCATAGTAAGTGGACTGCACCACCGAGACGCCAGAAGAGCTGACATGTGGATGTGCAGCGTTTTCGAGTATACCTATCTCTTGTGGTGGAATTCGTTCTTCACTATCGCTCCTGTGATCGCCATTGGTATCTTTGACCGGCATGCAGGTTAGTCGTGCAGCTAGTCCGACACATCACGTTGGCTGATTGTATCTCTCTAGATGATCATGCCCTCATGGCCTTGCCGGAGCTGTACGAGCACAGCCGCAAGGGCGAGTACTTTGGCCTCAAGCTATTCGGCATCTACATGTTCGACGGTCTTGTTCAGGTGCGCATACATCATATTGCCTATCATGTGCAGATATTGAACTTGAGCAGTCGGTCTTCATCTTCTTCTTGATCTTCTACGCGTACGCCACGACGACGACTGCTCGCACTGACGGCTATGCCGTCTATCAGTATGAGTTCGCAACAGTCATGGCGATCGCTGCGGTCACTGCCGCCAACCTGTTCAATGGTCTCAACACCTACGCTTGGACGGGTTGGGTCTTCTTCGCTGTTGCGGTGGGACCGGTCTTGGTCTGGGCATACACGGTAAGTCTGCTGTAAGTCAGCAGAGCAAGCAAGGTACTGATTACGTCGTTCTCAGGCTATCTACTCCGCGATCACACCCGGCTGGTTCGCTACACCCGTCTACGGGAACGATCACTACCTGTGGAGATCGGCATACTTCTGGTTCGGAATTCTCCTCACCGTGGTGCTCGCTCTGCTTCCTCGTTTCCTGTGGAAGGCGTACATGCACATCTTCCGTCCGTCGGATCTGGACAAAATCCGATATCTCCACAAGTATGAGCCCGATCACGACTTCACCAAGGATAGACCACAGGGACCTATCTCGGTGCGGCCGTCCCTTAAACGCAAGCCGACCAGCGCACGTCGACCCTTCAGCAATATCTTCGCTGCTGGTAGCCGAACCGACATGTCTACAGGCCTGCAAACTCCGAATCGTGGCTTTGACTTCGCTACCGAAGAAAATGGTGTTGCCCTGCAGCGCATACAGACCAACCTATCGGAACAACAGAGTAGGCACCGTTTGTCGTTCCGTCGGCCACGACGGACTGGCACTGTGTTGCCTACCTTCTCGCTGCCCCGATCTCTGCGGCGCAAGAAGCAACCACCCTCGCGCCTCCGCGAGGTGGCTGACTCCCCGGAGTCGTCGTATTCGAGACCATAAAGCCGCCTTTCGCCTACTACCCCATCCTCTTCCCCATTACCTTCCCCGCCTTCCCCTGCTTCATGTCATGACCTCACGCTCATTGTGCCACCTTGCTCATTTATTGACCGGGAAGTGTATCCACCAGTGTTCGACTACCATTCCTATCCCCCTTAATCTTCTCTGTTACATCCCCGCCTACCCTCACGACCCGTGTCCATTGCGGACGCGACGCCACGAACACTCGTAGCCTACCTCTTACTTAGACAGTGCAATTGTAATACCAGCACCATGCAATGACAACCTGTATCTATTTCTCCGTGCTGCATATCTTAGTCGTGCGCAGAAGTGCTTCCTCAATTCATTCCGGCGAAGCCGGGATCCTTGATACCACGATGACGCGCAAATGGCACTGGGTGCATGCATCATGATGATGGACGGTGTCACAACGAACTCGTGGCATGATAGATTCTACGACTACTGAACGGCGCGGTGAAGGACGAACTAGCTATGGGTATGCAAGCGGATTAGAAAGATTGAATGGTGTGCTACTGTATGACAATATGATATCCCAAAGAAATCGCAGGTCGCGCTAGGCCGGTCAAGGAAAGCAACGCGATGCCGATAACGCAACGTACCCTATAGTGATAGATAAACCAAGAAGCTAAGACGGGGTTTGAGAACCCGCCCCTGCTGAGGTCGTAGCCATTGTGTTCGTGGTTTCCGTCATGGTTGTCTCCACCTTCGTCTCTGCTGACTTCGCATCTCGCTTGCCCTCCATCTTCGTTTCCGGCTTGCCCTTCGCTTCTACCTTTGTTTCCGTCGTAGTCGATTTTCGCCCAATTACCGTTCCCGTTTTCTTCTTCTTCCCGACATCCCCAACTTCCACGGTGCTGGTCCGCTTGTATGCAACGTCGGCGGCAACACATACAGTCGTGGTGGTAGTCGTGTCAGGCTGCGTCCGCGCCCGAAGCTGTGCCCACGTATCCGTTCCGACTTCTTCTTCCCATACACCGCCCTCCTCATTCTCCTTTTGAGGCTCCGTTGGTGCAGTTGACGAGTTGAAGAGATGTTCCATAGATCGTGATCTGGAGACTTTCTTCCCGGATACTCCCCCCACGGGTGACGGGGGCGGCGCAGCGTCGTCCTTGACGTCTTTTGAGGACTTGCGCCGGAACAGCGTCCGCGTAGCACCCTTGACAAACTTCCCGATGGCGGCGAATGCCTCCTCGGCAGGGTCTGTCCCGAGGTCGTCGTCGGGCTCATCCCGGAGCTCGGCCTCGGGGTCATGCTCCCAGATCGGGATGGGCGGTGAACCGTCGGACGGGTAATGAAGTGGTAGTTGGGACGCCAGGTTGGGATTGATGCCCTGCTCACGCAGTTGCCGACGGATGGCCAGCATGCGCGAGCGCGCGGCAACCCCGAGGGCGACATTCGACTTGCGGCGTCGCGGCTCAATATGGGGCAGAGGCGCAAAGGATATGTTCTTGTCTCTGATGGAGCCGGTGCTCGAGGTTCGAAGGATAGAGCTCCGGGTAGGGGTGTCAAGGGAAGTTGAGGTAGATGCCGAGAGGGAGGACTCGGCGGATGCGGAGAGCGACGATCGCGACGATTCGGTGTGGAGACTGAGAACCGGTGCCTCCGCTGCGGGGGAGACAATTACCGTAGCCATGTAGAAGGATGAAGGCGATCCTGGGTGGTGGTCGATGCCAATGGAGGAAAGGATTGTACGAGCGGGAAAGCTGATGAGGGCGTCCCGAAGTTCTAAGATATTAACGAGTGGATACGTTTGGGCATCGACTTGCCTGCCATTGGGTCAGCACAGCAAAGATATCAGGGTAGGAGACGCACTGACCGCGGGGTGCATCCACTCGAGGAAGAGGTAGTGGGCTGAGGCGGGACGGGGAGGAGGCGATGGTCAAGGCTTCAGGAACACGCACCCAAACGTAGCCGAGAAACATCTGTATTCGCGGACCGTGAGGTCACATCAGTATTACGTACTCCACATCACTTTCGCACACTGACACCCCTGCCTGATAATTCTATCCGCTCCTACTTACGACATAGTGCACCAATGCGTTAACCGACCATATCTCTGCTATACCACCTGTGTCTAGTGCTGCTATCCAACTTGCTAGATTGCTCTGCATGCATGTTGGTTAAAGCTTGTGCTTCCCGACGGACCGCTGTTCGCCGCGTCTAGAGACTTGACCGCCCATTGTGAAAGTGGTTAACTTGGTGTGTACGTGGTCTGATTCTGCCCGTCCTGGAAAGTCTCCGACATACTAGTGGTCAATCAATGGCAGACCTTTTCTCCTGGAGTGACTGGTATAATGGCTGGTTCTCGCGCCGAGTCGCAGGTTTCGCAATATGGTCGTAGGCGATCGAACACTGCACAGTCCCTCTACAAGCCTCCTCCCCCTCCTCCCATTGCCCCACTGCAGTATGGGGACACAAAAACATTGACTATATGGGTACATGATCCGACCCAACCTCCCGGCCCCAATGTCATACTGAACCATGCGCATTGGCCGGGTGTTATGGAAGGCGACATGCTCGTCGATGAGAGATCTGGCTTTCTATTCAGTGTGCAGAAGGATGAGGCACCTGCCAGACAGCAGGTGAGTGTTTCGACATTTTTTCTTTTGACCGGCACTCTCAATGCATCAGCTCTCCATACCCCGGCCTATCGCAGAAAAGTTTGATCTTAGAAACCACGGAGAAGTCACCTTGACAAAGGTTAGAGCTCTATAATGCTCAAGGCACGCGATAGCTAAAGCACGCCTCAGATAGACAAGTCAAAGTACTGCGCAGACTTTGTGGAGCTTACGTTCCAAGATCAATATCTCGGACGAAACGAAATGTGGAGGATGGGATCACATTTAGTCGGACAGTGCATCTACGTCCAACAGGATATTTCATTCATCGGTGTCATTGGGGCCAAGATCCACGCTATATATATCAATGGTCGCAAGGTGTGGTCTCCGCGAGTGACTGACGGGCGAGAACTGATGGTCTCCAGGCTCCTGCAGCGTACGTGACGCCGGCTACCAAGACGATATATCGTTCTTTGTCCGCGAAAGTGACTATCTTCATCCAGGTTTGCAGGGAGCTCTGGCAGTTCGCCGGAGATGGTGAGCGGTACAACGAGAAGATTGTCCACTCCTTCCTACCTGAACTCTTCGCTCAGTGGAACGAGGCGAAAACAAACCATATCGTCACCATAGTCCTGATCTCGCGCGTCTTCTATGATAGCTCCGAGATTGATTACGCCGCCGGGCCTCTCCGGCAAGACGACTGTAACCGATGGTACAAAGACTTCTTCAAGGTCATCACGGACCTCGAGGTTCTGTACGACTGGAAGCCGACCCTTGTCGATTTGAAGACATCCTTCTGGGACTTTCAGCGCGACATTCTTCTCGCACACCACTTTCACCGTGCTGCGCTGACAGCTGAGGGGCATCCAGACGGAGAGCAGGTACGGCTTGTCGGTCAGCTCTCGTACGCACACGATGGACCACTGTTGGAGGCTTTGAACCTTGGACTCAATCCTACGGAAACCCATTACATCGATCGGTCTCTGTCTCTGACGGGTTCATCCTCCATTGTCATCACTCCGGGAACGGGTTACTTCCACGTCTCGAAGGAGCTTCTGCGCTTGACGACTACCCGCTTACTGGACCAGGGCTTTGCGGTCGAGCTTGTGTCTCTTGCGAAGCCGCCTCTTCACCAAAGTCCCATATTTTCGTTCCAAGGCTTTGATCCTGAGATCACGGCAACAGCCAGCAAAGGCGGGCCGAGAGCACTCGACCCTCTTTGGGCTGACGACGAGACGTCGCACGAGTGGGATGGCGAGAAGACAACTTTCTGGTGGGAACCGTTCTGGATGACGGTATCGTACTGGGACAAACAGATGGACCAGCCTTTCAGACCAGATAGGTGCGTAATTCTGTCACATCTCACCAAGACAGGTTCCTCACAACGCCGTCAGGTTTGTTGCTCGAGCAAAGATGCATGAGATCGAGATGCTCGGTTTGCTGGACCATGACGTTCTATCAAACATCGAGATACCGTTTTTGAGAGCTCTAGTCCCTTGCGAGAGTACGGCTCCAACTACCGCAGAGGATGCCGACCAGTTCGACTCGGACATCTTCACGCCGTATGACCAGGAGCAAGAAACGACTAGCCATGCGCGGCGCAGCATGGCCTTGACATCCACAGCCAGTGGCACAACATCTAGGGCTTCGACTGTCCGTCTTTCTGGCAGCTTTCGTATCAATGCTACGAATAGAGCTTCCACTACGTCTACATTCCCTTCTATTGAAGAGAGCCCTCGGCACACTGGCGGAGACTTGCCACCAGAGCAACCGTCTTCGGAGGCTACTGGAAAGTTGCTAGCGGTCCCCTTGACTGGGTTGAGCACGTCGCCGTCTCAGTCATCGATGCATTCGGCACGCTCTTCCCATTCGCACAAGAGCGCCACGTCGACAACGTCAGGGATGAGCCGCCGGTCGCGATCAAACAAAGCACCACTACCCCGCGGATCGATGAGCATGAAGTCTCGTCTGACGCCGTCATGGCTTTTCAACCCATTCCGTAGTGGCCTCAGTCAACCCCAAACTTCTCCTATTTCGGTATCCACCAGCCGAGGCGCGAACTCAGAGACTCAAAGCATATCCCGTTCTAATTCTGACAACTCGTCGAGCACGTCGAGTGCAGCGACGCCCGAGCTCAGCTCGCCGGATAAGACACCTGTTCAGATTCCTCGTGCCAGCACTCTTCGCAATGGGCCGTTTGACGAGGATACTCTTGTGTCCCGCCAGGCGTCTCCGAGGCGACTGTCACCTATGAACGCGTCTCCGCGTGATTCCTTCTTGGCTGGTAGGAGACGAACGATCAGCAAGACATCTTCAACGCAACTGTCACTGGCTCCATCCGCACCTCCGCTGAGGACGAACCCAAGCAAGCCAACTGCCTCCGTTCCTTATCCATTGTTATCTCTTGCCCGACGATGGCAACACCTGTTCCCTCAGGCACTCTCGAAACACGAGATCAAGTGGAAGGCGATGATCATCCCAGGCTGCTTGCCGCTCACTACAGAATTCTTCCCGTCTATGTCGGAGCTGGAGACCACATATGACGTGCACCCATACGAGTTCGTCGTGGATCCGTCAGAGATGCAGTCATTTTTGGTGAGACCGCCGAGCGTCATCGGAAACGCAGACGAGGTCCGTCGGGCGTGGGCGCTTACCGTTATGCGCGGTATGGTCGCAGTGCGGTTAGCGCAGGGCTTTCAGTTCGTGATCCGTCCAACGAAATCTGCAGAGCGACGGGATGATGCAGCAAACGCTTTGCGGCGGACTCGTTCCTATCTTGCAGAGGATGATACGAGCTCTAAACCGACGGGTATCGCAGACGTCTTGAAATCGGTAGACGATCCCATCTACCTGAGCATGAGCAACGAAATACACCGCATTGCCTACATCGGGGATTCTATACAGGTGCGCCGCTGGGTGCGCACGATGCCGCGTTACCGGCCGCTTCAGTACCAGTGCCTCATCTGGCCGAAGCTCGGAGTCGGGTACACTGAACTAGTCACGTCCTTCGTATCGCATGGATTAGAGAACTACGGTTGGAATCGGTGAGTACAATGTCCGCATGTTTCCGTACCCTGTGTATTGATTCAATTAGGCTTGACATGTTAGTCGCAGGGTATGAGAGTCAGTTCAACGAGTCGATACGCTACTGGAGAACACGCTTCGTTGTGATTCCCACTGATGGGTCCCCAAGCATTCACACCGGACCGAACGGAGAAGAGCTTGACGACGAGGAAGTCCGCTTACTAGGTATCGATAAGCTCGCGGAATTGTTCTCCAGGGCACGCTGGATCCCACCTGAGGATCGAGGCAAGGCTGTTCCACCAATCCGATTCCTGACGACGGACTTGGATCCGGCTGCAAGTATTCTTGACGAGTCATTGACGGCCCAATTGGAAGAGATCCACGCATCCGGCCCGCTGCGCAAGAAGCCCAAGAGTATGAGGGACATCAGCGATATGTCGCTTGCCGCCATAGCGAAGGCCATGCGTGAGGAAGACGGTGTGTCTATCAAAGAGCATCGCTGGCATGGGCGGCGATACGCGAACTCGTTCACGGGATCGGATTTCGTCTCGTGGCTCGTGCGCGAGTTCCGTGACGTCTCTACTCGGGAACAAGGCACTGAGTGGGGTGCGAAGCTCCAGGAACAAGGTCTTTTCGAACACTGTAGAGGCGCACATGGGTTCTTGGATGGGTGCGTATGTCTGCTTCGGTCACATCAGAGTCGCACTGACGTGATTCGAAGACATTACTTTTATACAATGCGGGGCGAGTACCTTGTTCCCATGACACCACGGGGAGGAAGTTGGTTCCGCCCTTCTCGCCACGCACCAGGAGAAGAGCCGAGAATCATACACTATCCGGGAAGCGCGGATATGGGATCACCGGCCTCGCGCAAAACGAAGAAACGCTTGATTCTCAGCCAGAGCATGGTTATCGATATTGATCCTAATAAAGTGCGTTTTGTTTGAATACTCCTGAGTTGACGCTGAACCTTTCATGACTGCATGTAGCGAAGCGACCAAGCGGAATCTGCTATTTTACACCACGACATCATCCATAACCCCGCTACGTGTTTCCACTTCGAGCTACATTGGATCGGAACAACAGCTCGGTGTATCGATGACCTCCTTCGTCAGTGGAGTCGCACAATCGAACGGTATGGCCTCAAGCTAGTCGAGGCGTACGTCACGCAAATATGCGACATACAGGATCGAAATCCATTCCAATCTTGCTTTCCCTTACCATTGGCAGAACCCCCTCCTGCGATACCTGACTTTGAGAAACGTGTTTCGGAGGGTGTACAGACGAAGCACTATTTCGAATATGCAATTCTCCGCAGATTCGGTTTCGTGGTGGACATTGAAGCCGCGTCGCTGTACCCTGATACAGTTGACGTGTTCTATTCGTATCGTCGCTCTCCCTTCAAGTATTCACAGTGGGTACACCGATCTGGGGTTGCCTTCGTACAGGTCTTGGGCGGGCAAGATGGATTTCTGTTCCTCACCAATCGTTTGATGGCACCTGGCCGCATCGGGACGGCCTTGAACTACCAGCGGCCTGCAGCTGCCGCTGAACACATACGTGTCAAACTGCAAAGACTCTGCCGTGACCGCGAAGCATTACGCAAGTTCTACGAGGAGGAGATCGCTCAGTTGCCACCAGTACTCGAGGAGCCCCCTTTGTTACGGATATAACTGCTATTGCATACCGCCCGCTGGATATTGTTCCCCAGTAGTATTCTGATTTCCTCAACTCACGCCTTCTTGCCCTGCCTGAGGCTGAGCCCTCCTGTTCGTCATGTACTCGGACTATCTGTAAGACAGTCCTATGGCCGCCTTTGCCTTCCGTACTCAGTTTCGACTAGCCAAAGCACTGTCGATTATGTTTGGGACTGAGAAGGGCTCGGCCGAAGATTTAACATGTGACCGCCTCTCAATTGATTTCGTCATCATGAGTTGTTCGTCGGATGCACCCGCTGTACGTACTCAGCAAGCCGCTTCTACGTTTGGACTGCGTTGTACATTGACTGCCGTTGCTCACAATCGTCGTGCTAGCGTGCCCATATCCAGCTCCAGGGGTATGTGTTCCATATGTTAACATAACGTAGCTGACGGCCACCTCAATGCTGTATCTGCAGACAGCGGCAGTCACATGAACACCACCCGTACTCACCCAACTAACACCCCAGACGCTAAGGGGCGCTGTGGATCAGCTCCCTGTGACATCGAACGCGCCCCATACGACGTTCTCATAGAGATACTTGCTCTACTGCCTGCACGGGAAGTTGTCCATCTGCTGAGCACTTCTCGCACTCTTCGTGCTTACTACAAGGAGGAACGAATCTGGCGGACCCTATCACATCCTTTCGGCGTCACGGACGTCTCGCGCTTTGGCGGTCGCTCATTCTATACAGTCTACTCTGCGTTGCTATACAAGTACGGTCCTCTGCTTGGCCTGTGGGCTGGAGACCATGCTTTCACCGGTCATATCCTCGAGTTTCGCCTCGATGGTGGCAACACCTTCCGCGAGGCCAGTATCGTCGGCGAGTTCTGGAGATTCCGCAAGCCGATCATGTTCCAAATGGATATCGACAAGCCTCCAGAGGAACCACGCTACATATCAGCAATCAGGATTGGCTTTGCGGAAGCACCCCCGGTTACCGACAGTGGTGACGCAGACGCAGTGCACGTAACCTGCACCGCGCCAACGCTAAGTGACCAGGCAGAAACGCATCCCGCACATATCCACCACGTAGAGCGGACAACGAATGGGATCTTCCTCGGGGGCGACCACTTCATGTCCCTTATCCGACATCCTGATTTTCCCTCTTCGCTCGAGGCACCCTGGCTTGATTGGGAGCGCCCTCCGCTACCCAATATACCCATCGCTTCTCCAACGCCGATCCGCCGCTCGTTTGGGGTACTGAACCCATTCTTCGGACTCGCGTGGCAGTTCGTCATGTCCGTCCATCTCGGGGACACCAATGTAGAGAAACCCCGCGCGATCTCTCTTTCGTGCACCTCCGACTGTCTCGCGTTGGAGTATCCGACGCTCTCCATGCGCGTCGACAACTCAGTTACACCGCGTTATTATCCGCTCCGAAACGACATTCGGCAGGGCTTCGATTGCCATGCTGACCAGTGGACACCTGAGTCACTCGTAGGACTCTGGCTGGGGTGGTATGGCCCGCATGGGACGGAGTGTCTGTTTGTCGATTATCATGAAGGGAAGAAGCTTCTTAGGGGGATCAAGATCACCGGGGACGAGAATGTGCCACGCGGAGTGCCAAGCTGGGAGGTGTCTCTACATTCGCCACCTCAGTTAACATCGGAAGAAGCGGCCCTGTGCACGCAAATTCTAGGAGAGCGCACCTCTTGCTCGGTATACCGTGGAATAGGCACGACGAGCGGCACGGGATTCTTGTAAGTTGTGTACTTCTGTCTCGCGCAGCTGTGCTTAATGTCTGCTGTCCAATAGACCCAACCAACACGGTCACCCAGAAGTTCTTCTTGCTGTGCTTGGACCTGATGAACTCGGGGTTATCTGGCTCGCAGGTGGCTTCATGCTTGAGAACGTTCGTTACAAAGGTAGGAAACACTGATGTATAGTCACGGTACTTCAGGAATCGGTCTTTCGCTCCTGTATCCCTTACGCGGCATCTTGCATTCTCTCATACCCCGCGGATAGACGCAAATAGGGTAGGTAATCAAACCTCGTCTCGCCTCCATCCACTTGTCCTTGCTCGCAGAGTATTGTCAGCGCTTCAGCTCCCTTTGTGGAGGCATGGCGATGTCTAGAAGAGTATTCAGTAGGTTCATTTGCTACGCTCAAGCCCTACATCTTAAACCAGCAACCTCAGGTGGGCTTCGCTAACACCTGGCCATCGTATCATGGCGAATGTTCGGTCTTCGTTTCTCTATCAAGACGTAAGGAGCCTCCTGAACCATGTCCTTCTGACCAGTACTCATTGAAGGCACGTGTGATATCGAACTATCGAGCTTCCCGATGCGTCTCCAGCACGCAGTGTTTCCCCCTTCTTCTCACTTACCGAGAAGCATGCAGTCAGGCGAGACACTAGTTCGTACGCCAAGCTATCTCGAAGAGCGACTGTTACCTACATGCCGCGGCGGGACGGCGGTTATCTCTTCCCCATTCATTCTCGTGAGCAGCTCATCAGCGTTGCGGGGTGAGGATGCGGGGCGCATCAACAAACACTCCATATTGCTGGGTCTCACGGCCCGTGTACGACTGATGTCCAGATCACGCTACCATGAGGACGCATTTTAGCGCCCACTACTAATTCACCAAGCATCTCAGGTGGTGATATAAAATGCCAGCGGAGGGAGGAGGTGCGAAGCGAACAGTCTTTGTGACCTCCTAACTTACGATGTCTGTTGCAGTTGACCTGAGTGCCACTGCGGTGTTGGGGACGGTGATAGGAGTTGTGTGGTGGTACTTCAAGCACTGGTGGATGGAATTGCATATTGGAACGTACCTACCGCCAGGTCCTAGACCAATTCCAATATTGGGGAATGCGCACCAACTAGGTCTGCATGGACAGCACGAAGTGTTCACAAGGTGGCGCAAAACGTATGGTGAGCACTGCACGTCTTGCGCTGAGGTAGCCTCCGATAACGCTCCCCAGGAGATGTGGTGTACCTTCGCGTATTCAACAAGCCAACGCTCGTCCTAAACTCTGTCGAGGCAGCGCGTGACCTGCTGGAAAAACGTAGCGCGAGATACTCGGACAGGCCCCACTTCATTCTTCTTGTCGACATGTCCGTATGTGATCCCACGAATATGTTGCTCGTCGCTCTGATCTGCTCTGAAGGTTCGGCTCAGACCCAAATCCAGCTCTCATGCCATACGGCCCTTGGTGGCGACAGCATCGAGTGTGGCTTCATTCAGGGCTGATGGAGAAGGATAGTCTTACCCGGTTCCAACCTCTGGTTCGAAAAGAGTCGTTGAAATTTGTGGCTTCCCTCATCGACAGCCCTGACGATTTTGTTCTACAGATCAAAAGGTACGATTACTGCATTCCACGCATAGTTTCAACACCCTATTCTAATCATTTTCTAGGTTTGTGGGAGGTCTGATGCTGGATATCGCATATGGGCACACGACAACGTCCGCGGACGACGAGCTGATCATGCTGGCAGACACTGTCGTCCGGGAAGCTATGGATACCGGAAGTCTGGCCGGGACATTCATTGACTTCTTCCCAGCACGTGTGTATCCCTCGATCTCTTGTATGGGGTATAGGTCTCACAATATAGAGCGTCAGTCAGGTATATACCTAGCTGGTTTCCTGGCGGCGGATTCAAACGTCGAGCAGCGTGGATTCGTGGTATGATGCGCGAAATGTATGATCGACCCTACACACAAGCAAAAGCTGATATAGTGAGTGTGACACATATACCACGGAGAGATCGTATGTGACGAACTCTGTGTAGGCCAAAGGAACCTCCAAGGCGTCGTTCCTCACTTCTCTGCTGGAGAGTATGGCCGCAGATGGTGATTTGACGGCAGAACATGAAGAACACCTGAAAGGCGCCTCGATCGTGCTGTATACAGGTTGGTGCATTTTTCGTCAAAGTTAGTCCTGCCATCTAACATTTCGGCCCAGGCGGGACAGATACGGTATGTTTGACGATCCGAATCTGTGCTATGCCAGCTAAGGGTGAGAGATAGACCTGCGCTGTTCTTGCCAGCTTCTTCCTCGCCATGACACTTCATCCCGAAGTAATGGAGAAGGCACGAGAAGAGATTGGTCGTGTTGTTGGCAACACGCGCCTACCTGACTTGGATGATCGACATGCACTCCCTTATATCGAGTGCATATTGACCGAAGTATACCGGTGCGTGACATACAACCATGATTGGGGCGAACGATGAACATTCAGACAGGTGGAACCCACCTCTCTACCTCGGTGCGCTCCGCTTCAGCCTCTCATCTCGGTCCTTGACCATGATCGTTCGCCAGGCGTCCCACATCGCCTCATGACAGATGACGAGTATCGCCACTTCCACATCCCCGAAGGGTCCATGGTCATTCCAAACATCTGGTATGCTGAGTGAACCGAAACCTCATCATGCTTGTACCACTCATCGCGCGCTGTCCCCAAGGTGTATGCTACGGAATCCCGAGTGGTATCCCGACCCGGATGTGTTTCGGCCGGAGCGCTTTCAGAAAATGAGCAAGGCCGAAGCTGAGAGCAGAGACCCCCGCAAGCTCGTATTCGGGTTCGGAAGGCGGTGAGTACCGATGATGCGTTGCTGAACTCCGTGCTAATAGCGCATGGTAGGATATGTCCCGGGCGGCAACTGGCAGACCAGACTCTCTGGCTCGCGATCGCCACCGTGCTCGCCGTGCTTGATATTCGCAAGGCACGCAATGAGAGTGGAGAAGAGATCATACCCGAGGCCGCGTTCGTATCAGGCGGCATTAGGTACGCAGTCTCCAGCTAAACGGAGTAGTCAGTATTCACATCATATATTCTCAAGTCATCCGAAAGCATTCCGATGCATGATTCGACCACGCTCGCAAGCTGCTGCAGACCTCGTTCAAGCACTTGACACAGATACAGGCTGACATGATGCGAGACCAGCATTGTGCGCGCGCCTATATCGATGAGATATGACAACTTCGAGTTCAAACAGCAGCCTTCAGAACGAGAGAAAGGGACGGCACATGCAAGCGCCTGTCCGAGCCCGAGCCCGTGAAGTAGATGGCGTTGGTGGCGGCGTTGTTGCGTACACCCCATAGGTCTTGCCCGTTCCAGTATGGGTAGCATCCCATATGCTTCTTGCCATTGTAACCTGGTATACCAGTATCAATTCTACGATGCCCGTGAGCAGGGAGCGACCATCGTTGGATGCAAGCTCGTACCGGAACTCGTCGTGACGCATGCTCGATCGGAGCGCAAGGCGGCCAGGGGCACCGAACTGCTTCAGCACATCGACGCCAAGGAGAACATATTCCTCCATGTACAGCGTCCCTTTCTCGACGACAATGCGCGCAAGAGACGGTTTTGTACCTGGCAGGGGATCAACGCTGCGCCACGTGCCTGCATATCTCTCTTCGGCGAGGTCAGCGAGGGATTTGTCGATGGCTGGCTGAAGCATCGTGAACGTATCGTACGCGAGCTTCGCGGCGTCGGGGTAGTGCCCTGCCATAAGCACCACGACGCCATACCCTGTGCCAGGATGAACAGAAAGGGCAGCATGATACCCACCAATCGCGCCCACTGTACGTAGTAAGTAAGAAGACCGCCTTCCTGGTGCGATACCACGTACGCTTCCAATAGATCTTCCGCAGCCGACCATTGGAATCCTTTGCTTTGATGATCTCCCAGACGAGCCCGAGCTCGGTCCAATCATCCTCCTCGAATGTGTGGACTGGCTGGAGCCATTTAGCGAGAGAGTACTGCGATAATTGTTGCTTCGGATGGCTTGGATTGAGAAGAGTTTGGGTGACGGTGATCATGTCGGCTAGCGAGGAGAACTGGCCGCCTGCGGGATTCATTGCATCGAGGAAGTCCTGGTCCTGCGCATGGCATGCTGGTGATAAGAACCACCAGGACATGCAATGATATGGGCGAAAACGCGCACCGCAACTTCCGGACCAAGCGAAGGGACAACAATGAGGTGCTTGTTCTCCTCTGTGGCGAGAAAGTGACTGCCATTGAGGCCCATCGGCTTGAAGACGTCGCGTTCGAGCAGTTCAGCGTAGCTGACTGCCGACGTCTCATCGTTTGTTGCACTGCTCGCTGCAGACAGGGCCAAGCCAAGAAGGCCAATACCGGTATTCGAATAAGCTGGGTATGTAGCCGGGGGACATGTGAGATGATGAGTAGCAATAGCCGTGTAAAGAGCCTCGTGCGACGGAAATGGATGGCCATTTGTCGGTGGGGGTCCGGCTCCTCGTAGGCTCTCCGGCCAACCGGACACTTCGCCAGGAGGCCAGTCTCTTCCGAGCCCAGAGGTGTGTGTAGCCAGCTGATAGAGTGTCATAGGGGCGACCTCGTGGGATGGGCTGCGCGCTTTGGGGTCTAGGCTATCCACACGATACTTGAAACCGTGTATATGCTTCTCAACTGGGTCATTCCTGCGTAAAAGTAGCGTATACCACGTCAGTGAGTGACAGTAGCAGTACACGGTCATCGTACCATGATATAATGCCTTTCTGCTCGAGCAACAGGCCCTCCAGCACAGTGAACAGCTTCGACACGGAAGCGATCCGATACATCGAATGCCGGTTCGTCGGCGCCGAGGTCGCTGTCTCATTTCCTCTCATGACGCCAAATTTTCTTTCGTAGAGTGTACCATTGGACGTGACGACCGCGACGGAGAGGCTGTCTATATCACCCTGGGCAAAACGATCGTTGAAGTATTTGTGAAGCTTCTCCGTGGCTTTGCGTACGGCTGGATGGTCAGAAGATGGAGGTGAGCCGGCATGGAGGTTAGGAAGAAATGGTCGGCAGTTCCATCGTTCTGTCTCAGACAGGGAGAGAAGTGATTTCAGTTGTGACAGAATTGAAGTAACGCCAGATCGTTGACTGGCGAAGAAGAGAGACACGACGAGAACGATGACAGTGACCCAGGTTCGCATGCCGAGGGATAGAATGACGGTAGGGGAGTGTCAGTTCAAGGTTCCTTATCTACAGGTCCAAAGTGTGAATCTCCGGACCATCATGTATCAGTAGACGAGATGGCTGAGAATCCGTACACATAGTCACCAGCCCGAAGCGCTGATGATGAGCAGAGTAGAGACCCAGACATGTAGGATAGAGAGATCAGCAGTCGCATAGTGCATCGCCCCAGTCAACACTGTGTTCAAAGCTCTCATGCTCGAGCATACCGCCCTGCACGAAAAACGGGCAGGTCGGCGTGACCGCGATGTAGTTTGAGAGCGTACTCGGAACACCAGGACCGCTCGGATAGGATTCCTTGTTATTAGAGCAGTTCAGCAACGGTCTCCCTCTTTGACTGTTCGCGAAGAGAGGCCAATTAATGAAAGAAAACGTAGGTGTGGTGGCAGTAAGCGTAGTGCCAGCTGTGGCTGCCAGTGGCATCACTATTACAATCGTGGATCACGTGGTCTTCAGTGGCGGCGCATGCGAGGCGAAGCATACCTACGGCAGAAGCCCTACAAATGAACGTTCACTGCTTCGTTGCAGCACACGGGTCGGAAATTAACAACACACCCTCGAGGCATGCCCGCAGCGTATCGTACAACCTGTTCTGTGGCCGATAATATGACCCTCGACCTCGGCTCTCCATCCCCCGCACCTGCTCCCCTTACCCCCAGATCCAGAAACACAGCTAGCCAATATGGGTGCCGTCGCAAGTGCATTTGCACCCCCGCCGCCACCGACGCTCACTTCCGCGCTGTTCTCATGGAGTAAGAACTCGCACGATCGCACGACCAGTCTGGACAACTGACGCATCTCGACCTCACAGAGGGCACCCTCCTCGTGACAGGGCTCACGATGTTGGCCTCAACCATCGGCGCGGCTGGCGTGTCGTCGGACGAGCGCGCCCTGCGCAAGAACCCCGCCATGCGCGACGCGGAAGAGCGCATCCGCCAGCTCGAGGCGCAGCTGGGAGAGCGCCAGGGAGGGAATGATATGCTCGCGGTCGTGAAGAGCCTCATGCGGATTACGGAGACGAGGCGCCGCTTGGAGTACGTCGACGGCCTCGTCCACCTCGCCGTCGCGGGCACCGCGGGCAGCGGCAAGTCCTCGCTGATCAACTCGATCCGTGGCCTGCAGCCCGGCGAGCCCGGCGCGGCCAAGGTGGGCACCGTCGAGACGACGAAGAAGGTGGGGCGCTACCCAGATGACAAAATACCACTTGTGTGGTACGACATCCCGGGTGTGGGCACCTTGAACCAGCCGGAGGCCCGCTACTTCCTCGACCAGGGCCTCTACATGTTTGAATGCATCATCGTCTTGTTCGATGCGCGCTTCACTGCTGCGGACGTCGCGATCCTGCGGTGTTGCCAGGAGCTGAACATCCCTGCATACATCGTGCGCTCGAAGGCGCTCCAGCACATCAATAATTCAATAGAAGACATGATGCGGGGCGGACGAACTGATGGAGACTCGGGGATGTACAGGGATATTGCGAAGGGAAAGCTGATTCGCGAGACTCAGCGGACTGTGGTGGGAAACCTGCGGACGGCCGGGCTTCAAGAGCAGCGGGTATATGTCGTGGACAGGAAGACGATGCTGCAGGTGGTCCAGGGGGAGGATGATGTGCCCAACTTGGTGCACGAGCGCGAGTTGCTGCACGACGTGATTGCTGAGATGAAGCGTCGACGGGAGAATGAACTTGGCGCCCCTTCGACTTGATTGCTGTATTCATATGTTCGTTATTTGCCTGGCAAGTGTTGTATCCTTGAGCAATGATCATGTACACCCCCCTCAGAATCGCCAGCGTGGACTGAGACCAAGAGCTCAATACAGCGAACTTGATAGCCACAAGTCATATTCATTGCGACCCGAGTCCTCTGGAATACGAACTCTGGAATACGAACAGCCTTTCCAAAGGAGGACCGGCATCCAACTACCTACTTGCCGTATCCAGGACATCGCCGAAGTCCAGAGGCACCAAGGAAAGACGTCTTGCAGGGCACAAAAGCGGGTCCCACGCGAAGTTGCGATTGCAGAGGGTTCAGAGCAGCCGCCCTATCAATTGACGTTACAGTCCAGCCGCCGCGTAGTCAAGTAGAATCTTTGCGAGAGACATATGCAACACAAGATGGGGGCGACGACCGGGAGCAGAGACCGGATGGACAGTGAGAAAGCCAGGACACCGATCCAGGAATGTCTGACGGAAGCGGCAGACGGGCCTGCACAGAAGCATCGACAGGAACCGCATAGATCGCAGCCGTCTTCAGCTCTGCGTGCCTTCTGACGGGGACGGAGGCCTCCGCGGCGCATCTCGTGGAGCGATCCGCGACGACGAGGTCGAAGGCCAGGCCCAGGACGCGGCGGACATAGTGCGCCGAGGAAAGCGTTCGAACGACATGGGATGCGCCTGAAGCAGGGGGCGGCGCCGACGGAGGCTCAGTCAGACGTGTTCGAATTCGACGACAGCCAGGCGGCGGGGAGGGAGCCGCGGCGCGGCACCTTGTGCGGCTGCGTCGATCAAGCTCGAGGGCAACCTACAAATTCAGAGCGCGCGGAGGCGCCCGACTCTACAAGTCGATAGGCTTCCCGAGGACGAATTACCTGCCCCAGGACGAATGCTGTTGATCGGAGGTGGGGGAGGGCCTGAAGGCCTAGAGGGCTCTTTGGCGGAGATGTCGAGCGATCGGCGAACGTCAAATTCATTTATGGACGGCGTTGTGCTGTCGGTGGGCGGCGGCGGACGCCGGTGGTGGCGTCCTCGGGCGAGCCGCATCGGGGTGGTGGCTGAGGACGACTCGGAGTCGCGAGGCTACGCCACTGGGCAGGGACGGTACTGCGACTGAGATGAAGTTGCGATTCCTGCGCCACAGCCGCAGAAGGATGAGAGGCGGGCGTGTAATATGGGCTTGATGCTAATGGTGGTTGTTTGGCGGCCATTCCTGACCCAAGTGGAGGCTGTTGCCAACGAAACCGAGCATATGCGATTGAAATGCATGAGAAGCCGCCCTTGGAGTGGGGAAACTGCGTGATCGATGCGTGTGTTCCTCGTTCAAGCAAGTATGTACCGACTGTGAAGTTCGTTCTGAGCTGTGGCTCAACGTGCCAGTTGACGAATGACCTGTCGTAGAAAGGAGTTATTCACACATGCAGAGTGTCCTGCATCGAATCGTCGTCGCTGAAAAGCTTGCGACGATGAACGCCAGGGTGTCGTCCACTGTGGTCATCGACAATTTCGCCGGATCTTCAGCGTGCATACAAACACGCACATCGGGCAGACGAACTGCAACATCACCATAGGTCAGTAAAACAGGCAGCATCGACACCTTTGTGAACGGGGATGCGTTGGCAAATGTTCCGAGGCCACCATGATAAGGATGTGACAGATGAGTGTTGAATTCGCCAGAAAGTGCGGCCAGTGATACCACACGCATATGTGGCAGCTGCTGTGGACGGGGATCACAGGAACAGTCACGTACAACGTCCTGACCGTATGCGTGGCGGAAGTCATCAAGTGCCTCCCTGGATCCTGAGATTCAGCGGGCAATACGCGCAGTGCGTTTGGGATCTCGCCCCAGCGAGATGGTCGGCCGGCGAGCGTCCGTGCGCGGTTTACGCCCTACTGGTGCACCATAGGCTATAGCACGCGCGCTACAGGCTCCGGGACACGGTTCCGCAGGGACCCTAGCAATTCGGAGGTGGGGAGGGCAGGTGCAGGAGAATTCGGATGATGGCAGCGCGACGGCAGCGTGAGTTCCGGACGAGAACCAGCCGTCGTGCAGCCCGCTCCGAATAGAGGGGGGTCGTCTGACCTGCTTCTGAGTCACCACGCGCGAGCTTGACGGTGGACGACGGGTTGTTCGGTGGAAGAGCGAGCGCAACGAGGCGAGGCGAGAAATGATATGACGACAGCGGGTGGGACCATGGAAGGTGGTCGTATGTTCAGGTCGGTGGACAGGACGCGATGCCGCCGCGATGCTGACGCGGAGACGGGCTGGGGCGCTGAGTCACACCGCACGCCGTCCTCACGCAAGCAGGCGGGCGCGGCGACTGTGCAGTTCTCATCATCTAGTCATGCAAAGCGCAGGGCTAGTAGTCAGACGACGCTGCCGCTGCCGCAGCCACGACGTACGACGCAATATACCCAGCGCCCGCCGTCGGGGCGAATTCGTCAGCCGTCCTTATTCAGCGACGCGCCCGTCACACACGCCGTGATGTCCAGTCACGCCCGCCCAGCGGTCACGCCCTGCCACAAACGAATTGCTCTGCCATTTCGCGCGTCGCGCGGCTCGCCCGCGGGCAGAGTTTGCTGGCACGACTGACCCGCACCGTCCCGAGGCGCACGCTCACCGCCCGGTCCAAGCTTCCGTGCGTCCGAGGGAGTCGGCCGCGGACGACCCGGCTGCACCGCGGCACTTTGGCTGCTCGCTCGCTCGCCGACGCGTCGCCGACTCACCCAACGCGCGCTGGCGCCGAAAATAGCGCTCATCTAGATCCGCGCGATGTCTCCTCCGGCCAAGTCGGGTCCCGCCCACCCGTGCCTCAATGTAGCCGCTGCCGTCCCCTCCCGGCCACGCCTCTGTCCATGCCGAAGGCCGAACGCTGGCGCACACAATTTGCTCGTCGTTGTACTGGAAAATATCACATTGTGGTGTTATAGTGTCGTGATCTAGGTACACAGTGGCTAGTGGTACAATGCAGGTGGGCCAAGCAGATTGGTATTCGTACAGTACACGCCCTCCGGGGAATTACGAGGTAGGTAGTGTAGGCGAACGACTATTCTACTGCGATGCGATCAATGCAAGATGCGGATGCGGATGAGGGGAAACAGCTGTGCTGTTGCTAAAATTGTGAAATCGAAAATAGATAGCTATAATGAGCGTGCAATCGCAGCAGCCTAATGCGCTGCGCTGTGTGTTAATTTTAGAATGCAAGGTGGGGGAAGAGGTTGAGCTCATGCGAGCGCGTACGCAGCATTAGGCTGAGCGATCGCATGCGAGAGTCGACATGCGCCCGACAGCTGGCGTGGTCGCGGTTGTGGTTGTGAAGCCGTCGACGCTCGGGAGTGCGCACCGAAGTGCGGGATGGGGAAGGAGTGCAGGAGCTGCAGCGCGGAGGACATCCGCGTGTGCCCAGAAGGTCGCTGCTGCTGCTGCGTAGAAGAATCGGACTGCGTGCGCTGCGCTTGCTGCTGCTGGGCGCGCAGCGCGTACTCCTGTTGCACCGCCCGCGTCTGCGGCCGCCAGTCGAGCTCCATTTCGTATGACGGAGGCTGTACGGCGACGTGGGCAGGCATGGGTGATGGGAGGACGACGAACTGCGGCGCCGGTGCGACCGTGGACGCGGACCCGAGTGAGTGCGCATGCTTGAGTGGGACGGGGACGGGCGCGGGATGGGTGTCGGCTGGGGTGCGCGGCGAGGCGAGGGTGCCTGACGAGGTGGATGCGTCCGAGTCCTGGTCCATATCGACGTCCGTCGAGTCCGAGTCCGAGCTCCAGCGCGAGGCGGGTTGTGTGCGGGAGGGGGAGGGCGAGGCACGGGTGCGGATGTTATGGTGGGAGGGGTGTGCGAGAGCCATGATGGCGGCGTGGTGGGCAAGGACATCCTGCTCAGAGATGCCGAGTTCGAAATCGAGGACATCGAGGAACTCGCGCTCTATCCGGCCGATGTCGCGCTTGCCGAAGATGCCCGTGCATAGCGCCCAGTGCACGTTCTTGAGTGTGGAATCGTTGGTGTACTGGGAGGTCATGATGATCAGCATCGATCGTGTGGGGAAGAGATGGATGAAAGAACATACCTTGTTGGCAACGATGAGGGCGCCGAGGAAGACCCGCTCGCAAGCCCACTGCTCGAGAGCAATCTGGAGGTGCGGCTTTGCGCGGTCGATGTAGGCGAGGGTGACGAGGAGGGCGGGGACCTTGATCTCCGCCTTGTGGATCACGTCTGCTACGAAGTTAGTGAACTTCGCATGTTCCGAGTGCCGCGAGAGTGAGCGGCCACGGGATGATGATGAGGGGCGACCCAAAGCGTAGTCGACGGTTTCGACTACTGTGTCAACGATGTGCTCTACAAATGCAGGTGAGCGTTGCGTATGGAAGACGGAAAAGGAAAATGACGCACCGATGAAGTTACGAGACAACTCGACCTTGATGAGCTGGAGTAGAGCAGGGTTGTGGAGCGAGGGATCCACGAGGGAAGCTTTATGCACGGACATGGCCATCTGGGTGAAGGAGGAGGAAGGGATGATGTTCGGGAGGCGGGGACTCGGACGGGGCGTAGTGGGGACATGACTGGAATGGGAGGGTGGTATAAATGCGAAGAGGTGGGATGGCCGGCGAGGCTTGGAAAGCGGTACGATCTAGATCGGCGGCGCAGGCCGCAGAGATTGCGGACGAGCGTGCGCGGCGTAAGCAGCCGCCTCGGACTCGGATGACACTCGCTGACTCGCTTCTCTCCGTCAGACCTCAACAGGCGCCCGCACGTCCGTCCCCAACGCACACCCGGGCGCCTCGACGCGTCACCCAATCGGCGAACCCGCCCCCTTTGGGCGCACCCACCTGCCGAGTCACGCCGAGTCACCCCACCCAGTCACGTCACACCCTCCCGACGCCCTCCCCGCCCCATTGGCTCCCGCCGTCCTCGTCCGGCGCGCCCGTCCCTCCACTGCCCATTCGGATATCCTTTCCTGCACGTCCCGAGCCCGTCGCGCCCCAGCAGCAGCCCCAAGTAGTACCGCGAGCTTGTTCGTCGGACGTTCGCATCTAGAGCCCGCCGTCGATGGCCCACGTCCGACGTGTCCGTCTGGGCTCCTGCCACCGCGCTTCGATATCCACTTCGCGTGCCTCGCCCAATCTGGAATGTCAACCATCTCTCCCAGCCAATCCCGTGCCATAACGTCCGTGCTATTTCCTGATACCCTCGCCTGTCGCCAATGTAGTGGTACGCCTGCTATCCCAGCGTGATCCACCAAGCGTGGGCTGCCGTCTTTATCTGCGTTCCAGCCCTCCGTGCTGCGAGCGTTTCCATCTTCCAGGCCTGCGAGGCCTGCGAGATACAGTGTGCCGGCTCCTCCTAAGTTCACATGTGCTCCAACGCACCCGAGTAACTGGGACACATGCGAACAACTACTTTCCGCGGGGAGCTCCTGCGGAATGACGCTGTCACGCCAGTCCTGTCATCCGGGATTGCGATTGCGCCCATGCATCGCTACTACTCCTTCCAGGCCCCCACCGACATCATCATAATCAACGCCCCGAATGCAATTCCATCCACGATGATGGTGCTATGATTGGCACACCGAGCTATCTACATGCTCTCCAATAATATCAACATATTCGTGTGTGCGCCCTCGCGGAGTGCGCAGTGCGCCGAAAAAGGCATCTATGCATTCTGTCACCCCTACCGTGTCTCTACCCTGGCTTCGCAGCCTTCTGTCGGCCTTTCCACCACTCTCAGCCGCGCACAACGTCCTTCCATCCCGATTTCCGCGGTGTGCACTAACAGGGCCCGGCCTATTGCCCCAGGGCGATCCCGCAGGGCTTGTCTGCGAGGGTGGTATGTCCGCGCCACAATTCTGTACGGGCCCTCCACGCACAACGGTGTGACACTCCGGCGAATGGCCAGCGTACCTACCGAGGACTTTCCACCACCACCACCGCGGCGGCGTGTCCCTGTGTCGAGCGTGACACCCTCCCCTGGTATTCTCCCACTAGTACTTACCACACATTCTCAGCCACACCCGCTTGGCCATGGTTTCGCGGCGTCAAGATCGACGCCGCCAACTGGCTCTTGCTTCGCCGGCGCTCGCACCCCCGAGTCGGGAAGAGGGCGTGCAAGACGTCGGGCGCGTCGCAGCGTGACACGGTGCTGCCGCGGAGGTTCTGGACGAATGGGGTAGGGGCGCCCTTGGCACGCCGGGGCGTAACTGGCATCGTTGATACAGTAGTGTGCGCTGTAGCGAGTCCTGTACCCATTGTATTCAACGTATGGCAGTGGTTTGACACCGGTTACGGCCTGCACACCGGGCGTTATCCGGCGTGTCACCGTGTTGCGGTGGTACGGTGCGGACCGTGGGCTGCTCAGATACACGTAGAGGATCGCATGCACGCCGCGCCGGCCGCGCGATGTCGAGCAACCATGGGAGGAGATGCCGGTCGTCGAGGATAATGTCAATAAAACGCGTTTTAGCTCGCCTTGTGTTGATCTGCGATACGGGCGCGGTGGCAGCCGGTGCGCATCATCTCCCTAGATCGGTCGACGTATGCACGTAGTATATTGCACGATCTCGGTCAGCCAGCTTCGTCGCCGAGGCCATACCTTGTTCACTGCAAGTGTGTTTTGATTTCGATGGCCACCCGCGCGGCCAACAAACCAGAGCGTGTCGCGCGCGCCTCTCCCGTCCCGACGACCCATCGCGACTCCGAGGACGGCAGGTACTCGAGTAGCATGCCGCGCTGCGCTCTCCCGAGTCATAGCATACGCTGTCCGAGCCGCATCGGACGCGTCGCTGCCCACAGGCCCGCAGGACTCGGAGTCCGGACGCAAACGCCAATATGAAGGCACGCACGGCGCGCGGCGAGCGCGCCCACAACGCGTCCACATGCCATATCGGGCGACGAGGGCTCGGGGATCGCTCGGAGCGAGCGCCGCGTTCGGGCGTCTGCGTCGCGCCATCGGCCCCCGGCGCAGTACGCACGTTGGACAGGCTGCACGGCGCAGAGAGGGGCGTTGGGGCCACGGGGGACGTCCCGCAGAGCTGTGCGCACATCTGGACGGACCTGGCGGGGTTGGCAGAGGACGACGCGCGGGCTGCCGAGGACTCGCCGCCGGGTAAGTAGCACACGCAATCTCATCGCACGCCGATCTTGGGCCTGATCTGGCGCCCACGTGCGCGAGGCGGGGCGACGCGTCGGGCTCGGCGGGGGCTGCGGCACAGGCGTTTGCGTATGTGTGCCGGGGCTGCGTACTTGTACCTCACTGCGGACTAGACGTGGCGTCGCCGCGTAGCTATGCGGCGACTCTACACGTAGGGTACACGTAGGATACCCTCCCGGCAGCCATTGCATGCGAGAATTCGCTGGAACGTACCAGGGTTGAGAGAGTGTAGCGAATCATATTTTCCGTGCTATGGCCACTGAATGGCGAACACCTTGCTCAGACCGAGCGGCGATTCTTTCCAACGCCAGTGAGTAGCAGTCAGCTTCTGCTTTGCTTAGAGATCTGAATCGCTCACTAACTGACCACAACCTCACTAAGCGCGCCATCCGCCCGAGCCGTACTTGATAATGATTCGCGCATCGGGGCGTGACGATGGTGAGCGAGCAGCCCGGACATTACTCAGCCCCCGTCAGTCTGCGTCCCCCTATGGTCGCCCAGCCCGGTCACAGATACGAGAGGGAGATACACTGCGACTTTGTCAGCGGCGCGGCGCCTCCGCCGCCAAGCCAGATTCAGATCGTAGCTGCCAGGCGCTTGATCTTCCCCACTCATCAACCACCTGCGGGACCCTATTGCGGGTGTCGGTAACGCAAGGTGATTATCTCAAAGACTGGCGGCGTATCTCATCTGAGCTAGTGTCGTTATACCGGGACGGGGACCGGTGAGACTTACGGAAGCTAGTGAGTCCCTTAGTCATCGTACTACCAATCAACTAGTCCGAGTCACGGATAGCAAAGAGTGGTATTCATGCGTCAGACCACTAGCCACGCGAGATACAATAAGTAATTTCGAATTCAACATGACTATGAAGACAGCAGTGTGACACACATACAATAATCGACTACCTTGTTGAGTACATACGCGCAATGTGAGTGCGAGGACGGGTAAGTGGCACACCTCGTAGGAATGGAGATATAGAACACCAGTGTCAGGAACACCCCACCGACTCCAGCCGTTTCGTCCGGTGACGGCGGCGAATACACGGAACCTCGACTGCAACCACAACCATCAACCCACCCGGGTCCCAGCAACGAACCCGCCATCAGCCATCCACGCTGCCCGGAGCACGTCGTTCGATGTCATCGGAAGAGCGAACACGTTCCCCCTTCCTTCAGAGATGATCTGCCTTCCCAACCGCAACGTGCCCAGGGCACGCTTTAGTTCATCATATCGTCCCGCCTCCGAACCACCAGCGCAAGGTTCTGGCCTCACGACGCGGCGACACTCGGTGCGGTGCCCTGCGCAGGTGTCCCTGCTGGCCCGGCCTCCTTCGCCTTGCCCTTGTTCGTCTTGCTGCCCTTCGGCCGCCCTCGTGGCCGCTTCGCGGGCTGGCCATCTGCGCCCGGGGCGGGACTCTCTTCCGCTGCGCGCTTTGTCGCCGCGTTCGCCTTCTCTGTCTGCAGGCGCAACTCTTTGAGGTACCTGCACAGGAATACGTCAGTCCGCGTGTCTACGATTCGCCGTGTCGAGTTGACAGGCGAGGGGAGATCAGAGAATTCGGGAGGAACATGGCAGAAGCGTGGGGCTCTGGGGGAGGAGTGTACCGAGGGAGGGGAAACAGGTGCGTGGAGCAATCAATAGGTGGGAACACTGACTGTGCGGACTTTTCTTCCAATGTTTGTTGCAGGCTAGGCAGGGGCGGCTGTCCGAGTTCTTGTCGTAGCCTGTCAACATCTGCTTTCGCGGTGGCATATTCGGTGTCGGATATGGTCTGGATCTTCTGACGCAGGTCCGCACATCTGTGTCGATATGTGTAAGTTGATTGATATTCTGACGTCTGGGGCATGCAGATGACAACTGGTGATGGACATCGGGAGGCGGCGAAGGCGGACAGATGAATGAAGATGCCATGGAAAGGCACGGAAAGGATGGGGCGCGATGAGAACGGTACTCACTCCTTGTTCAATGTGGCTTCCAACAGGTCGGCCTGATGGGGCGGGGTAAGCGAGATGGTTATGCGACGCGAGAAGGACGGTGGACCTTGTCTCGATCTTCGTTCACCTAGGCATATATGCACATCGATTAAGAGGGTCACTGATATAGGTGGTAATGTGCATACCTCACGAAGACAGTTCAACAATCTAGCCCTCTCGCTCTCAAGCCTATGCGATAACCATCCGTCAATCCTAGCGACATGAGGACGCAGCATTGACGTACTTGTTCTTCTGCTCCTTGACATCTTGTATGGCCTTTTGTTTCTGATCTAATGACGCGTGTGCGGATAGAATATGTGCGGTATGGAGCTGCAGGGTGAGCGCATGCTTCCTGTGGGGTGATGTCGGCGGTTAGGACGAGACAACCATCGGACGCAAGACGGGGACCACGATAGGTCACTCCGGAAGACCGCGTGCTACAGACTGCGAAGGAAGGTAGGAACGGAAACCAAATGGGTAGCTGCACTACCTGCGCACACGGATGGTGCTACGGGCATGCCGGCGGTAAGGCATGACACAGGCGGCGACGATGGAGGCGGCGGATCATCGTTGACGTCGCACCGGCCCTTCAATGATGATAGATCGCGGCGGCGCAAGGGTGCCCGGCGTCGAGCGGGCATGAGTGCATTCCGTAGGGACCCGCAGAACGCATGGCGACGTACATCGCCGGTCGACCGGTGCACCAGGAGGCGAGAGGCGGAATGCAGGAGATCGGACGTCTTAGGACTTACTTGAGTTCGGCGGTCTTTGCGAGGTGGACGAGGTTCTTTGTCCAGTCGCCGCTGGCGAGGACGGGCTGGGAAGGAGACGAGGAGGAGGGAGCGGAGGACGGTGCGGCCGCGCCAGTCGCCATTGCACGGGGGTCGGTGGGATTTGCTGGGAGAGCGGACGAGGGTTTCTGGGGTGACTCTCCACCACTCGCCCTCCGGTCACCGTGCCCCCGTCATTTCTTCCTCCACTCTCATTGGCTCGGTCCATGCCGACAACGTGCCACCTGTGGCTGTCTCGGTGGCGTGCCACTGCACAACGCACTCTATTGCTCCCATCCTTGTCTCCAGCTTCGTCTTTCCTCACCTCCTGTCCTTCTCAATCCAGCAATAACACTGATGAAAATACCTACGCTATGCTGACTGGATCAGAATTCACCGTGTGCTCGCACCGAGTGGTACCCGTCACGACCCTTGAGTATTTAAGCAACGAGATTACAAGTAACCGAGGACGTGAAGAGTAACTTAGTATTGGTATCTTCATCGCTTGGTATGGGTACCACCGCACCAAGTTCCTGGATATGCGTCAGGTACGTCTGCTCCATTCAGGACTGATTGTTTGCTTCCGCTCAACTTCGTGCAGATATTAGATGCATACATCAGATCTATGTATCGTCTCATGACCGGCCGTACGATGTGCGGTTTTCTCATCAGATGCCAACTATCCACGACACTCATAGCAAACCTGCTATAACATTCGACAACGACGACGCTTTGCACCCTTGTGCGGTACGATGCCGGATCGCTCTGACATCCTTGCCGCATACTTCAGGCACCAGCGTACGTTTCTGCCATTGCTCAGGCTAAAGTTGGTTAGGCCGAATGATCTTCCGCTGTGGATGCTCGTGAAATACGTCACCGCCAACGTCCAGGATTTGGGTTCTTGGCGGCTCGCCATTGTGAGCTGACCTTCGGGGTGCACTCGGTAAGAGCACCGACGAAAGCGGCGAGACTGTTCGCCTCTTCGTTCAACAACAGGATTGGTGAGTGCGCAACAGCGCCATGATAGTAGGTTTCGGGCCGTTCTGACTGGGACATCATCATCAATGACAGCCCTGGATCCTGACGCCGAGTGGTACTAAGCCCAGTACTGTGATTACGCCCCCGCACTCTCCGCGCACCTGACCATCTAGACACATCTGTGCGTGGCTACGGAGTCTATGGATTTAGGAGTCTGGGGTGCATCCGACAGGGCGGCGGAAGCCCTGTGCACATGAGCTGGTGCGCTGTATAGGGGCAACCCCGCAGACCCGCAGACCTCTCGGCGCCAAACCTAGCTTTCGATCTGGATTTGGCCTGACGTCGGCACTGCACACCTGAACTTATGAGCAGCGGAAGATATGGGTTGGAGCCTCTTTCCGCGTCATCATGTCTTCTTCACCGCCCCGCGCACAGACAGCCGACATCGCGAAGGCCAGTGATAAGGCGCCTTCCTGCTCATCGTGTCGCGTCGTACCAAAGGAAGGTCAACACTACTTGGTATGCAAACGGTGCAAGCGGGCAACATATTGCAGCCAAACGTGCCAGGAAAGCGATTGGCAGTTACACCAGTGCGTATTTCGCATACAAATAACTACATCGCTTTACAACTGCTCTGCAGACCATCCTGTTCGGACATAGCCCATAACATGGACCGAGTCCGTACCATATCCCGATCCACTCATCCATCACCATCAGAATCCTCCCGTGCAACGACAGCCGAGACTCGCCTACAATTACTCGAGAGCTTCCTCGATGCTCATGCGCGAATAACACAACAGATCATTCCCCTTGCCACGCGATATCGAGGAGAGTGCGGCCCGTTCAACCGCTCGAACGAATACGTCGTCATCAAGCTAGCATATCGGGACGACTGCGGTGGCAATCCAAGCCAGGCGTACCGCGTCGAGTCTGCCGAGTTCTGGCCTGAGGCCACGGCCTGCGAGCGGTACCCGCACCTCCGCGGGCGGGTGGAACACTGGGACGCGCTGAAGGGCGGCGAGTTCCGCACACGGCGTGGCTTTCTCGGCTTCGTGCACGTCCTCTGGATCGCGCGCGACGACGACTTTGTCATGTGGCAGGCGCTGCCCGACTACGAGATGTCGCCTCTGCAGGTGAACGCGCTGCGCCAGGCGGATGGGAGCGACTGGCTCGCGCCCCTGAGGTGGGCGGCGGAGAACGGATTCGTGTACAGACATCCGCGGCCGGGTTTCCCGTTTCCGCTGATGGGGTATCTGAAGAAGAAGGGGGCGGGATGGCAGTGGCAGCCGTTCTCCCATGCGCAGCTCGTGGCGATGGGCAGCGACGGTGTTGCTCTTCTATGATCTTTGTGGTGAGCTTGTCCAAAGGGCCCTTCGGCAATATGGGGCTAATCTGGTACACAGTTGATATATGCATTCACCATTCACGCATTTGTTGTTCGCAGTAGCTCAGCTGCATCTAGTTCTTTGTGCAAGTGTATTCGTCTCCATCCGCGGGTTTCAGTTCGATGATCTATGTTACACGTGAGGGATACAACGGCGTAGGAGAGAGTATGTATGACTAATGAAAGCACATCATTTCTATATCTCCTGGCACAGACGGGTAACCATTGTTAAAGTCTTCCTTGTCCTCAACAAGTCGTCTGCTCTGTGCATCGCTCAGTATGGCCCATAGAAACGCCCACTCGTCGACCCAGTCTCCGTATTGCAAGTTCTGACCGCTGACGATGCGCCATAGTCTCTCTTTGTCCACGATGTAGACCCGCTGTGAAGGAAGCCCGGCTTCCCGCAAGTTCTGCTCCACGGTTTTCTGCGTGTCTCGTATGTGCTTCTCAAGAGCCGCCTGCCGAATCTCATCCTCGTCTTGGGTCAGCGTGTAAGGGAGGTCGAACATCGTGTTTTGGATGTGTTGGCATGCCTTTGACCGCACGAGGTACGTAGGGATGTTCATGCGTTGGCAGTCTTTCAGTATCCCGATGTCAATCTCCATGACGCGGTTGTCAATAACAATGATCACAGCGTCGAAGACGTAGAGGCCCTGGCTCAGAAAGTACTGCCAGCCTGGAACCCTCAACGTCCCAGCACCGGGTACGTCGTAGTAGACGAAGGGGTTTTCAGGGTGTGGGTCGGGGTATCTCGTGATGGTGTCCGTCGTCTCGGCGGTGCCCACCGATGCAGCGCCCTTGGTTCCGTTGCGCAAACCGAGGAGAGCATTCAGGAGGGACGACTTGCCGCTCCCGGACATGCCGGTGATGGCTATATGGAGCAGACCCTCCTCGTACTGGATGCGCTGTTTGGCAGCAGCGTATTCCTTTGCGGTGGGGACGCTGGGAGGCTGTATGGGAGTGCGCCAGCGCTGCCTCGTCTCCCCTGCACCATCATGAGGCCGCTCCGCTGCATGTACATCGCCTGTGTCGACCGCACTGGACTGAGCTCGAGCGCGTTCTTCTTCCGTGCGCTCGAGCTCGTCCAGTTCCGAGTCCGCGCCTTCGTCCCCCGATGTATCGCCGGCACCCTCCGCACCGTGCTCGCTCTGCCTGCATTGGACCATAAGCCCTTCCATTTCTTCCATTGTGGGGTTTCTGGCCATTCGATTAGACCGGAATGCTCTTCGTAAGAGTTCTAATAACCGTTGGAACGTTATCACGACGGTGTTGGCGCATGCGGTCACGCTCGGTGTATTGCCCATCACTCGTCTTTACTATGAGAGTCCGTGAATACTACCTCCACCCCATTCGATGTCTTCGACGTACCTCGATTTCCACACTCGACCTCGGGCTAGAGGTACTGTACTGGAGAGACGGCAACAATTTAGGGTGTGGAACAGCGGAAGGAAGCTCGAGGGTGCCATGGGACTCATTCAGCTTATATACGCAGCGTGACTGAACCTTGTAGGAACATTCCGTTGATATCAGCGCCTCCCGTAATACTAGACTGCGAAAGCAAGGAACGTTGCCATGCAGTACTTCTACGGAAGCCACTGCCTCCTTCCTACTGCTCTGCGTTCTCATCTGGCACCGTTAAGTACACATGTCACCGAAGGGGTGTCGTCGAGTTCTATGGGTCAGGTTTCAAGTACGAGCAACCTTGCACACTGAGTACCATCAAGGCGACTCCCCGCGGCCGACGACAAATGCAAGACATGGTTCCCGGTACCGAAGTTGATGCACACCCCGAGAGCAGGATACACAGCATCACGAACCTACACCTCTGTGCGCCGGCGACACGCATCGTCCAGCACGTCTCTGAGCAACTCCCACTCATCGAAGTACTCCAGCGTCGGGCCGCCTTCGCCCGCCATCACCTTGCAGAGGGTGTCCTCCTCAGCGATGTAGACCCGCTTGTCGGGAAGGCCCTCGTCCTCGAGCGCCTTCCCGACCGCGTCGCGCGTACGCTGCACGTAGGCGTCCTTCCCCTTCTGCCACAGCCGCGGCTCGAGGCCCGTCGCCGCGCGACGCGCGCGCTCGGACGTCGGGTCGGCGAACGCGTCGAGCACCGCGCGCTCGACGCCCGCGCGTGCGTCCATGCGCACGATGTACACCGTCACCGCGAAGCGCGCGCAGTTCCGCAGGATCGCGACGTCGGTTTGCGCGAGGAGCGTGTCGAAAAGCAAGAACACTGCGTCGAGTAGATAGAGCCCCTGCGCGGCGAAGTACTCCCAGTCTGCGCCCGCGTGCGTCGCCCTGCTGGGGAACTCGTACCACACGAACGGGGAGGAGAGGTCGCTGTCGGCGTAGCGCGCGATCTCCCCGTCGGGCGCAGCGCCGACACGCTCGGTCCCGCGGAGGAAGGCGTGGATGAGGGCTGACTTGCCGCTCTGGGCCGCGCCGACGACTGCGAAGTGGATGAAGTCCGCCTCGTACTGCAGGCGCTGCTTCGCGGTGAGGAACTCCTCGACGGTGGGTATTTTGATGGGCCTGATGCACCCGTCGTGCGTGGGCCAAGAGAGGTCCGGCTCCTCGTCGAGGCTCCGTCGTTCGCGTCGGGAGCGACGCAACGACTCGCGCGCATTCATGCGGTTCTGCCAGTGACACGGGCCGGACTGCTCCTGTATGTGAGGGAGGACGATGTTCTCCAGACTCTGTGCTGTGGGATTCGGACGCATCGTCTGGGAGGCAAAGGCGTCACGGATGTGCTGGTAGGCCAGCAGAACCTGTTTTCTTGTGCTAAGGGAGCTGGTTGTGCTGCCCATGGTCGCTTGTGTCGTCAGACCCTACTATGAGTCTCGCAGACGACCTACAGCGAACCGGATAGCAAACGCACCTGCACTCCACGGACGACAGATAGGATAGCGTATGCAGGACTAGTGCCAGACGCTACCAGTATATACGGGCTAGAGGCAGTCTCTTGAGCTAGATTGGTTATACACGTACCACGCGTGACTCCATGACGCTTGCACAGCCATATATGCTGAAGGTTCGCATTGTAATGGGTCATCCGACCCAAAGATACTGGCACGCGTCGCGCCGCTGAAACTCACGACCACCGAGACCACATCTCGGACAGCACGATAAGGTAGAAGGAATGCAATACGCAACACCCAGCCACATACATCATGCGATTTTGACAGTCTGGCAGGAGCTCGCCATGAGCACCGATTCCCCAACATGCGCGCACGAGTACGCACCTTAGCATACAACGAGTCCACGACCTTCCCGACCTGCTCCAGTGTCTCAATCGCCGCCCCATACGTGTTCTGCAGCACCAAAAAGGCAAGCGCGTCAGCGGCCACAGCCGTGCACAAACCGGAAAGAACAGATAACGCACGTCCGCCTCAGCCTCTTCGAAGACGATCAGGCATCCGCGCCCTTGGTCAAGCACGCCGTGGAAGACCTTGTCGAGAATCATCTGCGAGAGCTTGATCTCGACTGCCTGGCGACCTTGCCCGACCTGCTGCGCGACGTACTCGACCTCGACGACGCTGTACGGCTCGACGATCCGCAGCAGGTTCTGCTCGAGCAGCTTGTCGTAGAGCGCGCTGAGGTGTGTCCGGATCGTCGGGTCGCTCGAGAGCTCTGCACGCATGCGCAGGTCAGCGAGGGGCTGGTAGGAGCTGGTGCAAGAAGGACGACTGACCCTGTTGGTAGTCCTTGAGCGCCTTCTCGAAGTCGGCGAGGTTGCGCTGTTGGTGTGCGCGCGCGACGGCGCGCATACTCTCGACATCTCGCAGTTGCGCGTACTTCGCAGCAAACTTGACGCTCAGCAGTGCTGTCACGTCTTCGGGCTGTAGGTACACACGGTTAGCTTCCCGCACACTGGAAGGAAGGAAGCTAAATGTGCGTGCCAGGTTCAACATGATCTTGCAGAGGAGCATGTATTTGAGTGCGCCGAGCGCGCCCGGGTCGTCTTGTGCGCTGAGGTTCTCGAACGTCTCGTAGAAGTAGGAGTAGGCGGTTGTGTAGTCTTTGTCTTCTGCATGCAAGATACCTGACTGGAGGTCCAATCGTGCTTGCAGGTGTGGTGGGCAGTAGATAGAGTTGGCCGCGGTCCGTGCTGAAGTAAGAGCAGCCTGTCCGGTACACCAAATGGTGAGCTACACGGAGCGTCGAACAGCACTGAGACGGACCTTGGCTTTCGCCAGGTTGCCAATACCACGATATACCCTACTCTCCAGAAGGTGGACCTCCGTGAGGATCATCTTGTCGTCTAACCGCTTGAGCTCGGTCAGGAGGGTGTCGATAAGGCTCAATGCAGGCTTGTATTGTGAGGTCTCCAATTGACTGACAGTGCACGTCAGGTAAGACTCATTGCAGATGCAGCTTGCACTCACAGTCCGACCAGCCGTGTTTCCAGACTGTGCTTCAAGAATATCCGCTTCTCCTTCTGTGCCCACTTTATGTTCTCCCTGAGGACGTCTATCTGGATCTGCTGGCTATCAGGTATGTTGTTGAAGCAGTCAAGCACGGTCCGGACTGAGCGCCAGTCAGTGCATGTACGATTCTGATGAGTGAGTCGTAAGCTCACTGAGTTTGGCAGTCTTTGCCTTCGCTGTTGTGGAGACAAACGAGCGCGAAAGGGTGATGACCTCCGCCACGCCCTTCGCATTCCTGTTCGCGACCGTCAACTTCTGCTCAATGTAAGGAGTGTGTGTCTCACTTCTCCGACTGGTAGAGCTCGGCCAACTTCACGAGTGCGGTCTCCTGCTGCCTGAGCTCTGCCTCTCTCTGAGGGATGTCGGCATGTTCTGATATTGGTGATGCTAGACCGAGCAAGTCAGTTCCGACATGGAAAGAAGTGTGAGTGCGGTACGCACTGATGATCTCCTTGTATATAGCTTCTGCGTGCGGGAAGGAAGCCTTTGCCGCTTGTTCGAGAAGTTCTTGTTTAGTCGACATGGCGGCGCGGCGGGGGTAGAAGAGGACGATAGGCAGAGAGGAAAGAGAGGGTGGCTGAGAGAAGAGAGGGGGGGAGGACCTGCATTCACGCGACGGTGACGCGTCGCGTCTGGGCGTCTACAGCGTACGCGTCGATCACACCCATCCACTCCTCCTCAGCCTCCCCCTTCCCCTCCTCCTACCCAGCCCCCTCTCGCACTCACCAACATGCCTGAAGACGTCGTGCTACCCATCCCAAATCTTACTCTTCCGCAGAACCTCTTTGTCCTCTCTCAACCGCACCTTGCACACCTACACGAGAATGCGCGCAAGGAGCTCCTCGAAGGCATTCAAGCGGACCGTACGTTTGTGCTTCCTGCTAACATACAGCCTACATTTACCATTCATCTGTCTACCCGGAACCTTGTACACCTTACGAACAGAGATGGCCCCGTACTATCGCTCGGTGACCGCCGCGTCCGCCCTACCTCTCGACCAATCTCTCCTAGACTCCATGGAGGCTGCAAACAAAGCTGAGCTGGAGAAGCTTCATCAGAGACTGGAGGAAGCCGAGAAGACAGAGGGAGAGAGCGACATTGCGGACGCGCTCCAGGCCCAAGCAAACTACCTCACAAGAATCGGAGAGAAGGTACGTGTGCGCCTGTAACGGCCCGTAGACACGCGACTTATACGTCGACTTTCGCTCTTGTAGGAGAAGGCCATCGAGGCGCAGAAGAAGGCACTGGAAAAGACAGCAGGGATTGGCTCACGAATAGACATCGTCCTCACCCTCGTCCGCATTGGGTTCTTCTTTGGCGACTTTGACATGATCCTATCCCATCTCTCAGAAGCAGAAGAGTATGTCTCTGCATTTACTCCGGTATACAGACCACCCGAAATTGACATTCTTCGTCACGCAGGCTTATAGAGAAGGGCGGCGACTGGGACCGACGGAATCGCTTCAAGGTCTACCGTGGCCTTCATCTCATCAGCATTCGGCAGTTTAAACGCGGCGGAGAGCTCCTTCTCGATGCACTCTCCACCTTCACCGCAACAGAACTCCTCAGCTACAACGACTTCGTGACATACACGATCATCTCCAATGTGCTCACACTGACCCGCGTGGACCTCAAGAAGAAGGTGCGCCTCTCCGCCTTCGCTCTACTTACCCAGACCAATGGCCCCCGCAGCTCATCGAATCCTCTGACATCACACAAGTCCTACCCGAGCTGCCCGTCCTCGCGGACCTGATGAAGAACCTCTACGACTCGCACTACGACAAGTTCTTCGTCGCGCTCGCGACGCTCGAGCAGACGTTGCTCATCCCCTCGCGCCTGCTGCACCCACACACGCGCTTCTACGTGCGCGAGATGCGCATCCTCGCGTACGGCCAGCTCCTCGAGTCCTACCGCAGCCTCACTCTCGACAGCCTCGCGCGCAGCTTTGGCGTCAGCGTCGATTTCGTTGATAGGTACGTACATGCCTTCTAGCCTGCGCTCTCCGTGCCCCTCGCCACCATGCTTCAGAGCGCTAATTCCCCCTCTCCTGCCCAGCGAACTCTCCCGCTTCATCGCATCGGGCCGGCTACACTGCACCATCGACAAGGTGCATGGCGTCGTGGAGACCAACCGACCACCGCTCAAGGCCGCGCAGTACGAGACGGTCATCCGGCAGGGGGACATCCTCCTGAACGCCGTGCAGAGATTGAGCAAAGTGCTGTATTAGGTTGCACCAGGTGTTTTGTCGTGGTAGCGTGTTATGGTATGGACTCGTAGCTTGAACAGCGGCCTCCCGGGTGTTCAGAAAGCCGGCACTGAGTGTGGGACGGTCCTGTGTGGGCGCGGTCGCCGGTCGTGTGCGCTCATCATGAGGCTGCCGGGGATGGCGCGGTGAAAAGCAATTGAATAAGTTACGGGAGAAGGGAAAGCGGTGCAGAGACGGCGGCGCGGGGAGGGTCCGGGTGGGCTCACGCCTTGTCCTGTTTGCTCGGGCTCGGGGGCTCTGGGGGTGGGACGCCCCACTCTGGCAGCCCCTTCGGCCGCGCGATCCGCTTGGGCTCCCAATCTTCCTCTGCCGCAGCGCTCAGACGCTAAGTATCGGGTGGAGCTTCAGCGAGCGGTAGCGCGGGGCGCAGGAAGGAAGGGACGCACGAAGTACTCCTCCCGGATGTCGAACTTCTTCCGGCTCGCCGCGAGCCCGAGCTCCTGTTCCTTGTTCACCTTTGGACCGCGAAGCGTCAGTCAGGTCCTATTTAATGCTGCAGAGAAAAGGGAGATTGGGCGCACCTGCGTGACCTTCTTGTCGTGCAGGTCGTACCGCGTCTGGGTGAAGGTCTGCATCGCGTAGCTCGCGCCGACGATGATGATGACGAACGGCACGCCGAAGAGCGCGGGGTACTTGCGCAGTACGCGGTGCACAGGGTTGCTCTTGAGGGGGTTGGAGGAGAATGTGGGCATTGCTGAGATGTGCGGTCGAGATGATGACCAGTGCGCTTCGAGTTGTGAGACGGAGGATTCACTCTCGGTGCTCCTCACTAGCGCTCGCTCTGAGATCGGATCGTGCGCAAACGGCGAGGTGCTCCCGGTGTGCATCATCATGTGCTTGCTGAGATCGGCGATCATGCTTTCGCGTCACAAGCATCGAACATTCATCGTTGTGCGCACAGATAAGCAACACGTTGTAACTCTATGCTTCATAGATTGTTCATAGAAGCTGAGCTCCGCGTACATATGCCAAACACGTTCCCCCCCTTCCTCCTGCAACGAGATCCGCGCTCGGGCAGTGGGCAGAAGTGCGAATATATGCGCATGCAATCTACTGAGTCGTTTAAGTAATACAGGGATACATCCCAAATTGTCCCACAGTCGCCGCTCCTTGTGGCCCCTACACTCCCGATGTCCCTCGCCCCTACCGTGGTCCTCGCCGGCTTCGCGCTTGTCGTAACAGGCGTCGTGGGCCTAATCTCGTCCATCCGAAAGGCTGTAAAGTCATCGAGAGTCAAGCCAAATCCAGTGATGACCGAGGTTGAGCGGCGCCTCACCGAGACCCTACGTCCTCCGCAGCGCCCAGTCCCCGCCGTGACTTCAGCAGACCCGGGACATCCACGGGATGGAGGAGGCCAAGCAAACTCGAGCAGAGCCGGAGAACGGGAGAAATCGATAGGCATCAATGCACAACGCGCGGCGCAGGATGCGCGACAGGCCGAAGAACACGCAGCACAGGCAGCAGAGCGAGAGCGTCGCAGAGCCATCCAGGAGTCGCTTTACGAGTCCACCAGGGTGCAGGAGGCAGAATGGAAACGACAGGCGGCGGAGAACCAAGCTGCACAGGCTCTGGCAGCCCGCGAGCGCGCGGAGATGAAGCTTCGCGAGGGCGTCCGACCGATACTGATGCCCACATTGAACGAGTTCGAGGAGAGGAAGAAAATGGTCGAGTATAAGGAGAATCTGTTCCATTTCGCTGTCGTGGGAACAGCAGGGACCGGGAAATCGTCACTCGTCAACGCCCTCCGGGGCTTGCGAAACAGTAGCCGAAACGCCGCGCGGACTGGCACGTCAGAGACGACGAAGAGCGTCACCCGCTATGCCGACACCAGCGACCGCCCGTTTGTCTGGTACGACGTCCCAGCGCCACGTCCCAGGCGCTGGGACGTTGAACGTCCCGGACTGGAAGTACTTCGTTGACCAGGGTTTGTACGTCTTCGATGCCATCATCGTCCTCTATGGAGACCGCTTCACCGAAACGGACGTCGCTATCCTGCGAAACTGTGCTCGCTGGAAGATCCCTGCGTACATCGTTCGCTCGAAGGCGAGCATGCACATCGCCAACACTATCAGGGACTGCCGTGATGAGGGTGCTGACGACAATGACGATGAGGAGGAGATACCTGGCGGCTTGTTCGCCATGTTTGGAGGGACATATGCCAGTCAACGTTTCCCAGAGGCTCGAGACAGGGCTCGCGGCCAGTACATCAAGAGCACCCGTGAAGATGTCCAACGCAATCTTACGCATGCTGACTTGCCGGAGCAGCGCGTGTACATTGTGGACAAAGAGGTCTTGACAAGTGTTGTGAAAGGGAAGGATCACCCAGATCTCATCGACGAGGTTAAGCTGTACCGGGACCTCCTTGTCGAGGCGAGTAATAGACGTATCATCCCCGAGTAACTGGTGGCGGTACGTGTCCTGCATCGAATGACAAGTCAAGCGTTCTAAGTAATTGTTATCAGATGCGTCACCGGCTATGGCTGGCTCCGTAGGTCGATTGTGTATGGTGACGTTGTAGGCTCCTCGATAGCGAACCGACGGCATTGCTAGACTATGGCCTGACTTGTAGCTTCGGCGGAACTGAGGTTCAGGAGCTGAAACGAGTAAGTGACCCATCATACGGTAGCAGTGACATCGATCTGGGTTACTTCCCGCGAGTGTTCTGCGTGAAGTGCCCCTGGAATGCGTCCGACCGGCGCCACCCGCGTCCAGCGTATGTGTCCGCAGAGTTAGAATGTCGCATAGTACGTCATTGTCTCCGCTGTTTTGGGCTCACTGGTACGGGGAGACATTCGGGCTTCATGTTCCCCGCGCGCCGGGCACCAACGGGGGCCTGGTTGTGTTCCATGGCTACGCCTTGGAGGGCTCTATGTGGCACAACGCTCCCGTAGTGCCCGTCCTTGGCCTGCCGCGATGCATACACAATTTATCGTGGGCGAGCGGGTCGACAGCCAAGAAGCCGCATATCGGACGTCTGTAAGGGGAAGAAGTGTACAAGTGAGATGAAAACGTAGCTCGAGGCGTACCAATTAAGCCTCACCGGTATACACAAATGTACAACGTCGAGTCCTATGGCGAATATCATGACCTCATTCGTCCGCGAGAGCCTAGAGGTGGTCCCGTCGGAAGGATGCGGGTGTCTGAGACTCAGTAGCAAACGGAGTGCCCGTTCTCCAGCTAAGGACTTGATGGCCGTTGGTTGTTCTGTTCCTAGTCCGATACTTCAATACGCGCCCAGACCGCCAGTGGCTCTCGGCGAATACCGAGCGATGAATACGCGCGTCTACTCTCCCAGCAGCGACCTGATTGCAGTGACCAGTCTATATGGCCATCTTATATGCTTAATGTTCTAATACCCACATCGACATACCGCTCCGCAAGCATTCACGGCCGTGGTTTCTAGTCAGGAGCGAGCCCTGAGACGGTACACTGGGAACTACGTGACGCCACGGAGGGGTTCACTATGCTATAGTTGGTTTTCGATCCGCTGCTTACTCGAGGTTCCGGGTGTGTGTCCTGCTTTCTCGTTCAAGCTAACCTGGACCAGTGGAAATACACCATGCCCGAGGACGCCACAGCATTTTGACCTGCTCGCGAAGCAGCGCATCATGAAAACTTCATGTCACTAGGTCTGCGAAAAATCAGACCTCCCGTCCATACTTTTTCAAGATTTCGACATCTCTGCGCTCCTCCCTTCCCATGTCTACGGGGACACTCGGCAATTCCTAACGCTGCCGTGCGGCAATTGTGTCCGAAGACGACAGCGAAAAAAGAGTTGCTGCCGGGCTACACCGTGCGTCGTTAGCTCAAGTGCAGCACCGGCATGTCCTTCTGTCACGTACGCTAGTGAACGCTGACAAAGAGCTCACCTGGCTTGACAAGGTTAGCGGCGTCGGCGTTCAGCGGTGGCCGTGCTCTCCCAGCATGATCTGCAGCAGCTAGCCACATGCCATCGCGCGCGGTGATGTCCCCGCAGCGTTGGAACACATTCACGACAGAGCATCGGGTGACCAAGCAAACCCGGGGTTATGCGAGGTTCGGTCTCGGGCGGTCTTCCTTTCTCGCCGACTGTGAGCGGCGGTAGATTGTGGCTCGGTTGTTCAGCAAAAGTAAGCATCGTTGTACTACCGCTTTGCTCTGAGCTTTGCACTGAAGAGACTACTGACAGCGTTGTATTCGCGGTTGGTCGGTCTTCCGAGTATGGTGACGGCATTAGACGCCCGCTGTACGGCTATACATGTACACCAGCGTCGTTCATTCCTACGGGAGCATCCAGGACTTCCGATGCGTATCGGGGCTGGCGGAGATACTTAACTTACTAGGTACCCTCTCAGGTAGACGCGCACCTCACGCTCAGTAGGACATACTCGATGATCCACATCATTGGCAGACTCGATGTATCCCATGCGCCAGCAGCACTGAGGCTACAGGCTGCCTGCTCTTGCGAATATATCGTTGAACAAAGTAGCACCTGTTGCTTTGTGCCTTGACGGACCGCGGTCTCGTCGCCAGTAAACAACGCTTATGAAAGGCATATGCTCGGATCTTGTTGTAGTTAATCTACGATTACCACGAGTGGTGAGATCATCGTGTGATCCGCCTTTCTAGGGGCGACATTAAATGACTGGAGGAACTCGGGATTCTTTTCTACGCCCCCGGAAAAAACGGGTTTTCGCCCACTGTCTGCATTACCAAAGACTGGCGGATTACTATAAGTATGCGCTGATGAGCGTTCCATACCATCGCCCGTCCTGTCTCACTTCCGCCGCCAAGCCCGACTAACACTCCTACTCTCACCGTGGGACGAAGGTAGCATGTCTACTGCAGATTTACACCGCCAAAACCCACAACCAGGCTCAAGCTCTACTGGCCGGGTTCCCCGTGGCTCGGCATGTACGAACTGCCGCAAGCGCAAACTGGTCGGTAAAATTTGTCCCATCTTAGATATCCTATTGTCTGACACCATTCCCCCGACGTCAGAAGTGCGACACCGTCAAGCCTGCCTGTGGGCAATGCACCCGTACAAACAGACAAGATGAGTGCGACTACACAGATGGATCGTATACCTCCCAAGCCCGTATCCTGGAGAGCGACGTTACGCGCTTGGAGGAACGCATACAACAGCTCGAACGTCCGTCCGGTGCTACAAGGACGCAAGAAGAGCATCATCCCGAGACGAGCTTGAACGTACCGGTACCTCTGCCAGCGCCAGCCATGCCTCCTGTACCTTCCCCTCGTGAGGTATTCTCCTTGGTAAAACCGTGCTTAGACTGAGCTGCACCTTATTCAGCAACGATACCAGAGGATCCTCCAGCAGAAACAGCCCAATCACTGTGAGAATTCCTGGATATATCACAGATCTTATTGCGCTCACCGGATCCACTCCAGGCTCCAGCACTTTCTACCCCACGCCGAACAAGTAGGATTCTTTTTACACCAAAAGCGATTCATGGATGCTGCGATGTCCACTGACACTCGCAAGACGAGCCTGTCCCCGGCACTGCTCAACGCAGTATTCCTATATGGCGCCCATCTTTCATGCGTCAAAACCCTCACGATGCACGAGCCAACGCTCCTTGCGCGCGCTGTGGAAGCGGTGTCCTCCGATCTTGCGAGTCAGAATCGCCACCCGCTCACACACACCATCCAGGCCGAGGTCATCATCGCAAACTACTTCTTCTGCGTCGGCCGCCTGCTCGAGGGAAAGTACCACGCGAGTGCGGCGGTGGCGCTGGTGCTCAGTGAGCGGCTGCATAAGATCCGGGCCTCGTCCCCCTCAGACCGCCACCCACCACTTGATCCGCCGCTTGATCGTATCGAGGAAGGGGAGAGAATTAATGCTTTTTGGACCGTGTTCGCGCTGGACAAGGAGTGGGCAGTCGTCTCTGGGACGCTGTCACAGTTGGACGGGCAAGACGCACCAGTGGCGGTGGACACGCCATGGCCACTGGACATAGAAGAATACGAAGACGTAAGTTCCGATTCAGCGGATGCGCTATATGCTTACATAGAGAAGCCCGGTTTACCACCGGATACTTGTGGATCACGAACGGTGCACAACTTCTTGCATGGAGTACCTTCAGCCTCCGTGGGAGGGACCTCTTTCCTCGCATTGCGCGCTAAGGCTGCCGCCCTGCTCGAGCGCGCGACGCGCCTCGCTACAAGTGTACCGGAGCGTAGGTGCCGACACTTGTGTACTGATGTCATCTGATCGTCACCCAGTGCCTGGCAGACAACGAGTAGCGTACGAAGAGGAGGTACAGCGAGTGGCTTGCATCATTGAGAGCTTCATCACATCATTGCCGAGGATCCACCCGGAACTTGATACCAAGGAGATATGCCACTTACTGGTTATTCATACCCTAGCACATGTTGCGATGATTTTGCTTTACCGCAACGCAGTGGAGGAGAACGACACTATCCCCCATGAGTGCCTCGATTCAGCGCGAGCCGTCGTGACGCAGGTTATCGGGCAAGTTGACCTGAAGCAGCTTCATTTTGTCGATCCCATACTGGCGGTGAGCGTTTTTACACAGCCATGTTCGATTGGTAACTGACGCTCCTATTAGCCATTATGGACCATCGTGATTAGGCTCCTCATTGGTAAGCATGTTCGGCGTGTCATTGCTGCAGAAGCTAAGTCGTTGTTTGACAGCTCGGATACAACCCTTGGGCCTACTTGAAGCTGAGAGGGACAGGATACGGCTTCTAATTAAGAGGACTATCTCAGCAATCGGTAGATTCTCTCTGATTTCGCCACTCATGGGTGGGTGGTCCTGTATCGTATGGTGTCGAGTGTCGGACGCTGACAAGCCATGCATAGCGATGGAGTTCTCGAGATTGTAGTTTGGAGTGGGGGTGAGGGAGAAGCGTCGACCGGTGTTTTGGGCCTTCATGTACGACTGACGATGCATGCACTGGGAGGCGATATGCCAGAGTGAACACTATCCCGTGCCGTTTCTATGGCGTACCTGAGAGCTCCTCGAGGGACGGAAGACACAGTCAGTTGACTATCGCACGATGCATCGAACCTGAGGTGCACCACGAAGGTAAGGCGCATGATGGTCGGCATATCATTATCTCCCGGTCTCCGAAAAGACATGAACCTGATCATACCATTCGGCCGACGTGCGAGAAGAAGAGCACCTACCTACCCCATGCCCAGCCTATGGAGGACGCGTCTCCGCATTTATACGCTGCATGAATAAATAAGCGTGATACACTAGAGTACAGTTCCTTCAGGGGATGAAAATCCTCGAATACCCTTCGACACTGTGACAGACAGATCAGGAGCGGACTCCAGCAACACGGAGCAACATACCTCCGACGACAACAGGGACACGTATGCTTTGACGCGGCGGAGCGCGACGCCAGGTTCTCGCGACAATCGTTACACAACGCGAGGCACCTGCGAAGGCATAGCATGTCAGATCGAGCACAAGGCAACATCCGCGAAGAAGGGGACTCACCGACAAGGCCAGCAGATAATATCTCGTGGCTCTACTGTGCAGATCACGCAGTTCCGGCGACTGTCATCGTCCTCTGCAGGTCGCTCGAACACCTTCGCTTCCCTCCGCACCCGTGCGAACTCGTCCCAGTCCTCGACGCTCCCATCCTGGCAGCTTTGCTCGGAGGTAAGGGACTGGTATCTGTGGCGTGTCAACGGCGAGGTCGAGGTCGAGGCCATATGGGCGAAGAGCACGGGCGCTGCGCCGGTCGATGTTGCCGCTGTGTGAGATAGGTCCGCGAATAGTTCCGCCGTCTCGTCTCCATCTGCTGCAGGGCCGTCGCTCTCGTCGCCGAGCGCATCATTAGCGGGCTGGAGCTCGTCGGAGGCAGGGACGAAGTCGTCCTCGTCGTCGCTGACAGACTCGCCGCGCAGGAAGCGGCGATATGCATCCATGTCCTCTGCATCGTCATCATCCTCGATCACCTCCGTACGACGGAGAGGGGGTGGCGCCGGCAGCTGAGCACCAGTCCTCGGGCGGACCTTGGCCCAGAGAGTGGTGAAGAGGCCTACGACAACACGCCTGACGGCCTTCACGACGCTGACGAAGAACATCAGCACGGCCTTGTGCCATCCCGCGTTGACCATCGTGTCTGCCCATAGGTCCGACCGTTGTCCTTGCGCCTTCACATTCGTGATTTCGTTCAGGAAGCCACGCTTGCGCACTCTGCCGTGACCCTTGCGGTCGAAGGCAGGTGTCAGCGAGACGACACCAGACCGGTCGATCTCCACTACACCGCGATCCTCGTCACGAAGACGCGACGCGAGTTCTGCAGCACCGGCGCTTGTAACGCTGCCCACTTCGTTACCCATACCAGCCGCGCTGGTAGCTTCTAAGCTTGCCGTGCCGAGCCGCACGAGTGCAACACCGAAGTCCTCGTCCATCTTCGGCATGAGCGTGTCGGCGTGTCCAAAGAGAGGCCGCGTGATGGCGCCTTCGAGGAGCAATTGTGTCACCACGTTGAGCAGAGCCGAAAACGCAATCAAGCAAACTAGCATCGATTCGACGACGCATGAGAAGAAGTTGGTTAGTGGATATAACGTCGGAGATGTCCAGATAATGGCGTGGAAGTGTGTCAGGGTGAGCAGGGAGCAGAAGGCGGTAGGGACGAGGCGGAGGCGCGCCCAGCTCTTCTTGACCTCTAGGCAATGTAGCAGAGTAAGCTGGCGACGTACAGCATCAGCGCGCGGTCAATCGACAAAGGCAAGTCGAACGAGAAGTGGACCGAGACCGGAAACACACCAGAAACTGTCAGAAGATAGGCTGGGGTAAGGGACTAGAGGAGTCTCCTTGAGATCTCTGCGCCGGTGAGAGAACAACACTTGCGCCTTTACCGTATGAGCTCACAAAACTGGCTACGAAGGCGATTGGCACCGACACATCCGCAGCGATAAAGGAAATCAGTCCAGGTGCGCTCAGCACGTACAAGATGATCGTGGAAAGAATGATGGATATACAGACCTGTAGTAATGGCAGCATGATCGTCAAGATAACATGTTTGCTTGGCCTCGAAGGTAGGTTCACAAACTTGTCGGCGTGGGTCGATGGTGATGAATAGATATGCAATTGAAAAGCAAACGAGAACTGCGCAGGAATAAGGTTGACGCGCGCACCAAAGTGTGTACCACATACCAGGTTGAAGGGTGCATTATGGTTGAGATGTAATCCTTCGAGACCACTAGTGAGAGCGCCAACCGCCAGCGCGAGACATGTACTTGTGAACGTGAACCAGCAAATGTCCTCCATATCCTTGTGAGCGGCCCAATCCCCGATGGGCTCCAGTAGGCCCCAGGACGGCCAGAGCTTCGCCGCTTGGAGGAGTAGCACTGTCCAGAGTAAGAGAGCCTTGGAGAGAAGATAGATGGAAGGTATGCGGAAGGCAGTACGCGAGAGTGTAGAGGACAGATCGACAGGGAAGAACAACCCGAGGAGCATGCGGAGGAAGGACAAGCGACTGTTGGCATGGCGCGCAGCGTGGAGACGGGCAGCGAGAGGATTGCGCGGGGGTACGACGATGTTTTGGATTCGGTTCAGGACAAGAGCCTGGTCGTGTCAGCTGTCGTGTGAATCCGACATCGACAAAGCAGTGCTCACCATGACGAAGAGGCCAGAGAAGTAGCCAGACGTCACAAACGCCAGCGGACCAGGAAGAGGCTCCATGGTAAACCCTGCTGATGGGGCGTCGTTCCTAGCTGCCTGCATGCCCCCTCCAGATGCTCCGGCATACGCAGGTGTGGTCCCATCAATGTCAGCGTTGAGCACATCGTCCAACCGGCGGATGCGGGCGACAAGGCGGGAAGGTAGAGAGAAGAATCGTGAAGCAGCCTTCAGGGTTGTATTGAGGAGTGTTGGCGAGGCTTCGACGACATTATCGTCGACTTCAGGCGGATTCATAATTTATACAGAGGAAGGAGGGCGAGAGGTGCATTTCCGACGGATGAGACACGAGACGACGCTGACAGAGTCCCCGGGCCTACGGAGCCCATATTGGCGCCCGCCGCCACATTCTATGGGCGTCTATCAAGTCGAACAACCCTCCCGCCACAAACGCATCTTGTTCGGGCCTTGTCATTCTCTTCCGTCTCTTTCTCTCGAACCGCGCACCACGGAATTGCGAACAACAACATAGAGCTATAACTCTTCTCTCTATCATACACGGCAGACACAAGGACGCAACTACACTCTCTTATTGGTACATTTTGTTCTCGCCGAGTCGAAGGCGGCTAACCCTGGTCACGCTGGGACTTGTCATGGGCGTGCAACGATCAATCCGACTTGCCCTGCGACGCGTAGTACTCGCTCATGGTCATGGTAGGCGAGTCCTTTTCATTTTCGTCGGGACCGACGACTTTGACAGTGTACTCTCCACTGGAGTCGGACGACTGCGAGGCAGACTAGCCGTCCGGTGAGCCACACGCTACTAAGAGAGATCGCAGAGGAGACTTACCCTTGCCCTTCCCACCTTCGTCTGGATGGTTGGGTTCTTGGCTGAGGCGGTTTTGGTCGTGGCGGTGGTGTTGTTGGACATGACGGTAAGTTCACGTGGAGAAGGGCTGCTGTCAATGCTACTCATGTATGCATGTGAGCGTGCGCGAGAGGAGAACGTAAATGATGCGCACTGATTGTCAAGGGTAGAGAAGGGGCGGATGCGGCGACGCAAAGTTGAGCGATCTGGGCGAACAAAGCCGCCTTTTATGCATTTCGCCGCTCGCTGGGCAGCGCGGTCAGCACGCCAAGCTTGGGCCCGGGCGCAACAAGTCATCAACGCGCATATTCGGCGCATATGGCTGCGAAGAGATTAGACGTTCTTCAGGAAGGCCTATTGGAATGCCGCTGGGAAGAAAATTGCGCCAGTGGCTACCTTGTTGTCAGCTGCGCCACTCTCCCAGAGTCTCAAGCACATTGGCGTACCTTCGATTGCACCGTAGTACAAGGCTTCATCAGAGTGGCAACGGGGTAGTCCACTGACTCATCGATAAGCTCAGAGCACTAGTTTAGCATAAGACAGACAACGGCTGTACCTGTTTACCGATGGTGATGGCCCTGCTATTAGAATTCTGGTCAATGTAGGCTAGTCTTCTGGGGCTAGCTTAGCAGAGAAATTTGTGTGCATCAGTGCTCTGGGCACGATTCTATGGAAAAGTAGTCTAGAACTATATTCAGGGTCACTTGTGAACTGAGATCATTCATCACTCACATCATGGACAGATATCCTCTTTTTTGCCCGGTAACACATATATGTCTTTGCCCATCATACTCTAATCTAAACAACCGGCTTCTGCTAGTTTTCGGATAATGTTCTTGCCTAATGGATAACCGACAAGCCGCAGCATGTTGCTACCAGAGAGTAAAGGTTCATCATATAGCAGGCCCGACAACACCTTAGCAGGTGATTATGGCCAAGACTAACCTGAGAAAGAGGCCTAAGTACCATGGATAACAGGAAGCAAAAGGGGCTTACGGTTATCTATCGATCACCCGGGCTAGTTGGTGCAGAAGCGAGTTATCCAACCCTACATAGGGCCGACCAGTGGTAATGTGCGTGTATTACAGCGAGGTATATGTCGTGAAAGTCATACATGGCTAGGCAGCTACTCCCCCTTCTTGCGACTCCAGCGACCGCACGACACCACAGTCGTGCATCTTCAGTTGTTTATGCGTAACCCCCGGGCCGCCGGCGGGGTACGGTACCGGTCAAAGGAACATACACATGAGCGGTGATATGAAGGCAAACCGTATAATCGCATGAAGGGTCCTTTCCATTAAGAAACGTGCCCTATCCCGCTCGGCTTCCAGAAGACCCAGTGGTTTCATCCGAGCTGTGGATACTCAGCATCAAGCCCTAGCGCCCTGCCATGAGAACGCACGCACCGAAATGTACCTTGACGACGATAGTCCAGAGGGGCTGTGACAGCCGTCAGCGGCAGCACGCATCCTACCTGGAAGGTGACGTGGACTCACAGCCAGTATGGGGTCGACGTAGTGCAGCTGCTGTATGTCAATCGGGCCGATGACTTGCAAGGACACGGCTCGCGCCGCGTCGAGACACCGTTGTGGAATAGTGCCTGGCACTTCGACGGAATTGCGGTAGAGCAGGATGATCGCCACATACGCCTGCGTGTAGACGACCAGCAGATGACATATCGCGTGAGGCTCGAGAGACTCTTGCATCTTCGGCAGGCCGGTTATGAACCGCTCGATGAGCCCGGTGAGATGCTGCACTTCCTCGGTATGCGTCCGCTTCAGGCCCGGTACTAGCACAGCGTGAGACAGGCCACCGCGTCAAACAGTATGGTGATACGCACATTTGGGCACATTCATGGCCAAACGCGTTGCGCGTTCGAGCAATGTAGCAGCCTTGGCACGCAGCGCGAGGAAAGAGAAGTCCCCCATAGACGAAGAAGGTAGGCCACGCAGGAAGTTTTGCACGGTGTGCGAACCCCGAACAGCAGGAGCAGTTCCTTCCTGTGAGTGCATTGAATACAATGTGGTCTGAACGAGACCGGTTTGCCTACCACCTCGTATGCGTCGATATCCAACGGCCAGGGCGTATCTATAACGTCTACCGTGAAAGAAGGCTCGTCTTGCGCGGTCCGGGGAGAAGGCGATCCGGAAACATTAGCCCACTCCTTGTCCAAAGCGTACACAGTCCAAAAGGCATTGATCCTCTCTCCCTCTTCAATTCCGTCCTCCTGGCTATCGGCAAGCAGGTTGCTTTCCTTTGCGACCGAGGTTTCAGAACGGATCTTGTGTAGCCGAGCACTGAGGACGTGCGCCAAGGCCACGCTCGTGTGGTACTTTCCTTCTACGAGGCGGCCCATACAGAAGAAGTAGTGCGCGAGCATAACCTCGGCCTGGATGATCTGTATGAGTGAGTATTGCTTACACTCAATATCTTCGTTCACGGCCCGCACCGCGCGGGCAAGGAGGGTTGACTCATGCGCCATGAGTGAACCAACACGAGATAAATGTGCGCCATATAGATAGACTGCGTTGAGTAGGGCTCGAGGAAGCCCCTTGGTAATGCGTTGCTCGTTGCGAAAGGTTGCCGCAGCCAAAAATCGTTTCTTGTGCAAGAAGAAGCCGACTTGATCTGCGTGGGGTAGGAAGTGTTCGAGTCTATCCAGCGCGTTTCGCAAAAACGCTATGGCGAATATGATGCATGGGACTCACAGTAGCTGTGCAACATTTTCTGGAGGATCGTCCGGAAGCGTAGCTGAATGGGTATGAGATCAACTGAGTTGGGCTGACAGGCTATCAGTCTCACGAGGAGAAGGCATAGGGGGCATGTCCGGTGCTCGAGGTGCCGGTCTTGCATGCTGAGAATGTCGTTGAGACGAATATTGGAGTTGTAGCAAATGGCTGGCTGCAGAACTGTCCTGCGACTCCTGCGCGGTAGACGAGACGTTTGTGTATTCACATTCATCGTGCCGACCGGCACGCGAGCACTGACCACAAGCGGGCTTGGCAGCGTCGCATTTCTAAGTGGTGCATCGTCAGATGTTGAGCATACATTATCAGATGAGAAATACTGGCCAGTTTACGCCTGCGACATGTTGTACACGCAGAGCCACGAGGGACGCGAGTACTCGAACTTGCAGACAGTTGAACGCTTGGAAAGATCAACTTGGTCGTGGACATGATGGCCTGTGATGGCAGCGTTGCAACAGGATCACAACCAGTGATCACGAGCCCTCCAGAGTTGAGGTGGCGCTCAGGGGCCTAGGTAGCGTTGCAAGGTGGGCTGGGGGCCTAGCAAGTGTTGTCATCGAAGCCTAAGGAAACCGAATTCAACGCAGAAGAGACCTGACTCTGACCGAGGCAAACACGGCATGTGGTTGGAGCTCTGAGTCTCGCCTTCACGCTGATCACCGTTACATACAGCGACCCTGTGAAGGTGGCGGGCCGGGAGAGCCGGGGGCAGCTCGGAGCACGGCAACCTCGTTCAACTCATTTCTCTACCATAGTACGACCAGTCCCAAGTCCCATGCTCCAATGCTCCGAACGATCATGCATTCACCTCGTGGGTACACGTACACCCCGTTCATCTCTGGAAGCCTAGCAATCATGACTTGTTCCGACCCATAATCTTCCCTGGAGGCAAAGGTCAAGGCTCTGCGCCCGCGACAAAGAAGCCATGGAGCGTGTTTCCAATCTCCGGACTCAGTGAGCTGCACTCGTACCATCAGCCAACAACTTACGGAGTAAGTCCTCTTCCTTACATTGTGGACGAAGAGAGCCACGATCATCTTATCTCAGTAGGACGACTGTCTGCGCTCGCCTGGACCATTCGATAATTCCGATCCCTATCGCCTCAGCTCCATACGAGGTGCGTAGCATGCCTCCCGGCCTCATTTTGGGGTTTCACGACGCCCCTTCTGTCGTTGTCGTCGTCTATGCGGTGTCATGTGCTGTGAACGCAATCGTAGCTGCTTCCGCCAGCGGTCACGTACAACCCAGCCCCGTCATGCAGGAATTACAGTGGCGCATCGAAGAACAGAATCACTCGAACGCTTGGCTGCCGCAGAGCAAGCACAAGCAGAAGAAACACTTCGCATTGCAGAAGCAGAACGCAAGCAGGCTGAACAGTATGTGCGCGCCTAGCAAAAGGTGGGGAGACGCCGGGCCGAGCAAGCCAGAATGGCTGCTGAGAAAGAGGTTCAGAAGGCGAAGGCAGACGCAGACAGGCGTATAGGTGAGGAGCAGTTGAAGCGAGTCGAAGAAGATGCAATACGCGCGCAAGATAAGGTTGAGGCCCAAGCGGGCCTGTGAGGAGCGAGAGCGCGCTCCTCTGGAGGCGGAGCAGGCAAGACAAGCTGCTACCAAGGCGCATGCTGCACGGGAGGAGGCACTGCGGAAGCTGCGGGGGTCACTATCAACCCCACGGCCGCCGAATTCAATGCAACCAAGCAACATCTACAGTACAGGAAGGCCTTTCTCACTTCGCCGTCGTTGGGACAAGGATGCGGCGAAGGTTAGCGTGATAGAGACGACGAGCGTCGTCGCTCGGTACCAAGATCCTCGCAAGGGTATGCCCTTTGTGTGGTACGACGTATCGGGGTGCGGCATTCTTTCCATCCCTGACTGGCAGTACTTGAGTACTTCACTGACCAAGAACTCTACATCTTCAACGCCATCATTGTGCTTTCCGATAACCGCTTCATTGCTTCGGATCTTGCGCAACTGTGCTCGATTCCAGATCCCGGCTTACATCGTGCGCTCGAGGGCGAGGCAACACATTGGTAACACATGGGCGGCGACGATCTCGAGAGTGGCGAGCTAGCTTCACTCAAGGGGAAGGCGCGAGAGCAAAACATAACCGAGATGTGCGAACGTAGCAGAGAATCTACAGCAGGCGGAGCTTCTCGAGCAGCGTGTGTACTTGGTGGATAGCGCAACGCTAGCGAAGATCGTGAAGGCTAGTACCCAGCAACCGAAACGAACTGATCCGCTGATGAAGAGTGGCATCGATGACTTCGAGCTTCTGCGGGACTTATTCGTGGAGGCACAGCGCAGATGCGTGTATGAAGACAACAGCGGCACGCTTGCACACAAGGGCGCTGTGCAGGAGGAGTACAAGAGTGACGAAGCGGATTTCGAGCTCATTCCTGATCCAGACCAGGCGAATCACACGTCCGACTGGAGACTCCCATCGTCCCGTGAACACGATACTGCTTTGTGCTGTACTATCTTGCTTGCAAATGGTTGTTGGTCATCCTGCTAATGTTTCTGCCGCCTAGATCTGCCTGCAGGCCCTTGTACGTTCTATGTGCCACCTCGAAATCATGTCTAGCCATAAAACATCAGATAGCGATATGCGCATGTCATAAAGCTACGCATGTACAGTGTGCAGCGGTGCCTCTGGTGAATTCCCATCAACGCCGCCGTGCGACACCTGCTTGTGAACTCACCTTCTGAGCTTCGCCTGGGAGCGCGGGGACAACCGAAATCTCGAAAGAGTCCCAATCGGTCGCCGTTACCTATCAGACGAAGGGATGAAGTATATCGAGCACAGGGTCCTGCTATGCCATTTCAGTGAGTCTTCTCTCCTACTATAAGGTTCAGGGTATGCAATCTCATTCATCATTTAAGTTTGCAACAGGCTGTCGCTCATCCGAGTTTCCCGATCAGTTGGTTGCAGTGTGATATGCATTGTGGAGCGTATGTCTCTGCATTGATACCGCCAAAATGCAGCATGGTTGAGGTTTGTCAACTGCCAGGGAATCCTGCGTCTGCATCGGTCTCACCGCAGCAGTCAGTGATCTACTATACTGCTTCAGCTAACCTCCGCTGTGATACGCTGACGTAGAACGGATCAGGAGTTCTTGGGCCTTGTAGCTGCAGATTGTAAGTCACAGCCCTTCGGGTTCACACTCACACTACTTATACCATCGCAACCGGAGAAGAGCCGCAACTTCCTGCGGAATCCTGAACAGCGCCTCAATCGTAAGTGTCATGTCTATCCGACCATGGTTTCTGTAGGTCATTGACGAGTGCTCATCATTCATAATTCAGACTCCAAGTGACCAAGTACCAAGACATGGGTAGCAGCGAATCTAAGGTCCAACCAGCCACACCGCGCGTGACCGATGCAGAACGCGAACGGTTGCGGAAGAAACAGGAGCATTTTGGAGAGGAGGTACGTCGCACTCAGAAGGCACGTTCAGACGCGGAGAACGAGAAGTGGAAGAACGAGGAGCAGAAACTCAAGCGAGAAAAGCGCCAGGCGGAGGAGGCCCGCAAACAAGCTGAGGAGCGTGCCGAAGCGTTGCAGCAGGAATTAGCAAGGCACCGCGACATTAAGTCCTTCCAAGAAGAGATGCTCCAGGATCTGCGCAATCTCATGGAGATTAGGAAGACCATAGAGAGATCTGGCTAGGGCTGTAGAGGCCACTGCATTGGCTAAGGAGCGGCTGTGGGAAGGACGCCGACATCTCCTAGTCCCAACTCAGGCCCAGTACGCGGAAACGCGGCGCAGACTACAATATGAACCTGGGTACTTTCATTTCGCCGTCTCAGGTATCTCAGGTAGTGGCAAGTCGTCTCTCATTAATGCCTTCCGGGGACTGCGCAATTCGTCCAGAAAGGCGGCCCCTGTGGGTGTCGTAGAGACGACCTCCGAGGTTGTTCGCTACCCAGACACTACCGGCAAGCCCTATGCGTGGTACGATGTTCCCGGCGCGGGGACTCTGTCCATTCCAGACTGGCAATACTTCACAGACCAAGGACTCTATATCTTCGACTGCATCATTGTCGTTTTCGACACACGATTCACCGCAACGGACATCGCGATCCTCCTCAACAGCATAACATTCCAGATCCCGACTTTCATTGTGCGCTCCAAGTCGAGGCAGCACATCGCAAATGTCGCTAAAGATCTGCCGAAGGACGGTGACGGGGACGACATGGAGGACGACATAGAGGACGACGACACTCGAGACGCGCAGGCAAAGATGGCGAAGGCGCGTGAGTCTTACATACTGGATACGCGTAGGAGCGTAGCCAGCGAGCTGAAGAAGGCAGACCTCGACTCACAGCGGGTCTACATCATCGACAACGACGATCTCCTCAAGACTGTCAAAGGGAAGTCATCTGACGGAATCGACGAGGGCGACTTGCTTTGTGACATGTTCGCGTTGGCAGCTCGCTACGGGCCCAACGAGTCGTCAGGTACAACGGGGGATGGCTCGAAGTAGCTAATTCGCGGTCACCCACGTCCCGGATATCACTTCCCACCCATCCCATCGTCCGGTGTTTATCGTCTGCTTCATATGTGTATAGCTATGCAGTGTGATTCTTGTCGCGCGAGCGTGATATATTTAGTACTACGTAGCACGGGCTGCATACATCGTGGTGACCCCACCACATATCTCCGAGTCGATCATCACGTATTGAATCTTATTGTCCCGGCCAAGTACCTCACGTCTGCGTGCAAGCGACCAGCCAGTCGCCACAACTCTACTGCTGCGAGTAGCATCATGTTCGCCTATTAAACAGGCAGAACAGTGCATTCGCTTGCACCAGTGGTAATTCCGTACACCATCTATATGTATCGTTGACCGTCTCAAACCATACTTCAAACGCTCACCGAAGTCCTGACAGGTTCGTGGGGCATTGTACTGTGCCGAGCGTGAAACTGACTAAAGCAACCATCCTAGTATGAACAACAACTACGACACAGAGGCTCATACAACGCGCTCTGACATGACCATTTTCAGACGATTCTTACGGTATTTTCCGAGTCTGTGGAGAGAGGCCGCAGAGCTACGGGGCAAGCTGTGGACAATAGTCCTGAAACTGATTGGTCGTCGAGAGTCCCCTCCGTATGCTCGAGATGAAGGCCAGGATTCCGAAGCTCTAGTAGAACGTGACTTCGTGCGAGCCATTCAAGACGGCGAGCGGGACGCCGAGAGGTCAAGAGTGCAAGCGGCGGAGAGTGCCCTTCGTGAGGCTCGTGCCCGTCAAGCCGAGGCCGAAGAAAATGAACGCAAAGGCATCCGCCCAATTGTCTGGCCGACTCCTGCCGAGGTGGATGCCACAAAGGCACGCTTGCACTACAGTGAAGGTCTTGTTCATATTGCCATTTCCGGTATCGCAGGGAGCGGCAAGTCATCGCTTGCCAATGCCTTGCGTGGCCTGCGCAACAGCGACAACGGTGCAGCACCTACAGGTGTCACGGCAGACGACTCGACGGTGGAAGAATCCGCTCGCTTTCCCGATTCCACACGGCCTTGCGTATGGTATGACATACCTGGTGCAGGGACACTCTCTGTTCCCGACTGGAAATACTTCACGGACCAGGGCCTATACATCTTCCACTGCATCATCGTGCTGATCGATGCCCGCATCACCGAGCTAGACATCGCCATTCTGCGTAACGCTGCTCGCTTCAAGATCCCCACATACATCGTGCGCTCGAAGGCCTCGCAGAATATCCGCAATATTGTCGCCGATACGCCTGCCAACGACAGCGGGGACTCGGAAAGTGAGAGTGCGGGTACGACGATAACTCCGCTGCGGCTGGAGCGTGCCCGCGATACGTACATTCGGGAAACACGAGCCAATATCGAGGAGAACCTGGAGGCGGCAGGTTTACCTCGGCAGCGGGTTTACCTGGTTGACAAGGACATCCTCGTCAGGGCCGTAAGAGGCAAGGCGGTGAAAGCGTCCATCGACGAAGTATCCCTTCACCAGGACCTCGCGGCTGAGATCAATCGCCATCGAGCATTGCGAGAAGTCTGAATGCTCAAAAGGGGGCATCACCGTGACGCTCGCAGGCCACTACCAACAGGGCTGTCGTACTTTTTGGAGTTGCTGCATCTTCTAGCTGATTTGCATACATGCGCCTTCGTATCGTTTAGTCTGTATGGTGCTGTACTTGATGCGAATGTACCTGTATGGCTTTTGCGTGGACTTGACATACTTGCATTTGATAGGTGGACTCGAGAGTGTGTGCACGTCATGTGAGGTGTGTCACTCTACTCGGAGTCTACTGACCCGGACCCCTACACATACGTCGAGTGGCCGCGCACGCATGCGCGCAGCGACCCTGATGACTGTCCATTCCTACCGCATACAACCTAATACGCGTCAATGAAACCTTAGACAACGTGTGTCTCATTGATCATGACTGTGTACTTCTACGCTAAGCCTGGCTATGCTCCGGTGGCGTACGAAGTCAGCAGCTTCTGTATAGCAGTATTCCGTTCTGGGTAGATTCCCGTCTGAGTAATCGTGAATATCTCCTCTAGCTGCGCAAATTGTATTGTGCCCTCCTTGGCCCCGCTGTTCCTGTGAAGGACGGGGATGTGCGGAAGCATACATATCTCGCCTTCTTTGCCTCTCGTTATTGCTATCGAACGTTTCTACATAACTTGACGCCCCGGACAGGGTTCCATACCAAGCTTCCGATACCGCATTCTCGCCCACGTACCTCAGTGGATACAACTTCATGCCACAATCGATCGAGCTCTGAACCTTGTACTTCATGATGAGAACTAACAATTGATCTCATAAAGATTACTTTTCAATAATTGGTGTGAGCACTCGTGCCATGGCCATGTTATAAGGTACACGCCAAGTGATCTAGAGTCTACGCCTTCAGAACGCATCCGTGTCGCACTGTGGGTGAGTTCGAGGCGCAAGTCTTTCGACGAAACAGCTTACCCATACACATATCCATAGGAATGGAAGCAAAAATGTTCGACGAGATACGGGAACAGTTCTATGTCGTCGTACAAGCCGCGCTATTCATCGGCAACCTCTTCCACAAGTGTTACACACTGTTTAAAACGGATAGAGTATCGCACAACTCGCAAGTGGCGAAGTTGCAGAGACAAATCGAAGAGAACGAACGCACCTTGCACACTACGTTGCAAACCCAAGCGAGGGCCACCGCGGAGTACAATGACTCACACATGGAGTTCCTGCGGGTGCAGGAGCGCATGGCCGCCACCGAGCGTGATCTGCGGCGTTACGAAGAGGAGCTACGTGACGCGCGCATAACCAAAGCGAACGGCGAGAGCGACCTCATGCGAGCAGAAGCGGAGCAGAAGCAGTTGCAGGAGAGGAGGAAGGAGGCGGGGGATCGCGCGCTGAAGGCAGTCCAGGACCGGGTTCGGGCGGATACTCAGACGCGCGGGGCCCTCACTCTGCGGGACAATGCCATCCTGTCTCATCAAGAAGCTGAGACGGTGGCTGAGCGAGCACGCGCTGAGCTCGAGATCGCCGAACATAATCTGCGCGAGGGGGTCCGACCAGTTGTCTGGCCGACGCTCCAGGACTTGGCCGCTGCGAAGGAGCGGTTGGGGTATGAAGAGGGCCTGTTCCACTTTGCGATCGCGGGCATTGCCGGGAGCGGAAAGTCCTCGTTGGCAAACGCAGTACGCGGCCTGCGGAACAGCGACGAGGGCGCAGCGCCTACAGGAGTCATCGAGACCACTAGCGAAGTCGGCCGGTTCCCAGACCCAGACCCTGAACATCCCTTCGTGTGGTACGACATACCTGGCGCTGGGACACTCGCAGTCCCAGACTGGCAATACTTCACGGACCAGGGTCTCTACGTCTTCGACTGCATCATCGTCCTATTCGATACCCGTCTCACGGCGACTGATGTCGCCATCCTGCGCAATGCCGCACGCTTCGACATCCCGACGTACATCGTGCGCTCCAAGGCGCTCCAGCACATCCGCAACCTCGCCCTCGACATGCCGGGTGAGGACGGCGACGAAGATGAGGACGATGACAATGCTGGCACGGGTCCGGCGGCGCTCCTGCGCGCACGCGAGGCCTATATCCGGGAGACGCGTATGAGCATTGCACAGAATTTGGAGGCGGCGAAGCTGCCGCAGCAACGCGTGTATTTGGTCGATAAAGACACTCTAGTCAAGGTGGTGAAGGGTAAGCCAATAAGGGACCCCATTGAAGAATCGGACTTACTACACGATCTACTTGCCGAGGCACACCGCCGCATGCAAGTAGGCCAGTCTTGATATAGCTCGGACCCACCAGCATCCCCGATCACCAGGCAGTTCCTCACCACCTAGTATGGCCCGGATCCTGTGTATAAGAACAGTTTTACGTACCAGATATGAGATCGATAGCAGCACGAGTCGTTTGTATGCATCACATGGGGTAAGGATCATTCCTCAGGTGGAGAAGTGAACGTTGCGATTGACTTCGATCTCCTATTCCTCTATCCGGTTCTATGAGGACTTTCATTTCATGCAGCCGTTTTGTGCGTGGTGGTTCAGGGATTGATGCATACATGATGAACCTTATACTCACGGAAGCTGAACGTCTCTGACCTTTAAGGCTGGGGACGATATAGTTCGCAGGCATCACAGTGATAAGTAACCTTGCTTGCTGCGAGTGACAGAGAATCAGCCCTCCGACAAGGCTTCCTTTCAAACGGTGAGTGAACAGCCTGAGCAGCACACTATGCGGACGGGTACTGACCGGCAGGCGACTGCGTCCCAGTGAATACACCCTCGCATCCCAACTTCACCCAACATGGGCGGCAGCGACTCGAAAATAGGTGACCTAGAAAGACGTGTGGCACAACAGGAGGAGCACCTCGCTGCGATGATGAAGCAGCAGCAGCAGACGCTGGACATGCTCAAGGGCGCAACAGATGCGCAGAATCAAGCCACTGAGGCCTTGAAGCGGGCAGAGACTGTAGCACACGAGCAGCAGGACCTGATTCGGCAGGTCAACGAAGCTAAGCGGCAGGCGGAAGAGACAGCACGTCAGTCAGAAGAGCGTATGAACCAGCTGCGCGACGCAGTGTACCGGCTGGAGGAGGAGACGCGCAAGGCAAACGAGGGACGCGCGGAGGCCGAAGCAGATGCACGTCGTGCGCGCGAGCAAGAGCAGGCCGCGCGGGCAGCACAGGAGGAAGCAGAGCGTGCCGCGCATGCGGCGCGTGAGGCGCGAGAGGAGGCAGAGCGGAATCTGCGCGAAGGCATCCGCCCCATCATCGTCCCGACGCCGGCGCAGCACGAGGCCACGAAGCGCAGGCTAGGCTATCGCCCGGGTTTCTTCCACTTCGCGGTTGCGGGCGTGTCGGGGAGCGGCAAGTCGTCATTGATCAACGCGTTCCGCGGGCTGCGCAATCGCGATGCAGGCGCGGCGCCGGTGGGCGTGGTCGAAACGACGTCCCAGGTCGTACGGTACTCCGATCCCAGCACGGGCATGCCGTACGTGTGGTACGACGTACCCGGTGCAGGGACGCTGTCCATCCCGGACTGGCAGTACTTCACTGACCAGGGCTTGTACATCTTCAACTGCGTCATCGTCATCATCGACAGCCGCTTCACGGCAACCGACATTGCCATCCTCCGGAACTGTGTCCGCTTCCAGATTCCGTCCTTTATCGTGCGCTCCAAGTCCAAGCAGCATATCACGAACCTCGAGAACGACATGGGCGGCGGCCAGGACGACGATGACGACGATGAAGGAGATAAGTGCGCTCAACGGGAGAAGGCGCGCGAGAAGTACATACAGGACACGCGAGACAACGTCGCCCAGAACTTGGAGGAGGCGGGCCTACTCGCTCAGAAGGTGTACCTCGTCGACAAGGACGTACTAGTTAAGGCAGTCAGGGGAAAGTCATCGGCCGACACCATCGACGAGGAGAACTTACTGAGAGACATGTTTGCGATGGCGGACCGGCCTGACTCGGAGTCGGCAGTGAACGTCTGACGGTATTCGAGCGGTCGCAGCGTTTTGACTTTACGTAAATCCTGGCATGTAGTAACCGGAATCAGCATCATGTGATGCTGGGCATGTAGCAGAGCCATTCGCCGCAGGTCAACTGGAGCTGAGTGAACAGGTAATTATATCGTAGAATCTGGATACAATACGGCGCGGGCTATGCACGACGCTGATCACATGATATACACCAGCGGCATGAACCTTGAGGCCCTGAGGGAGCCGGTAATCTCCCAGTTTGCGTGCAGACCAAGTGGAGGGACAGCAGACAAGAGGATGGGCCGTCACGCATTTCCCTGAGAAACAAGCGGCACCTGGGGAGGCGCCTTCGGGTTCTCGTCAAAACGCCTGACCATCAGCTCTCGGAGTACATCCCCAAGCAACTCCCCCTCATGTAGGATCTGCTTCGGACGCTGGTTTCCGAGCGCGAGCTGCAGCATTGTCTTTTTGTCCACGATGTAGACCCGCTGCTCGGCGATGTCGGCAGCTGCTAGGTTTTCCTTTACGGTCCGCTGCGTTTCGCCAATGTACTCGGCGCTCGCCTTGAGCCAGCGCGTCTTCTGGACCTCTTCGTCGTCCTCGTCTTCGTCACCCACCGCGGAGTCGTCGAGGATGTTGCGAATATGCTGGAGGGCCTTCGAGCGCACGATGTATGCGGGGATCTTCATCTCCTGGCAGCACCTGAGGATCGCGAGGTCGGTAGCCGTGAAACGAGAGTCGAAAACGACGATGATAGCGTCAAAGATGTAAAGCCCCTGCTGCCGGAAGTACTCAAGCTCTGGCTGGCTGAGGGTCCCCGCGCCGGGAATATCGTACCAGGCAAAGGGATTCTTTTCCGAGTCGGGATGCTCGTAGCGCTGCACGGACTTGGTCGTTTCGGAGGTGCCGACGGCAGCGGCGCCTTGGTCTCCAGTACGCAGGCCGCGGATGGCGTTGATGAGGGAGGACTTGCCGCTACCGGCGGTGCCGGCGATGGCAAAGTGCATGCACCCCTCGGCGTAGTGGAGACGACGTTTTGTCGCTTCGAATTCGCGGAGGCTCACCATGCTAGCGAGCATATCTGTGGCGCGGCGTGTCTCGCGTTCCTGGAGAAGCTGGTGTTCTAACTGGTTGATGCGGTCCTCCATAGCCTTCATGGTTGGGTTCTCGCGAAGAAACTCGGGGCGAGATGCCCTCGTAACGCCCATGGCGGAGGATATGACGGAAACAGCAGCCATGCAGGCCATACCCGCTAGCAAGTCACCATGTTCATTCGTTGAGCAATTCATATTGTTCAAAAGAGCGGGAACTACTCACGTAGGCTTGTCAGTGCGGCCGCGATTGAGGGGGCGACAGCAGGGGCAACGACGACTGGCACACTAGCGGCGGCGCCCATGGTGGAAGAGTATGCGAGACGCTACAGAGGAAGACAACCACGGTCAGCAAGGCGGTGTCCACTCAAATTCGAGGGTTTTTATACATGGTCTAGCTGGCGTACAGATAGAGAACGTCTTGTCACAGTCGAAGGCTCTCCAGCCACAAATGACGCGCGGCGCACTGTGGTGACGCTGATCAGTATGGCAGCAGTCGGCTGGGTCCGCGTAGCTCATCCTCTGTCATGCGCCCCGACATGTTTGGAGCTCGGAAGCATCTCTTCGAACCTTGATGTCTCGATCGACGCTACTTTCTGCGTGTCGTGAGCTACTGTACATTGATGGCATCGCACACGTCTCTTCCCAGAGTCGGTCTTTTCTTGTCCAAGATGAGTCCGATCGTGGCTCATCCTCCAACACAGTGCAATGGCGCAACAATGATCAGTGTGCTCAGTGACACGGTCGTCATAAGCAGCGAGTGGGCTACAGGCAGGGTAGGACAAGTCAGCAACAGCAGTGTGGGTGTCACGTTCAGCAGACCACGGTCGGTGCCCGCGGAGGAGGGATGTTGTTTAGCCGGCGAGGCAGACAAGTCTCCAGTGGCGCGCCGACGAGTCGGCGACCGACACCTATCCACGCTCGTTACTGCAGCCATGGGTCATTGCGGCGGCGGGCATCGGGGGGACGCGGCACGGTACGCTGTGGGTTTGCTGGCCTCTGGTCCACGCCAAGACGCGCCTGTTTCGTGGGGGTATTGAGCGCAGCGAATTGCCTCATGAGCTCTTCGTCTCGAGCCTGTCTCCGCTGTCTCCGTGTCCGCCACCGCCTGTTGTTACGTCTCGTCCAATCAGTTGACCGCATCCGAGACTTCCATATCGGAATGCACACCGGAATAGGATAATCGCGGTCAATAGGACACCCACAGCGGCGGCACCACTGACTGCGGCAGCGACGATCGCCGTGTCGCGAGTCCCGTGTGAAGTGGACTCTTCTGAAGCCGAATCTATGTGTTAGTGGTATCTCATCCTCAAAGGCTCCGGTGATGACTTACCATTAGATGTTGCAGAGGGGCCGGAGCTGGTACTCTCAGGAGGCATAAGGTCGCCTGTGGAACAATAGCTGCCGTACAGAGTAACCGCGACGGTCTGCGTGAACGCAAACGTTTCGTATACAGGGACGGGGAGACCAAAGAGGTCCACACTTCCAACACAGGCGTACATCAGCTAAGCGTAGGGGCCGTTGCTAGAGAACACGCACACTCGATGGAATTCGCACTCATGCACGCCTGTGAGCTTAAGGGCGTAGAGCCGTCGCCCTGCGTGACCGACGAGCTGCATGATGCGTTGGTCAATGGTGCGGATATGGTCGTGACGCTGTAAGGCGTGGAGACACTATCCAGGGTCAGCGTAAAGACCGACGTCCCTACGGGTAGTGAGGTGCAAGCCATAGCAAGGAGAGACGAACGGAGGGATGACCACCGCGCTGATATGAACGTATAATCGGCGTCGAGGAAATCTCGGTGACCTTTGGGGGCTTACATCGTCGTCTAGCTTGACGTACGAGCTACACCGTACAATTTCCACTACGTGAGCAGGGAAGGTCGTATAAATGAATGCGCAGATGCTAGTGTGTTCCCAGCCACGCGGAGAGACGCAGACGACAGATGTGCATTAGTGAGGTTGACAGCCTTGCGGCACATCGTTGGGCTGCAGGCGATGGTGAGAGCAAAAGGAACTGTGCGAATGCCGCAACACGGTGATCATGAAGATATTGGGCAATGAGGTGAGCGATAATGTGCAGCATGCGAAGGGTAGTCCAGAATGCGGGGTAACCAATCCTCAAAAGTCGTCGTCGTCCGCATACTCCACGTATCCGAAGTGTCGCTTTCCTCGGCTGGGTCCATGGTAGTCTACATGAGCGTCCGTGTCAGCCACAAGCGCACAACGGTGATGGGGGCGACGCACAAGAGCTCGTATCGCGGACCGTACTGACGCCAGCCGCGTCGGCGAGGTTGACGTAGCCCTCGTAGGAGTCGTAGGCCGCGCCGGCCCTCCTGCCCGCACCCGCTGCTGCACCCGCACCCTCGGAGGCCCAATTAGCACGGCAGAACACGCAGGTGACGCGTTGCCCTTTCGAGCGTGCCGTTGTGGCCCCTACAAACATTCGCCGATTAGTTCGTTGTGCACCGACAGAACACTGGCAGGAGCGGCCCCAGGGACGGTCGACACGTACACTGGGTGAAACATTCCTTGTGCAGCGCGTTCCCGCACTCGTCGCACCACACCAGCGTGCCCGTGCCCGCGCGCTGCATGTTCTCGTAGCAGATCGGACAGTCATCGTCCTTCCCCGGGGTACGCTTCTGGGTAGCCTGCTTTGCGGCGGTGGCGGAGGAAGAGGACGCTTTGCCTGTCGCCCGCGCGTATGCCTCGCGGACGCGGGGATTCGCGAGTGCGTTCGGCGCAAGTGGAGCGTTGTCGAAGATGTCCTGGAGCTCGGATGTGAGGAGCCCTCTGGGTGAAGGGTGGTCAGCCACGGCAGTGAGAGGATGCAATGGATTGAACAAACTTTTGGAACCAGTATCCAGACGCCTGCGTGACTTGCAACACTGTTCAGGTTATGGTTATTACACGTAGTTCGGCTGAGACAGGAAACCTACCCTTGAGGAAGATAAACAGCTGGACGAACGTCAATAGACCAGTTTGACACGGAGTAACACGTCCCTTACGATATGTTTGCAATGGTTTCCCTTCGTTGCGTCGGGGCCTACGTACAGTGAGCGCTACGCATACGTCGAAAAGTAGCGCACGTACAGTTGCAGCTTGGAGTCTTGTCAATGATGACGGTATAGACCTGACAACATACGCGTGTCAACGGGACAGACACGGACGCTGTCTGAGGGCACTCACATTGCCGGTCGACCCAAGCACACTGAACTCTTCCTTCAACTCGCCTTCGCTCCGATGACGATCAATCATAAAGAATCTACCAAGGAATGTATTTTTCTATCGGGCGACGCGTATGTCGCGCGGAGACGCGTACCTCTGCGAGACCACCCTGTCCAGCCGCTCGAGGATGTTCTGCGGACACTTGGCTCTGAACCGTGCGGGGCGCTTCTCCTGGGAAGATGCAACTGTAGTTTCCTTCTGTTTCCGCTGTTTCTTCGCAGGAGGAGGGGCCGGGGCAGAGGTGGGCAGAGGCTGAGGAGCAGACCGGCTCGTGGACGCGTACGGACGCGCAGGGCGGGGTGGCAGCCGGGTGGTGTCGTCGTCCCCGGTGAGGTCGATGATGTCGTCTGGGTCGGCCTTCCTCTTGACCATGTCTGTGAGCTGTCTTGGAGACACAAAGAGGCGGCGGCGAGAGGCAGGGGTGTGTCGGGGCGGGCGGAGAGGGAGCGACCAGCGAGGGAGTGGCATGCTCAGACAAGCAGCGCGGGCGGCCAGAGTTCCCACGCCATGGCCCTCTCCCTCCTCCTCCGCGCCGCCGACTCGCTCGCCCGCGCCGCCGCGACGACCGCGCGCAATGTGCTCCTCGCCGTCCTCGCCGCGGGGCCCGTCCCCCGCCACGTCGCCTTCGTGATGGACGGCAACCGCAGATACGCCCGCTCCCACCACAAGCGCGTCCAGGAGGGCCACGCCGAGGGCTTCATCGCCCTCCGCCGCGTGCGTCTCGCGTGCCCGCCGTCTCTCCCCGTCTCGCCCTGACCCCTGCGCCCATAGGTGCTCGAGATATGCATGCGCCTCGACGTCCGCTGCGTGTCGGTCTACGCGTTCGCCATCGAGAACTTCAAGCGCACCCCGGAGGAAGTCGACGCCCTCATGACCCTCGCGGAGACCAAGCTTCTCGAGATCTGCCAACACGGGTGTGTGCCGGCCTCAACCCTCTGCGTACTCAACTCCACTGACTGGGAACGGCCACGCGTGCACGCAGTGACCTGCTGCACGAATACGGCGTCCGGCTGAACGTCCTCGGCAAGACGAGCCTCCTCCCGCCCAACGTGCAGGCCGTGATCCGCAAGGCGGAGGAACTGACCCGCGACAACGACCGGTGCGTCCCCTCCTTCTCCCCACAGTCCCCGCGCCTCGAGGACGTCGGTGCCTGATCGCGAAAGGGCACCCGAACCCAATTGCCCGCGGGCCCACGCCTAACCGCGGTATCGCACTGCTCCCTCCCTCGTTTCGTCGCGCGCCCCTTCGGACGGCAGCTGACCGCGAGTTTCTTCGTTGATGTCGATTCCCATACCAGAGCGATCCTCAACCTCTGCATGCCCTACGCCGCGCGCAACGAGATGACGACGGCCATCGACCTCGCCATCGACTCCGCGCTCTCCAAAGAGGCCGCGGACGGCACTCGCCCGTACGTCCTACCCCCGCCCCCCAGCCCGTGTCCGCGCACGTCTGACGGCGCCGCCCGCCCCACCAGCGAGATCACGGAAGACGACATCGCCGCTCAGCTGATGACCACGCGCGCGGGCAGCCCCCCGCTCGACCTCCTCGTGCGCACCAGCGGCGTCCGCCGGCTGAGCGACTTCCTCCTCTGGCAGGTGCGCACCCGTCCCCGCGTCCCCTCTTCTCTTCCGCGCCGATCTCATATCGCTTCGTGCTCCCCGCGCAGTGCTGCGAGGACACGCAGCTGCAGTTCAGCCCGACGTACTGGCCCGACTTTGGCCTCTGGGACTTTGTGCCCATCGTGCTGGACTACCAGCGCAGAGCGTGGGCGGCCCAGGCTGCGTAGATTCATTTAGGCGGACTTGTATGTGTGTATTGTAGAGCTACCGTAATGGAACAGGCGCATTTAGGCGTGACGTCAGCCGCCCTTCTATCCATACGCGCGAAGACACAAGCCAACTTCGCAAAGGAGTGCTGTGTACGTACAAGTGAACGTGTGTGCTCTTCTCCCCTACTCCGCAGCGCCCACCTCCCGGTCGGTGACGCACGCACAGCCCTTCTCCCGGCACGACGACAGAGGCAGCACCATGTATACCGGCGACGTTATGCCGCCTCGACACGATTCATTGATCGACACTGAGATAAGACAGAGAACATCGGCAGCGACGCACTAATACACCAAGCCGGGGCCGAGATTACGTGGGTAGGAATACACACAAGAGCACACGGGCGCGGATAGCTAGCTTACTTATGTACAGTGTGTGTGCGTCCGGCGGTCGCGATGAGAAAGAAGAGAGAAGAGACGAGATGGCATGGCACATACGACTTGGGGCGTGGGCGTGGGTGTCGGGCGTGGTATACTGTATATATCTGCATGAGGACATAGGGCGCGTACGTACGCATAGGCGGCCGGGCGGCGGGATAGAATGACGACAGGCGGAGGGGATCGAGGGAGGGGTACACCGCGACGGGGTGGTGCGGGGCCGGACCGGCCATTGGGGTTGCGTTGAGATGAGACTGACATTGAGATTGACATTGAGGGCGGATGAGGGCGCGCAGGTGGGGGTGCGCTCTAGTGGCGGTCGGTCGTGCGCACGCACCCACACACGACGGACGAGACCGGGCAAAGCGAGCAAGCGGGCGGGCGAGCACACCAGCCCGGGATAAGTTACCTCCCCACCTTCCGCTCGCTCACTCGACGACCTCGAAGCGACTACGCTTCGCCTCGCGCCCGTCGCCGCCATCATCGAGCCCGCGCTTCGCGCCGGCGCCCATGCCATCGAGGGCCCCGTCGAGCGCGCCGACGCCCATGAAGCTCTCGCCGTTGACGAGGTTCTGGAGGATCATCGTGTACTGGTCGTCCGTGAGGCCCATGCCCGCGAGGGGGTTGATCTTCCCGTCGTCCTCGCCGCCGACGCCGCCGACGCCGCCGTGCATCTGCATCTGCAGCGCCTGGTCGAACCCCGCGTCGCTGAGCGGCGGGATCCCGACCGAGCGCGGCACCTTGGACATCGTCTGGATCACCTTGAGGTGCATCAGGTGCTTCTCGAGCATGTCCAGCAGCCCGTCCCGCGTGAACGGCTTCGGCAGCACGTCGTTCATCCCCGACGAGTAGTACTTGATGATCTCGTTCGGCTTGCTGTTCGACGTCATGCTGATGATCGGCGTCATGTGGTCGAACTGCCGGATCAGCGACGTCGCGGACACCCCGTCCAGCTTCGGCATCACGATATCCTGCGCGCGCACGCATATGCATGTCAGACACGATATCCTCGCCAAACGGAAGAGGGAGACCCACCATGAGCACGAGGTCGTACTTCTCGAGGTTCATCTTGTTCACCGCGCCGACGCCGTCCACGGCGACGTCGATCGTACACCCAAACACCTGCAAAAACTTGCTGCTCAGCCGCCGGCTCACCGCATCGTCGTCCACCAGCAGCACGCGCGGCGGCACCGCCCACCCGGGGACGTACGTGCTCCTGCGCACGCGCAGCTTCTGCGCGCCGCCGCCGCCGCCCCCGCCGCCGACGCTCCCCTGCGCGGGCGCGCTGCTCGGGCCCGCGACCGCGCTCGCCGAGTCGATCGCGTTCGCCGCCGCGCCAATCGAGTACGGCGCCTTCGTGTTCCCCTCGTCCTCCTGCTCCGGGTCGCCGCCCATCCCCTGCGGCGTCGGCATCACGACCGCGTTCAGCGCCTGCGCGTCGAACGCCCAGTTCCCGTTCTCGTCCTCGAGGCTGCTCTTCGGCAGCAGGTGCCCCACCGTGAACACCTGCAGGCCCTCGTGCGTCATCACGCTCTGCGGGTAGTTCAGCGTCAGCCCGCCGTTGTCGAACGTGAAGCCGGCCCCGTTGAACGCGCCGCCCGGCGTCTCGCCCTGTGGTGAGCCCTGTTGCTGGCCGTTAGAGGGTGACGACGACGCGCCGCCGTTCTGTGCGGCCGCTGCTGCTGCTGCTTGTGCGATGGCTGCCTGCGCCTGTGCAAGGACTTGTGCCTGATCCTGTGCACTCGCGGGCCTCTGCCTTGTGAGCTCCTCGATCCGTGCCAGGGCGTCCTGGCGGCTCATCGGCCGGACGATACCCTCGCCCATCCCGAGGCCATTCACAGCCGCCGCGATGCGCGCCGCGGGGCCCTGTTGTCCTTGCTGTCCCTGTTGCTGCTGTTGCTGCTGCTGCTGCTGCTGCTGGCTGCGACTGGGACCGGAGCCCGACGCGCCGGGCTGGGGCGGCGCAAAGCTCATGCCGGCGACCTCGGCGCGGCGGGAGATCTCGTTCATCTGCGCGAGGCTCGCGCGCGCGATGTCGCCGTCGGGGAAGCCGGCCATCATGCGCTGCGTCTCCGTCGCAGGCAGGAACGGGTGGTTCGCGTCCTGCACGGGCGGTCCCTGCCCCGCGGGCGCGGACGGCGCGCCCTGTGCGGACGAGAGCTCTTCCGCTTTGATCTTGCCTGTGCGTTAGTAGTGCGTCATGCGGGGAGAGATGGGTCAGCGACGGTGTGCGAGGGATGTACGACGTAGCGTAGGGTCCGTGCGTTGACGTAGTGCGGGTCCAGGCGCGGTTGTGGGTGGTTGAGGTTGGAGGGTCGAGGCATCGGCAGCAAGGGCGAGAGGCGAGAGGACAGGCACGGAGCGGGGCGAGAGGTCGACATACAGACACCCACAGACGGATCCAGACGCGGAGGTAACAAGAGGGCGTTCGAGAACGGGTATCCAAGGCACGGCGCGAGCATGGGAGGGACGCCGGGGCGGGTCGAGGCGCGAGCATTCCAGAAGGGGCGAGACCGCGGCGGGCGGAGAGGCGTGATGGGGAGTTGCACGGTGCGTTGGATTTCGATGCGTTTTTTGGTTCCGCGTTTCCGTGGGGATGCGATGTTCGGCAGCCGGCAGCGAGAGGGTTCCAGGCCAGCAGCGAGAGAGAGAGCGGGCCAGAGTGTGCGTCATTCGAAGCAGGAATGGGCGAGCGAGCGAGCGTAGACAGAGCAGGTAGAAAAGCGGGGCCGTCGTTGTTGTACAATTATTCGAGAGCGTATATGCAAAGGCGACATAATAAACAGTGGCAATAAAAGGGGAAAAAAGGGGGGGACAATCGCTCAGCGTCCGTGCGGGGAACTCAAGACTGGAAACCCCCACCATTCTCGAGCTGCAAAAAGTACTGTATCAAGTTCTGCATCAACCCGTCCTGCTGCGCCATGTTACGCTGGAAGTTGACCATCTCGTTGAGCACGGACTGGTAGTTGCTCTCGAGATTGCGGACGTGGGCGACGAGCTCCTCCTGGTCGCGGGACATTTGGTCGAGGCGGGCCTGGAGGGCCTCCATGGAGGCGCTCGGGGGGGAGGGCGAGGAGGTGTGGGCGGCGGATTTGCGGGCGGCGGGGACCTTGCGCTTGATGTTTTCGAGGGCGTCTCTGCGATCGACGTGGAAATCGGGATGGCGGAAGGTCCAGCTCTGTGTGGGGTCAGAAGCGCGGGGGAAGGTGGGGAAGAGGATGACGCACGTGCTCGCCAAATTGGTTGTCGTCCGAGTTCTTGACCTGAAGCCAAAATGAGAAGGGGATCGCGGGAGGGAGAAGGAGGCGCACCTTGTGAAAGTCGTACTTGTTGAGCTGGCGGACAAAGGAGGCGAAATTGGAGTGCTTGAACATGCGGGGGAGGATGGACTTTGTGAACTCGTTCATGTCCTTGACGACGAAGCAGTCGCCGTGGGGGCCCCAGGAGACGACGTGTGCCCAGGAGGTGTCTTCGAGCATCCTGGGGGAGTGTGAGCGACATAGGGAAAGACAGCGCGGGGACGCACTTGTAGAGCTTTTTGACAAAGTCAGAGGTGGAGGGCATGTCAGACTCGCCCTCGTGCTTGACGGGCTCGTGGTGAGGCGCGGGGGCGGCGGATCTGTCGTCGCGCTCGAGGCGCTTTGCGGGGGGCTGGGAGGAGGAGGACATGCGGGCGTCGAGGGGGCGGAGCGGGGGGGAGAGGTCGTCGCGGGAGGAGGAGGTGCGGGACGGCCAGGGGAGAGTGGGGCCGAGGGGAGGCGGGGGGAGCTGTGCGGCGGCGGTGGAGAGGGAGGGATGGGGATAGGTGGGCGGGGGATAGCGTGCGTTGAGGGAGGAGGGGAGGTGGGAGGAGATGGGGGGGAGGGTGTTTGAGGCGGAGCGGGAGAAGGAGGCGAGCTGGTGGAGCTGGGAGGGCGGGGGGAGCTGGGGGGAGGCAAAGAGCTGCGAGCGGGGGTTGGAGGGGTAGGAGGAGGGGTTCTGGTCCATGGTGGGCGGGGCGGCGGGGAGGGGAGGGTACAAGTACGGAGGGGGGTCCAGAATGCGGTGGCGGAGGCGGAGAAGGGGAGGGAGAGACTCTGGGGACGAACACGGCCGAGGCGCGCCTGATCGCTGTGTTATATCCCTTCCTTCCTCTTATATCCGCCGAGAACCTTATTTCCCGGCCATCGCCCTCCATCGATACCACCGCCCCCTCCCTCCCTCCCTCGACCCCGGCCCCGTGTCTGCCTCGCGACCCTCTCCACACGCACCCTCTCCCGTCGTCGCCGTCCTCGTCCTCGTCGCTGCCCACAACGAGCAGGCACCCCAGGGCGACACGGGAGGGCGTCTGCGTGCGTGGGACGGGGCCGGGTCTGGGCCTGGGGGGCAGCACTCGCCCGCGGCCGCGTCCGTCCAGGGGTGTCCAGGCACAGATCCGAGCCCGATGCGCTGGCGCCGGTGTCGCGCTGGTCGTGCGCGTCGCCGACCGCGCACAGAGCGAACGCATGCGGCGCCCCGCTCCGGCAGCCCGCAGACCGCTACCAATTCGGCTCCCACTCGCACTACAAATTCCCTCTCCTGCCCTCCCCGAGCCTCCCGTGTGTCCCCCCGCATCCCTGCAGTGTCTTGTCTGTAGTGCGCGCGAATGCAGCGTCGTCTCGAGTGCATGTACGCCGTGAGGTTGTAGGTCCAGTGGAGTAGAGCCCAGCAGCGCGGAAGCTTCTCATTGTCCCTCTCGGAGCCGTCATAGCCGGCCAGGCGCCTGTGTGTGCAACGTCTATCAGCAGCGCAGGGCCTCGCCCCGCTCCAGCCAGTCTCTCTCTCTCCTCTGGCAACCTGGTCCGTGTCGTGGGCGCCGCCACCGCTGCGGTGCGAGACAGCCCCCACGATGAAGCGTCGACCATCATCCTCTCTTTGCCCTATTGCGCCCCCCAGCTCCTGCACGTCGAGGACGCGTTCAAGTCGCCCGACGCGCACGATGACGCCCCGAGGTCGTCGATCGCGCCTCCCGCCCCGACTTTCTCGGACCCCTGACGATCCCCTCCTCCCTTCTGCGGGGCAACCAATCGCCGTCCTCCTTCCTCGCTCTGGATCCTGCCCACGGGCCAGAGCGGTCTCTCCCACCGTGCGTAGATCCCCGCACCACACGGCTCCTTGCGTCAAACACCGGATACTCCCTGCGCTGTACCATCCAACGACAGCGCGTACTGCTCGTCTCTCTCCTGCGCACACAGGATCATTGTCACAGTCTGTTGCTCGGACATTTCTCCCTCGGTACACGAGAACTGCACCACAGATCCGAAGCTCTGCACTCGGGATACGCGCACTCCCCAGGCACGCGCAGGGTCCACAACATAGTTCCCCATGGGCAGCCAGTGGAAGACGAACCGCGACAGACACTTACGCCCGCCGCAGTAGCCCCGAACAAACCTTGTGCCATCTCGCGGTCGATACAATAGGGCTCGTGGCCACTTGTCTGCGTCTCCCGAGGATGCACCCGTACGCGGTTGCTCAGGACGTCTACGGTCCGTCGTGTTGCTTCTACGGATACCACCAGTCGCAGCGCGTAGCCCAGTGCATACGGTCTCTCGACAAGTCGCGCACAGGAGCGTTGGGGATCATCCTGACGCCCCCCGACGCCGCACCGCACGCAGCGGACGCGCCAGGGACAGTGCACGACGCCCCGGGTTCGCATTCAGCTCGTATGCATTCCCCAGGCACGCCCCCACCACGCGCGAGATCTCATGACCGATCATGCACTGCGGCCCTCCTCAAAGTTACGTCCCGCGAAGGACAAGTCGCCCTGCGTCTGTGGCTCGGGATCACCCTTCCGTAAACTCACATTGTGACAGCCCTGCTCGCCCGCGCCCGCCTCCGGGTAGCTGTCTGCGCCAGCCCGGGAGACGGCACTTGGACGCGCGGGTGCTCTTCCGGTGTGGCAGCCCGAGGCGGAAGATGCGGGGCCCTGCCATACCCAGCGCAAGACCGCCAGGCCCGCGCTGGACGTGCGCCGCTGGAGGATGTGTGTTCGGGCGCATGTCAAGACTCGTACGCGGGTCCGGCTTGTGGTCTCTCTGCACGCTGCGAGGGGCGCGCGACATGCCCGGATCAGGCGATGTCCCCAAGAGGAGGTTCTTCACGCCGGAGAGCGTCGCTGCGGGATAAGTTCAGGATGGTGAAGATCAGGACGCTATCTATGATCTCATGGAGGCTCCGCAGCCGAAGGTGTGCGGTTCGGTGGCGTGACGTCTCGCCGTGTGTAGTGCGGTCCGGTTGGCTATGCGCTTGAAGACATACTGTACTGGAGGTACTGTCGTTTGCGAGCCTGCGCTGCTCCTGTCGTCTGAAGCGATCGCGAGTGATGTTCAGCTGCTGTACAAGGTGTGCTGGCATGTGACAGATAATATACGGGGGAGGCTGACACATGAATTCCTGGTGCAAGAGCATGAACGACAGATTCCCACTCTCAGAAGCCATACGTACCCCACCGTCTGCCCCTCGATTGACGCTGATGGCGGTGGTCGTCTCTCGTACAGTATGTCTTTACACGTGTGTTCATACAGTTCATGTCTGTAAATAGTGGATCACCATATGGTGACGATGCCCCACTGCCAGACCCAGTATATACCATCACACTTGGTAGACGCGGAAACGGAGTGCCACGGGGCTAAAATACGCGGCTATCGACACCCTGCGCTGAGCACTGAACGGGCCTTGACCGTGATAGGGAGAGCGAGACGAGGAGAGCAGTGGAGGCCCACACCAAGGCCGGGGTCCTCGATGGCAACCCACTGTCGAGGAGGTAGTCACTGATTCCTGAGAAGGATCTGAAGAGACAGGACAGGTACTACGCGAGGGACCTTCCTCTAACACCACGGCAGCCGCAGACGTTCTCGCCACGAGGGAACGACTAAGATACAGAGAGGGCTCCTCCTACTGTGCCATTGCTGGGAATCGAGGACGCGGCAAGCCCTCGCTGGTTATCACGATACAGGCGCAGCGACAGCAGGCATAACCGAAGTGACCAGTACCTTGTTTCGTTTCCTCGACCCCGACCCCGACAGCCGTCTGGCGTAGTACGACATACCCGGCGCAGGCATGCAGGCGGCGCCGATTTCGACAGTACCTGACGCGGTGTGGCCTGTACGCCTTCGACTGCATTATTGTGGTCTTCGACACCTGCCCGGCTGCGATGTCCATCGCGCTCTTGCGCGACGCCAAGCGGTGCTCTCCAGTACATTATTGACCACGCCGTTATTATCGATATGGCCAATGGAGACAGCAGTGGCCACGAGGACGATGACCCGGTCTGCCAAGGTTGTCACGGTGGTGCGGACGCACGAGCGCACACGCGATGTGTACATGCAGCAGACCCGTGATGGCGTGGCTAAGAACCTCGTGGAGGACCGGTTGTCCACGCAGCGCGTGTATGTATCGGGTCGACAAATCGGACGTGCGTGTTGGTGCAAGCGGCGGGAGGAGAGCTGGTCGAGGATGCCATCGACGATTCGGATCCCGTTTGCACCTCCAAGTGGCAGTGCCGATTTACTGGTGTAGATGTGTTACTGAAGGCCTCGACTGAACATGCTGGCGCACGATGACACTTACCCTGAGGCTGTGCGGACCTGCGCTTTACATGAGATCCATACGCACTGACGGGCGGTAGAAGGTGTGGTGAGTCGTCGTCCCGTCACAAATGCGTTACATCCCGTTCCATAGAGGTACTCGACGCAGCGTAGAAGCCCGTCCTAGGTACCTTCGAGGCCTCTTGATAGCCTGACAGATCTGGCTCATGTTATCAGTTCAACACGTTCTTTGCGAAACTATCGACTCCGACCTAACACAGCACTTGAGGTCATCTCACACTGAGATGAAGTGAAGTCTAAACCGCAGGTACGTGCATCCGGTCCGAGTGACCTTCAATTCCGCAAAGATGCATCACTGAAACTTGTTAGCATCTTGCTACACCATGGACACGAATGCATCGACACTAGGCACGAAAAACGACAGCGCGCCGGAATAAGAGATGGGACAGAGTACAATGGTGAAGGGATCAGGAATAAAGGATACATGAGGTAGTAGTAGAGCAGTAACAGCGATGACCAACGGCAGCATTACGGCAGTTCCTGCACGAGGACCACAAGTAGCGTAAACGCGTGAACAGCAGCCACGATACATACGATATCCGGAGCACGGCATGTGGGCGTCGTCAAGAAGGTCATCTGTCTATACATGGTCCAATCCAGCGGGCAAAACCATACATAGTGCGGCGGGAGTGTGCACGAACCGTCGAGGCGGGCAATAGAGGCGCATCATATAAAAACAGCGCATAAACGTTAAGACCGGAGGCGACTGAAGAGGGGGCGGGTAGTGAGAGGCAGTAAGGGAGATAGAAGCTGGGCTCACGACCGCTCGAGCTTCCCCGCCACTCCCGCCGCCTCGTCGCGCGCCTGACCGAGCTGGGGGTCAATCCCTGCGACGATCGCCATCGGGCGCGGCGGTTCGCCCTGAGGATGCGGATGGGGCGCATTTGTAGACAATGCCGGGTTGATCGTGTCCCCTGACGGCTGCTGAGCCCCGGTCGGCGGCGCGGACGTGGACGCCGATTGTTGAGAAGGCGCGGAAGACGGAGGCTGCGGCTGACCATCGCCAACGAGGGCAGAGCGGAAGGGGGACGGCGCGACGAGCGGGCGGTGGAAGCGTGCGCGAAAGTCATTGGGAGGTGGTTGAGAGGGGTCATGCGTGACGAAGGGCATAGGGTAGCCGGGAGGCGGGGGCGGCGGGCCATTGTTCGGGTCGCCTGGCGCGGAACCGTCAGGGGCCTTATTCGCTGCGTGGTGTGCATAGTTCATCCGCCGCTGCAGGAATAGGAAAATAAGCGGAATAGCCACTATCTGCCAGGAGACCTACCTGGTGATCCCAGTGGTCCCAAGCCTGCGCGATAATAGGTTCGAGCGAGGCGAGCTCCTCGTTGGTCATGTTCAGCGTACGGAGCAGGTGCTGCTTGAGGAGGGGTGCACATGAGAAAGAGAGGAGGAGGGTCGAGGCGAACGTTTGTCCCCCTGAGAGCTGGGGGACGCCGTGGGGAAAGGGCGGCTCTTGGATGGCTTGCGGGGGCGGTGGGTGGGCCTGCATCTCGTGGGGCATGACGGGCTGGTACTGACCGTCTGCGCTGACGCGGTAGGGCATATCCTCCATGCCAGGTATGATCTCATTGCCCATATCCATGCCTAACTCGCGCATCTTTCGCGCCTTGACGAGGGCTCGATGCTTGCGCTGTCGCTCGCGGGCTGCGGCACGTACACGGTCTCGCTTCGCCACTTCCTCAGCGGAAGCATCGTCTTCCTTTGTAAAGTCGGAAATGGATTGGGCCATGCTCGTAGGTGGAGGGGGGGCTTCAACGGGAGGTGGAGGGGCGGTCGTAGCCTGCTGGACCTGCGAAAGAGCTAGAATGTTACTCAGCCCTGCCTGACGATCTCTCTCTCGTTTACGGCGCTGCCGCTCTGCGGCCTTCTCTCGCTTGTGTCTCTGGCTGGGGGTCTCGTTCTCTCGGGATCGCTTGCGGGATGACGAAGGCGATGAGATGACCTGCATTGAAGGGGGCTGTGATGGGTCGTGCTGATGTTGTGCGGGATCCATGAGTTGAAAGAGTATATTGAGCTGGAGGGCGACTTGGACCCTCCGTCGGTGACCGTTACGAGGTGCGCGCGATCTCCTTTCCTCACCCAGGTGCGGGCCAGTGACAGTCGTGACGAAAAAGTGACAATCCGCGACAAACACTGTCACACATCCTCTTATACCAAGGGTGGCGTGGGAATCTCTTTTGTTCGCTTCACCACACAAAGGCGTACGGTCACAAGTACACTCGGCCATAGTATTGGTACATCTAACGACAACGTACACCAGACAGCGAGAACTCACCAATAGCGACATCCTTGCTCATCACGATATCAACGCGCAACATGTCCATGCAACCACTGTAGCGGGCAGAACATCAGTACTGAGTCAGACGGTTGTCAGTGTCTGACCACCGACTTTCGCAGCCATAATCCATGCCTCTACTCAGTTTCACACCCTTGAGGGGGCTAACGACGTGGCGAACCTGTCGTGAGTATGCGACCACACACACGCAACAGACGAACCTTTTATATTGCACACACAAACGTACGGAAATAAGTAAAAGAAAGGGAAACACCGACCGTACCACAATAACGCGAGGGCAGGGCTCTGCAAGGCACAACACCAAGGGATAGGAAGGAAAGGGAAAGACAAGCACAGCAAAAAGAAAGACTCGCGTACCGCAGTTCAGCGTCCATGCTGCATCTGCCCTTCGTACCAGCGACATGAGAACGTGAGACCATGAAGCGCAACACAAGTGAACGGATGGGACGGACTGGTGGTCTCCCTGCTCCCCGTCGGTCCACTGGAGTGTAGTGAGTAGCACATGCGCTGACCTGAGCACCTCGTCTATAGAAAATCCTCTGCACGCGCACGCTTCTTTCCCCGCGACTCTTCTCCAGCACTTTGTGACTGTTGCTGCTGTACGGCGGCACTCGCGTGCTTCTGTGCGTCGCTCTCCTTCGGGAAATAGTACTTCGGGTGTGTCGCCCTCTTCTCCTCCTACAGCGAGGTCTCAGTGCACATTCGCCCAACACGCGGACAAACTTACTGGAGAGAAATTGGGATCATCCCACTTGAGCACCGTAGCCTTCTTAAACGGTGGGTTCGTCTGGACCAAGCTCGGATTGGGGAGCGTAAGCGGTGGCGCAACCGGTGGGTGCGTCGCACTTAGCGATGGGGCAGTCATTGATGGTCGCGAGCCAGGCGGAGGCGGCGACGCTCCGGGGACACCTACAGGAGGAGGCATACCGGGCATACCTGGAGGAGGAGACGCACCGGGCGGCATGGGTGTGGGCGGCAGGGTGGGCGGTAGACCATTAGTACCGGGAGGAGAGAAGCCAGGGGGCGGGGTCATGCCCGGAGGAAGGAAAGGAGGCGGCGGGAAGGGAGGTCGCATGCCGGGCGGCGGCGGGAATGGTGGAGCACCAGGCGCACCTGGCAGAGGCATACCTGGCGGCGGAGAGCCTGCAAAAGGCGGCATGGCAAAGCCTGGAGGAGGCATACTACTGAATGATCAGTAAAAGTCGCTGAATAGCACAGTATGAACCTACCCTGGAGGAAGCGCCATTCCTGGCAGCGGGGGAAATGGAGGTGCTGCTCCTGGGAAACCTGACGGTGGTAACGCCCCGGGGACAAATGGCGGCGCACCTGGCGGCATAAACGCAGGAGGCGACGCGGATGGCGGGGGCATGACAGCGGGCATGGGTGGTGCAGAGTACGCCTGGGGAGGCGCGCCGAAAACAGCGCCGGTCGCATCGGGCGCCGGAGGGGCGACGCTGTTCTCGCTGGCGCCCATGAGCGCCTTGTGGGCCTCGAGTTGCGCACGAAGCTCTTCCTCTGTGAGCGGGCGGTTGTCGAGCTTGGGTCGCTTGGACTGAGGCTGGGTAATGGTCCCGGGATTAAGGCCGAGCTCGATCTCTTTGCGTCGCTTGTAGTCTGCTACGTCGGGGGCCGGTATACCCTCCATTCCGAAAATCTCCACCTCGTAGCCATCCCGACCCGGTAATGCGTTCTCTATGCGAGGCAACCTGATCAACATCGGTCAGCCCGGGAGTGATAAGACGGAAGTGTGTGGATACCCACTGGTCAGGCTCGAGTTTGTGAACTTGTTGTATATGCACGGCGAGACCACCTGCAGTATTGAGTCGTCTGGGGCACATGTTGCACTTGAAGTGCTTGGCCTTCTGATGCTGCATTAGAACTAGAGAACCTCATTAACGACGGAGATAGGCCGAGGTCGTCTGTAGCACTGACCCTTCTCATCTTCGAACTCCCGCTCACAATACCAGCACCACGGGCGGATGATCTAGACAGGGTCAGAGGATGTGCTTTGAGACGTAACCGACGTACACACCTGCTTATTCTTCTTCTTTGCCATCTTCAAAACAAGTCGGACGGGGGAAAGGGCGACGAGCGGCGGTGTGGACGAGGGAAAGTTGGCAGCGCGCTCAGGGCCTCGCAGTCTGCCGAGCGGGGTATCAATTCTCGGCAAGTAGCGGTGGCACAGTGGCTGCAGACCCCAGGGCGTTGTGCGCAACATCCAGGGGCACGCACCTACCAGCCCCAAGGCACTTCAGAATATACAATGATCATTGGTGTCCCACACCATCCTCATCTTTCTCTCTCACCACCACTTTCATTCCTAGTGACATCAGCGATCTTCAGACGACTCGGCTTGCGACTGCGCAGAACAAGATGATATCCAACTCCTTCCCGGAGTACATATTCATCCGCATATGCATCATAGCCCTCCGCGCTATTGCGCCGCTGAGTCTCATATACACTGTTGCAAGCTGGTACGAAGGACGACTCCTCCACTCTAGGTGGTTGGGGCTGTACGCACTTGCGGAGGCATGCTTCTATCTACTCGTGTACCTTCCAAGGTCGTTCTTACTCCAGAAAGTGAGCCGCTTTGGTCTTCGTGGATTGCGGCTTACGCCGCACCGTTGGCTTCTTCGTCCCATGAGCTGACATCCTCCTTTCAGGCCGCGACACATCCACCTCCATTGACCCGCAAAGAACGCGAGGCCCTCTTCGCACGATGCTTCATCTACATTGCGAAGATGAATATGGCTACCGGCTGGTTCTTCAATAGCGAAGCCTCTCTCATCAAGCGCGATAATATCAAAGAATGGCTGCTGTGGGCTCTCTTCGGTTGCAACCTCGATGGTTTACGCGAGGAGTATATCGACGAAATCGAGGGTTATATCAGGAGGCTTGAGGCGTATATGGGGAATAAGTTCGATGACGGTTGGAGTGCAACCGCCAAGTGTATGCGTCTGACTTTGGACCCTGTCATCATGCTACATCGACCGCTACTCTGGTATACGGTGAGCACATACCACTCATTGATTCGGTGCAAATCTACCAGTCCAAGCGTCTGACCGCTCAGACGCTTGGACGGGCACCGGGTCGATATTTTGTGTTCAACGCATGTTGACTATGTGAAGATCGTAGGACTGGTTGATACCCTGACATGTGTGCAACTGGCCCACGCCGGTTTCACTCATTGTGACGCCCGTAACCCGTTTCGATGTTTCCCGCCTCGCCCATGGTCGCTACTTTCGGAGCGGACACCAGAACCGGCACTCTCGTATTGGTACCGTCCACATCGTTCGAGAACGAAGCAGCCTGTCGTCTTCCTCCACGGCATCGGGGTATGCATGTCTAGCATGTACGTGCTTGTTGTACTAATATCATTCGGTGTAGATCGGACTCTGGCCATACGTCCCGTTCCTTCGCGAGTTTGCTACGTCAGAACCCGACGTGGGCATTATCGCCATCGAGAACCTTGCCATCAGCATGCGCATATCTTCACCACCCCTCGACCGTCAACGCATGCTCGCCGCTCTCACGCGCATCTTACACCATCACCACATCGACACGTTCGTACTCGCTGCACACTCCTACGGCACCGTCCTCTCCGCGCACATTCTCCGTGACTCCGCTCTCTCCTCACGTGTCTGTGCTACGCTTCTGATCGACCCAATCCCCTTCCTCCTCTACCTTCCACCGGTCGCGTATAACTTCGTGTATCGCACTCCACGCTCCGCGAGCGAGTGGCAGCTTTGGTACTTCGCGAGCCGTGACCCTGACATCGCGCGCGCCCTCTCGCGCCACTTTTTCTGGGCGGAGAACGTCCTTTGGAAGGAGGACCTCGCAGGAAAGGACTCTGCGGTTATTCTCTGTGGCGAGGACCAGATCGTTGACTCTGCGGAGGTACGTCGCTACCTCACTGGCACGGATGATGTCAGCTTCCGGTGGCAAAGCAATGGTTTAGAGGTTCTCTATTACCCTACATTGGACCACTCGAACCAATTCGACTGCGAGGAATATAGACGGCCAATGATTGAAGTATTGTCGAGGTTTGTCAACAATAGACAATCCAAAGACAAGGATGCTTAGCGCCGATACCATATATAAACACCTGGTCTATTGATAGCAATCTACCACACCGTGCACGCCCGTAGAGTAATCCATGACAGCGTAGTCGTTTCAGTGCGGACGAACCGGATGCGTGCGAGGAACGATCCGCGGAATTCTCTACGTGTACAGAACAGGTTCGTCATCAGGTGTCACGATGAGGGATCTCAGCCTAGATACAAGGCAACCTACTAGTGGGACCATGACGCTATTATCCAGCCTTCCGGGACTCTTGGCTTCTCTGTATGTTGACTGTGGGTCGAAGCCCTGATGCGAGATCGCGGGGCAAGATGTGGCGGACAGAGTCACTTACGACAAGAGGAGTAGTCGTTTGTATATCTGCGGTTGATTATATGGGGTGTCGCATGCTTGCCAGTGACGAGAGGTACTCAGCCACACTGCATATCTCTAGTGTTGGCAAACAGTTCAACGAGAAGTGTGATATTATGAACAGCAAGTCGTTATGTTTAGCACGGCGCGTAGAGCACACGACGGGAGTTTTGTATCGACGCAACAACTGTTCCGAGTCGATATACATGTAGTGGACGACGATTCGAGCGCATGTGCAAGATTATCCTATCGATGAGGCTGCTGCTGAAGATTATGTATGAGTTGCCCGGCAGCTTCCATCGCTCAGTGAAGAGAGACATAAGAGCAAAATCGATTTTCCTTGGGTATGCATCCCCAGACTATCATTCGCGCCAATCTCGCGATCAATATCCCAAGCCCAACGCCACGAGCCAATGCATGTCCCTTGTGGCACTGAGTAGATCAGCTTCGGATATAGCTTAGCAGACTGAAAGAGTCGCGCTCTCGACATTGCTACGACATGCAGTAATGTCAGGTAATCATGCATAGGGCTGCATGCTCCTCGCGGCTGGCCCGGAGTTAAGCACCGTAGACGAGTAATTCGTTGGCTTGCTTGTTTCGGGACGCTTGAGAGCAGAGCCCATTTATGATAGAGAGTCTGAGAGGATAATGATACACACCAGAAACATGTAACTCCATTAGTCTTTTGATCCTCAGAAGACCTGGCCTTGTTTCAATCCCACGAGTATACGTCTCAAGGAATGGTCAATGAAGATTGGCGGGGAGTTCGCCAAGTACTCACAGCCGACGAGCTCGAGGAGACGGAGTGCCCGTACAACGTATAGGTGGTGTGGGATATGTCGATGCATCTATGGTGGGCTTGTCAAACAATATGCTCTTCTGGCGGGATTGTAGTAATGCGCACCTCACGGTACCATCGGCGGCGGGCAGAGCTGGAGTAGGGGTGCCACCGTGGTGACTCTGTTGTCCGCAAGGCAAAGGCTTTAGGCATGTTCGAGTGTGTCGAGAGGAGCTCTTTGGGATGAGGGAGGGCCCCGTAGCCAACGGCATTTATACTCCACTCGATACGCCCGTAGAACGGGGTTCATACGTGGGTTGGCCTCGAGGTAGCGCTTCGGGTCTGCGACACGCCGCAAATCGTGCCCGCTTGCATTGGGAGCATGGGAAAGACTGCACGTACGTACAGTAGCAACAAGATCCTAGACCACAGCAAGGCTTCTCGAAAGGGTTCAGGAAACGTAAAGATAACACAGTCTCAAATACGTACCAGGTTTCGGTCTTTGAGGTGTTTTGGCTGAGAAAAGATTGCAGAGTCAGCAATCTATACACTTTGTAGCAGCGGCAGACCTGTGGGCATGTGGGGCGAGTGTATGTCGCACCATCGTCGAATTATGCTGAATATCATGCGCTGACTGAAGGGGATAGTGGATAGGTGTCCAGTACTTCCAGAAAACTTGGATTGCTTTGATGTAGCTGTCAGGGATGCCCGCACATTTGTATGTATTCACGACACCCTAGGAGCTACCGGCTAAGGAGGCGAAGGAAAAACAGGGGAGCAATTCGGACGAAGATGGGTCACCAGATGCATGCAGTGCGGAGATGGTGCATGATGATGATGGGCGTCGAAAATTTTATCCAGGGATATGTGGACCTGCCTAAGAATTGAGTAATAAACGGAATACGTAAAATCATGACTCGCCGACGCACCTTGACCACAGTGGTCTTTGTTCGGATCCGTGCTGTCCATAGCAATATCAGCTGAGCCATAAAAATGCAAGTCCAAGAAGAGCTCCGAGTGCTTGCCTTCATGCATTACCAAGTCCCTCCCCGGAGACCACCGCCTCCTCCTCGAAGCGTAGTCCGAGCACCTGTTCGCAGGAAGGCATTAACAATACACTGCCGGGCATCACACAGTGCAACACGAACCTACTTCATAGCCCAAGACAACGTATCTGCTGCAGATGTTAATTCATAAGCAACTTACAAGAAGTCAACACGCCATGTGCAACTCAGTATCCTGCGCGATACTACCACCCACGTGGATGCTTTCAGAACACGTGCTCCATCGCACCGGTATCCTGAAAATTTTATGCGGCCTGCAGCTCCTCTTATTACCAGCGCATGCGAGAACGCTGTACACGTACCCAGTACCTGTAATCTGTAATCTCGCACGCGTCGCGGGACCACTAGAGCGCGTGCTGCTTCTAGCACCAGATTCTACCTACACGCGCACCTCTACTGACTCGTCCAATGACGAAAGAGATTTTCCGGTTGGAAAGTGAGATGTCAGATGCCCTCGAGCTCCTGGCACGGACTTCGGGCAGCACCTATTACCGGCATGGCGCAGGCAAAGTTATCATAGAAGCGTCCCCCTTTGAAGCATTTGAAGGAAGGTGCACCGACGCCTCGCAAGTACTTGCAGCACGCATGGAATCGTTGGCTGAGGACATCCAAGCATATCAGACGGTACGCACAGAGAGTCTAGAGAGACCAGGACACCACATCCTAGTAGCCACTGCCCAACAACAGGGCAGTCATGTGACATTTGGCCTTCGGATTTCTGCAATGAACAGAGTTGGCTCAGCAATGCATCGGGAATGCGAGTGAGAATATCATAGACTGGATCGGTCGATCCCTCTAGAATACAAACCGTGGGGATAGCACGGATAACGCAGTTTTTGAACCAGTCATTCCCGTTTAACGTCGTGCCAATAGTATCACTCCTGATTCGACCTTACGGGATGAGTTAGCAGTGAGATGGTGAGAACACCAAGAGTAAGTCCATGCAAGTAGCTACTTGCGCATACATTGTCGCAGAATGAAAACATAATTAGGGCGACGGAGACGATCTCCCTGACGCATATGCAGAATAAGTTATGTGCGGTGTGGCACACATCGAGGCAGTCACGACTATGCAACACCCGACCTAATATGCGATATGTGCCGCCTTGCCCTCCCATTCGCTCCAATTTTCCAAGAGGCCCTCAACAATGAAATGTGCAACGTCTTCCCGCGAGACCGTATACCCATCTCCAAGCTCGCAGTCCTTGACCCTGTACGGCGCCTTCCCCGCCTTCGGCTTATCAGCCTTGCATGACCCGCTCGTCAGTAGTGCGGGTCGGACCGCAACGACATGCTTGAGCTCGCCCTCCGCGGGCACGCCCGGCGTGGAAGTCCAGGTCTCGGGGAGAACCTCGCGCGGGGGCTCTTTCTCTCTCCAGCCCCAGCCAGCACAATGAGCGATGATGCGTTCCATCGCGAGTTTGTCGACGTGTGGTGAGCGTAGAAAGTAGCCATAGAACGGCTTGAGCAGTAACGGTAGCTCAGCGTGGGCCGCGTGTGTAATCCCAATGGAAGATATGATCACGAAGCGGGGTTGTGCAGTAGGGTCGCGCAAGGTCGTGGGCATGGTGGCAAACGTGTTGAGGAGGGACCGAGAGCAAAGATCTTGCGGAGTGATGACGAAGCCCTTCGTCACATTGAACGAGGGCATGCCGCCTAATAGGTTGGTTGGTCGGTTGAGCTCGAACCGTTATATCGCGCAACAGCAAGTCACCTACCGAGGGTGAAGAGGACCAAGTCGATGGCACCGCCCTTGAACTCAAGAGCAGACTCCCAGCCACGTTTCACGTCCTCCACTTTGAGTGCATCGCCCTTGATAATACGCGCGTGGCCGGAACGAATGTACGGCTGAATTTGCTCATCTTTATCGAAGATAGATGGCGAACGCAGGAGGAATGTCACAGTCGCGCCCTTGGCTGGAATAGATGCCAGAATCAGTATGCCGTGAATAGGAGTAACGAACAGCGCGAACAGACCTAGTAAACGGCGCGCTGCGTGGTATCCGATGTTGCGAGATGCACCAATGGCGTAGACGTTCATGCTGTGATAGCAGGTGAGTGGGAATAGCAGACAGGGGAGAGTCAGTACACAGTACAGAGGATGAGTATTTCCATGAGCAACCTTTATACGCAACCTAGATCGGAGCGCGCAATGGTGGTCAACCTCTCACTGCACTAGCCGAGCCGTTGCGTGCGCGAGCGAAGTTCGGCGTGAGCAAGCCGCAGTAGACTCGCCGCGGGTCGTGTTGCGCATTTGACTTGAGCCGCTGTCAACTAGTGCGATGACCCGATCGCCGGCCACAGCAATAGTCATGTAGCGCGCGCGTCGTGCGGACGAACACGTATCCCGCCTGCGCTATTGTATGCTGGTAGCGCTGCGGCATTGCACTGCATCAGTCTGCATGTCAGTCGCGTACAAGATCTCCAGGAACATGAAGAGACAGTGTCCTCCACATCAAGGCCGAAGCGGTTGGGCGTAGCGCACGAACTTGGATCAGCGCAGTATCGGAATGAAACACACGCGAGGGGCATTGTCGTCGCCGCATGCTCAGGACGACGTATACGTACATTTCAATAGGCAGACGCTTCATCATACTCCGACTAACGGAGAATTCGTCCACGAATGCCATTCTCAAACGACTGAACTTGGGCGTGTGTCAAATTGTGGATAGCTCTACAACGACATCGGTGAACACGTTCTAATGGTGAGCCTCCTTTGCAATCTGCGCCGCATATGGGTTGCGCGGGTCGTTACGCCAAGTCTCGGCTGCGGGCAATGCGTATGAGGAGATACGTGGCAAGGTACAAACGGAAGGGGACGTACACCTCACACCCATGTCCTGCGCCTTCGAAACAAGGTAGAAAGTGATTGAACTTGCGGCGATGAAGGGCCACATAGGCCTGAGGACCTAAAGGTAGAACTGTCAGAGGGTGATAGAGTATGTAGGACGGGTGGACGTGCAGGCGTTGGCCACTTGCGAAGACCCAGGAAGCTCATTGTGCAATCTAGACTGATAGAATCCAGAGGTCAGAGATGCACTGGGCAGAACAACACACTTGTCAACGCACCGGACGAGGTGGAAGAGCAAGTGGGATGAAGAGAAGGAAGGATTGAACGGCGTTCGGGCCAACTCGGGCGTTACACTTGGGGTTATACTTTCCTCATCTTTAGTCGGACCAGAAATGATACAACTCATGTAAATACAGTATAGTATAATTCAGTGAGTTATATTACCTACTGATCGCAGCGCTGCCTGCCCGCCTTGTTCCCTCGCTGTGCGCAGGCTCACGCTCGTCCTACCGAGTTGTCTGACGTCTCTACTTCCGTGTGTGGTCTGCTCTGTTCTGTACTTCTGCAAGCTGGGCTGATACTAGTGCGAAGATTTGTCGCCGCCCATCCCGAGTGCCGTCCAGCACCGAGTCCCTTGACGCGAGCAAACGTCCACAAGATCTTACAGGACGTCGGCGCCGTCGTGTATTACGCACCTGGAAACGGAGGAGACACTCCATGGCTACACCAGTGGCCGCATTGTCAGCGCCTGCAGTGAGTGCGAGCAATACCATGTTTGTAGCATCACAAGGGAATGATCACAAGCCTATTCCTAGTGGAGGCAGTTCACGTTCTTTGACGTGGTGCCCGTGAAGGATGCCCATGACCTCGCCAGTACCCCAGAGATATTCAAGGTATGTGTAGGTACTCCGCTGGTGCGTATGATACTCACGCGCGTGGTGCCCAGAAAACACCTGAAATATCCACAATTATCGCGTCCTCCACTGGTCCCTTGGTCGCAGATATCCATGGCAGCATCTACAGACTCGGTCGTGATTTCGAGATCACACAGAGCTGGGTTGCGCATACAGGTGGTCGGGTCACGCATATGGTCGAACGGAAGGGGGTCCTTGTCACCCTCGGGGTACGCAGGTCCACTTGTTTGCCTATATGCGTCTGTTGACATTGTTCAAGGAGGAGGAGTCCGTGAGGCACCCCTTGCTGAAGGTATGGAACCTTGACCTTACCGACAAGAAGACGGGTGCACCCGTTCTGCTTCGTTCAACGAAATTACAGAGCGGTAGCCGGCCACACCCTGTATGCCAATCGTATTCCCGCGCTTTCATGTCACTTACATCTCCCAGGTCTCAACGATTGCGGTTACAGCTAATCTGTCCTACCTTGCTGTCGGCCTCGCAGACGGAGCAGTCCTTCTCTATCGACACCTCGATCAATCCATCTTCTCTGGCTCAACCTCCCTCACCGCACTACCCAAGCCGCGTACTGTCCACGAATCTCCCAATGAACCCGTCACTGGGCTGGGCTTCCGCGAGCCTGACGAGGAGATACCAAACGTCTACCTCTTCATTGTTACCCTCAACCGCGTGCTCGCATACCAGGTATCGGGAAAAGGCAGCGGTGCAACGCCAACCGTTGTGAGTGAAGCTGGATGCGGGTTGGGATGTGCCACAATGGATAGGTTTACAAGGAACATGATTGTAGCTAAAGATGAGGCGATCTACGTCTGCGGAACAGACAATCGCGGGTCGTCATACGCATACGAAGGTAATAGGTTTGTGCCCTAATAAGGAACGTTGCATGCTAATATACGTTGTCAGGCCCAAAGGCATCTGTGCACACCCACAGGAATTACCTGGTCATCGTATCCCCTCCAATCGTACCATCAGCAACTTCTCCCTCTGCGACCGTGCGTAACTTTGCTGCGCGGGCCCATTACGCGGCGGATACAGACATCACGAAGGTTGCGGTCTTCGACCTCGAGAACAAGCATGTTGCATTCAGCGGCACATTTAACGAAGGTGTCCGCGAAGTAATCCCCGCGTTCGACAAGCTCTACGTACTCTCCAACGACGGCGTGGTATGTGATTGGGTACCAATGTTGGCACAACTAGCTGGCTGATCCAGCGTAGCTGTCATGTTTGGAGGAAAAGCCGACGTCCGTGAAGCTAGACATGCTCTATCGCAAGGGCCTCTACCCTACCGCGTTAAACCTCGCGAAGAGTCAGCAGCTCGACGACTCTAGTGTCGCAGACATACATCGCCAGTACGGCGACCACTTGTATGATAAGGGAGATTACGATGGCGCAATGCAGCAGTTCATGAAGACCATTGGACATGTGCAGGCGAGCTATGTCATTAGGAAGGTGAGTCGTTGTTTTGTTTAGCACGCGGCGGCTCATCAATGACTACAGTTCCTCGATGCTCAACGGATACACAACTTAGTCACATATCTCCAAGAATTGCATGCGCAGGGTCGCGCCAACGCAGACCACACCACACTCCTCTTGAACACGTACACGAAACTGAAGGATGTTTCGCGTTTAGACAGTTTCATTAAGCGCGAGGCTGCGCGTGAGACAGACGAACTACCTTTCGATCTTGACACCGCCATCCGCGTATGTCGCCAGGCGGGGTACTTCGAGCATGCATCCTACCTGGCGAAGAAGTATGAGCGACATGAAGACTATTTAAGGATTCAGATTGAGGACGCAGGCAAGCACAGAGATGCTCTGTTGTATCTCCGGAAGCTTGGAACGGAGGCGGTAGGTGTCGCAGTCATTGTTGCGCGTCTGGTGCTTACCAGGAATACGTTGTAGGCAGAGGCAAATCTCGCGCGATATGGCCGGGCCATGCTCAACAGCTTGCCAGAGGAGACAACACAACTGTTGATCGACATCTGCACGAGCCTCGTACCACTGACGTTTGAAGATGACGAAGAGCGCACCCCACCGACTCGCCAAGCGAGTACCAACGGGGCGTCGTACCTTTCCTATCTTGCGTTGAATCGGTCGTCGACTCCAGCCCAGACCTCGGAACATCCTCTCCCTTCGTCCGCTTCAACAATGACTGCGCGTCCTGCTGTCCTCACTGGACGTGAGTCTGTGCCTGAGACATCGAGGTCGTCCACACCCCCACCGTTGACTCCTACGGTGTCGTTTCCCGCCAGGACGCGCAGCATCAAACGGCCTTCCCCGCGCTTGTACTTTGCACACTTCATCGACCATCGAGAGTATTTTGTCCGATTTCTTGAGGCTGTGGCTCTCAAGCGGTGGGGCCAGAGCGTTGAAGTAGCTATGACGCCCGCCCAAGCTGCACTAGATCCGAATGCAGACGAGGGGGTCGAGAGGCAGGATCAGGCCGCTGTGTGGAACACATTGCTGGAACTCTATCTAGGACAAGAGCAAGAGGAAGGGGTAGAGAAAGCACTGCGTATATTGAAGAGCAAGGATATTCCCTACGACCCGACACACGCACTGATTCTATGCTCGACGCGGTCTTTCGCTCCCGGGTTAGTCCTTCTATGGGAAAATGCAGGCATGCATGAAGACGTTGTTCGACATTGGATGGATGCACACCGTAGTGGAGATCCAATGGCCTCTGCGAAGGTCGTCCAGGCGCTCGACACATATGGCAGTGAACACCCAGGATTGTACCCGCTAGTCTTGCGCTTCTTGACATCGTCGAACGAGCTTCTCTCCCGCCACATAGCGGACCTGCAGCGGGTGCTGAAGGTCGTGGAGGAGAGCAATATCATGCAGCCGTTGAGTGTTGTACAGGTATTGAGTCGTAACGGGGTAACTACTGTGGGCCTCGTTAAGGAGTGGTTGATGACGAGGATCAGGCAGGCCCATGAGGAAGTGCGGACAGTAAGTATTATCGTCATTGGGGAAAAGATGCGTATACTTAGTTGTCGGTCGCAGGACCAGCAGCTCATCGATTCCTACCGTGCCGAGACTCAGGCCAAGCTACAACAAGTCGAGGAACTGTCGGACCCTGAACATCCTCGCGTCTTTCATGTCACACAGTGCGCTGCGTGCGGTGTACAGCTTGATCTTCCGAGTGTGCATTTCATGTGCAACCACAGCTACCATCAGCGGTATGTTTTCTTCCTCTGTGCTACACTCCCGCCTGCTTATATTACCAATCTTCGCGCGGCGTAGTTGCCTCGGTGAACATGAGTCTGAGTGCCCCAATTGTGCACGATCGCACGGTATTATCAGGGAAATCAGACGGAACAACGAGAGACTCGCAGATCAACACGATCTATTCCTGCAGGAAGTCCGGGAAAGCGGATTCTCTGCGCTTGCAGCTGGCTTTGGACGCGGCTCGCTCAACGCTGCAAGGCTCGAGGATGTCGGCGCGTAGGTTCTTCACATTCTGTACTTGTTATATCCGTCTGGTCTCCGTCAATGCATCTCTTCATTATGATGGAACCGGAGGGCCTACTTGCCGCAGAAGAGACAATAGACGTTGAAGCCAATGCGTTGTTATCACCATCTCAACGAGGCATAGCGCAGGACTTCGGAACGAAGTCCCAACTTGCAGCCTGCTCATTGGTCCTGGGCTGCTCTGATCGTCCGGAGAAACGGTATGTAGTCTACTTTGCTTCCGTCTAGTTGGTTCCGCTCTGATACACGCGCCGAGGCACGCTATGTACAGCGGAGACGAGTGGCACAAGCAGATGGCGAGCGATCGCTCTGCGATCTGAGATCTCTGAATCTACGATCCACGACAAAGCATCGCAGTGGCACACTAGATCGCATGGCGTCCTCGCTGCGGGAGCGACCGACGGGAGTGGGACAAAGCAAGTTGTTTCCAGGCGTCAATTGCGCTCCTTGTCGCTTTGTCCCGCCCTCGCCGCTCTGCCATGTTTCTACGCTTAAAAGAGCGACACGATGCGCCACTCTGTCTTCAACGATCTGTCCTCTTTGAGTCTGCATCCCGGTTGCCTGCTTTCAGGAACCCTGCGCTTCGCATACTGCACGCTCGAAATCACGCGCTTGGAACGACGTCCTCGCCAGAATGACCATTTATCGACCTCGTAGGCAGCTGTCGAAGATCTTTAGCGCGGTTGCCTCCTTCGCACAGAATCGCTCCCGTTCCCGTTCTGGATCCCCCGGACAAGACGATGATGCGAGCGGGTTTGAAAGCGGATGGTGCACCGACACCTCTGATGAGCCTGCCTCCACCAGCGTCCATACTGGGCCCGTAGACCTTCCTCCCGCCGCCAAGTCTCACACGCCCACACCACGTCACTCGCCGCCCCAGTCTCCCTCACGCTTACCTTCGCAGCCCCGGAGCTCACACTCCCAGGTCGCTCCCATTGCGGGGACCACTCCGCGCATGCAGTCCAGGTCTCGGTCACGTTCGCAGCCGTGCTATGATCCAGAAGGCTCGGACGCTGACGCGGAGGGGGAAGCGGACGCAGATGCGGAGGCGTCTGACGCGAAGGCGTCTTCCGCTCGGTCGCAATCCCACTCGCGATCAAGCGCAAGCCCTGTGGCCGCTCCTGCTGAACAGGAACGGTGGGAGACGGATGGAAGGCGAGTGTGGAGGGTATCAGCAGCGAATAGGTACGCGATTACTTTCGCGGGGTCGTATGCGTAACTCATCATCGCGTGTAGCCCCGTCCCAGCGCGCAGCCCTTCTCCACCGTACATCCCCCCCTCTGCATGTACCGCTGGTCGCCGAACAGGTTCGGCGAGCCGCAGGACGTCGCCCAACCACCGCTTCTCGCCGTATGAGAAATCGGCGGTTCTAGCGTCACATCGAGAGTCCTCGGCATCTCCGGGCCCCTCTGCGCGCCCTATCTCTCGAACTCCTCGTCGAAGAGCCACCTCTTTCCGCAAGCCAGCGAAATTGCCCCGACGTAGACTTCGCCCTGCGGTGTCCATCGATGATACACCTCGCCGTCCGCTGCCTGTTGAAGGAAAACCTCATCGTCCACCGCCTGTTAATGACGAAACTCATCGTCCGCTGCCTGTTGATGATGAGCTTCATCGTCCACACCCTGTTGATGATAAACTCGTATCTGCCCGCCCTGTTGGTGATGAAATCGTATCTTCACTCCTCCCTCGCGCCAGCCGCCTACGTGCAGCTCGAACCCTGCAAACTTACCTGGAGCACGAAAACACGGGCGAGAGCGAAGGGAATGGTACGGACGACGAGTTCGTCCCTTCACATCACCGTTCCGACCGCCAGCGGCGATACCACCCATACTCTCACTCACGCGCCTCTGGTTCGCCCGCAGCTGGCCCGTCGCAGCCACGTCGGCACTCGCCCGCGCTCTCGGACGGCTCTGAGTCGAGTTTGTCGTCCGTTCCTTCCTCATCGCCTACTCGAGCAAACGCTCCTCGCGCACGAAATAAGCAAATCAGGATCAGCGAAGAGGAATATCGGCTGCTGGAGAAGGAGTTCCATGATGGCACATCGAAGGCTTGCCCCGTCGGATGCGGGTACGTGCAGAAGAAGCGTCGCGTGCCGGACATGCGCCGCCATATGGAATCGCACCGGTACGAGGTCAGCCACGAGAAATGGGTATGCTGTGGAGTGCCGATTGAGGACGCTTGGAAGTATTCGGATTTGAAGAATCCTGAGAGACTGCCGAGGAGAATGTTCAATGGGAAGATGATGGTCGGTGGATGCTTCAAGGGTTTCAGCCGACGTGACGCACTCAAGCGGCATATCAGGAACCAGAACAGCGACTGTGTGGGGGAGGGAGGCCTTCAGGTCTTGCTCAGTGCATCAAGGGCAGAGGAGTAGGTCTGTCCTCACGGTGGAAGGAGCCCTCGCAGTGCGAGGACGTAACATGGACGATTTCACGACTCGTTCTTCACAGTACATCTCTCGCGTGCGATCATATATATTCGCACAATATCAATATTCTGTAGCTCGTAGTCTATTTTCGCATTTGAAACATAGCTTCTCGATGTCCTTCGGTTTGCTCTTCTATCGTGGTGCACGGCACCTTAAAGCCATCGTCAACGTGCGTTTCCCGGCGATGAGCATTCAAATATCTGCCCAATCATGAACGACAGACGAAACACGAACCAAGAGCAGCTGGTCACTCGGAGGGACGGTGACTTGTCCTGGGCAAACGAGCGCCGGACGCGGGAAGACCGTCGCCGGTCGAGCCTGACTCGAGCTTCGTCTGTCTACAACCTCGACGTACCTAACTTATTCCACCCTCTCCGGCCGTGTACATACTCTCATCCACCGCGGTTCATCTTCACATTCGCTTCCAGGCGCCCTCGCGACGTAGTTGCGCGATCCTTTTCAGTCGCTGTAGCTATGAGCGGTACGCATCGTCCCCGTTCGCCCGCACCCCTACGAAACTGACAGCCATCGCCAGTGAGCGTCGTGTTGGGAACGCAGTGGGGAGACGAGGGAAAAGGGAAGCTCGTTGACATCCTCGCTGCAGATGCCGACATTTGCGCACGCTGCGCAGGCGGGAACAACGCCGGCCATACCATCGTCGTGCCTATGGGTCCGGAGAACGTACCCACTCATTTTGCGTTCCACCTCCTCCCTAGTGGTACTTTGTGCGATACCCTTCCTCATAGTTCTGATACTGATTCATACCAGGTCTTGTGAACCCGAAGTGCACTGGATTAATTGGCAATGGTGTCGTTATCCATCTGCCGTCTTTCTTCGAGGAGCTAGATGCATTACAGGCGCAAGGTAGGTCTCATTTCATTCCTGACGCATGCATTGTATACAGAATCGCTGATGTGTCTAGGTCTCGACTGCACCGGTCGATTATTCGTTTCCGATCGCGCTCACCTCGTCTTCGATTTTCACCAAATCGTCGATGGCCTCAAGGAGGTTGAGTTAGGTGGCAAGAGGTGAGTGTCCGTCCTCTTGCAGACAGTATGCCCCCGCAGAACATATGCGACCTAGCATCGGTACCACCAAGAAGGGTATTGGCCCAGCGTATTCCGGCAAGGCCTCCCGCTCTGGACTTCGTGTCCACCACCTCTTCGATCACGAAACCTTTGCCACGAAGTTCCGCAAGGTTGTCGAGGGCCGCTTCAAGCGTTATGGCCACTTCGAGTACGACACGGAAGGTGAAATCATTCGTTACAAGGTGTGCTGCACGAGATCACTCTCGCTACGTGCTTTTCCTTGTCTGTGCTCACGTTCCGTCGTGCTCAGAGCCTCGCAGAGCGATTGCGTCCCTACGTAATCGATAGCGTTACCTACATACATCGCGCGCTCGCTGATGGCAAGCGGGTTCTGGTTGAAGGCGCAAACGCGCTGATGCTTGACATCGACTTTGGCACGTATCCCTTTGTCACATCTTCGTCGACGACCGTCGGTGGTGTATGTACCGGTCTCGGTATCCCGCCCAAGAAGATCGGGACTATAATTGGCGTCATGAAGGCATATACAACGCGTGTCGGTGGCGGTCCCTTCCCTTCCGAACAGTTGAATGTACGTGCGCTGTCTTGTTCCTCGGATACACCTGTTTACTCCTGTGCTGGCATTTCAAGGATACTGGTGTGCACCTTCAAGAGGTCGGACGCGAATGGGGTGTCACAACGGGTCGGAGGCGCCGCTGCGGCTGGCTTGACCTTGTCGTCATGAAGCATTCATGCTTGATCAATGGCTACGACGTACTGAACCTTACCAAACTCGACGTGCTGGATGACCTTGCGGAGATCAAAGTTGCCGTCAAGTACATGCTGGATGGAAAAGAGCTAATCGGATTCCCTGGTATGTGTGCTTGTCTTTCTTCACTATCATGCCCGGATACTCAAATAACATGTACAGCGGACCTCGAAGTCCTCGCGAAAGTCGATGTCGTCTATGCTGTCCTACCAGGATGGAGGGAGTCGATTGTGTCGACAAAGACATATAGCGAACTCCCGGAGAATTGCAAGAAGTACATTGTCTTCATCGAGGAGTTTCTAGGTGTGCCGATAGAGTGGATTGGTGTTGGGCCTGGGCGGGAAAGCATGCTGAAGAAGGAAGTCAAATAGTGTAATGTACATGGTAGTGTACATCAGCCAAAAGTGCTTGTTGTCATAGGTTACTCTGAGTGCATTGGGGTGAGACACGGAGTTCAAGCATCCAGTGCGCTCGTGTGCACTGGTGCTGCTGGCTTAGTTTCTCTGCTCTATGCGTGGAGCCCCCTCGCTGGTCGTCGCTCGGGCGCACCCTCCGCAGGTCGCCCCCTAGTTCACCTGACGCCTCGCTCCGTCGTATCCCCTCGTTCGATCGTAACCCCTCGTTTGGTCGTCCCCTCGCTGTCGTCCGGTCGACCGGTTGTCTACTTGTTCATTTGTCCCCTCGCTTGGTGGACCGCGTTGATACAACCCCCGCGTTTTCGGTCGCGGAATCTACTCAACCTACATGGAAGATCGCTCGAATCGCAGTTGTGCACCGAAGACAATAACCGCGACTCGCTGGCGGTAGGCGCTACACCTGCGGCGGCGACTACAAACTCTCGCGACAGCGACTGCCGACCACTGTGGGGAACATCGCGCTCACTCCGATAGAACTGGTAATCGGCACACCCAGTGCCCGACCCGCGACTGCGACCGGACCGTCCGTCTTTGCGACTCCGTTCGCGAATCGCGCTCGGCATCCTACATCGCGCCTTACGATATCCCCTGCCGTGACCAGGTGGTGACGGTAGGAACCCTCGGGACATTGGGAAGGATCGGATTAGGAGCGGCCAATCAACGAGGGAGTTCGTGACCTTATCAGGGAGAGCCTCGACTAGTCTGCCCGACGTGGTTACCCGAAGATCCGGATTGATGCAGCGCGACGGCAGGAGGCCCACTTTGGGTGACATCAGGAGTCGACCCGCCGGTTCACCCACTTGTCCCGATTTGCTGAAGACCATACGGTTGTGGCTCGCGGGCCTCTGGAACGGTCGGATAATGCAGGAAGAGACCGGGAGGAGAAGGGTTTCATTCAGGTGTCAGTCGGGTTGGCTCGGAACGTAGCAGTAGGGCTTTTGTATATAAACTGCTCGTTACGGTGCAGAGCATCAAGCATTCGTACCCCACGAATCTAGCATCTCAATCGCAACTGCGCTCTGCGACTTGCCAGCGTCCCGGCAATCTTGCGACCTCGCGTAACCACTTGCGACTGCATTTGCGAGCATCGCGACTTAACCCTCTCTCTGCGCGTTTGGACCGAGCCTTTGACTCTCTCGCCTTGCGTCCTCAGAGGATCACGGAGCTGTGACCTCGTTTAACCTTTCTTAGGGTTAGGTTAGGTGGTTTTGCACAAAACACTACGCTACGTTAGTGCGTTACCGTTGAACCTGTTGAGGCTCTCTTCACCGCTCAGGACGACGGGCGGACTTGGGGAGTACCGCCTTGACCGTTTCGGCTTATATGCCTCATCAGGTCCCTAGGTGTTAGTCACTTTCGACTAGTAATACGCTTACAAACCGGGGCCCGGAGGGCCCCGCTGAGTAAATCAGTCTTGCAAATGTGAGTAATGCCGTCCGCTGCCGAGCGGAGGTGCGCGCGTGCCGAGTCTTCCCCTGAGAATTTTCCCATGCAATCGCGGCTTCTGGCCGAGTTCACCGAAATCTAAAAACAGCGTGAGACAAAGTGCCTTATCTCGCGTTACCTCGTGCTTGGTCGCTCCGAGGTTCCTGCGCTGTACCGGACCGTAGCAAGGATCGCTCCGGACTTCCGCCCTGTGACCCACGGGATTAGCCGCAGGACAGGTGACGCAAGGACTCACCGCTAAGTCCAATGCTCTAGACCGCCGACTACTAGACGCAGACTACTAAGCCGCAGAGGCGCCCCAGGTACTAAACGGGTACTAAGACCATTACTAAGCCCAGCTCGCGCCGGGGTGTTCACGATCGGTTCGCCGCGTTTCGCCGAAACGCTCCCACGGGGGTTCGCCCACGAGTTTCGCCAGTAGCCGAAGGCTGCGTCGTACGAGTCAGCCCATTAATATTAGACTGAGTTCGCACCGTTAGTTCGGTTAGGTTCGGTTAGGTTCGGTTAGCGTTAGCTTAGGTTAGCTACGCCAGGCTAGTTAGCCAGAAGAACACAATAACTCTATTAAGAGTAAGACATACGTTAGGTTAAATTAGGTGACTCTGTTATCCTAATATATTCTATGCGAATCCGCGTGTACGGATCAACGTATGCTCTACAAGACAGGTATCTTACTTCTCAGTACTTCCTCGCGCAATCGGAAACGTACCTTCGAAGGGGGTACGCGCCAATCCGTTCTGGCAGGATTCACCACGCCGCACGCCGCCACCCGGGCGGAGGAGGAGGAGAGTGTCGCCGAGGGTTCATGTCTTCATCTGATGAGTCGTCCCTAGTTCGTGAGGGACCGTCAGTATGTAAGAACTCTTCGACAAGAGCAGAGGGCTTAGTTGCATCTGTCATATCAACATCAGCATCAATAGCTTGCGCAACAGGCTCAGGAGCAGACGCAGGGGTACGTACCGTGGTGGCACGGGGTCCCCAGTAATCCTCAAGCTGAGTCTGACCAACCCGCTCATCCAAAGTAGACAGGACGGTTCTTTTCCAAAGACTTGCTAAATCAAATAAGTTCCGAGTGCGTTTCTTCGAAACTAAAAGTCTACGATTCAGTATACTAGTCTTCCTGAGATCATCGGGAAGAGGCCCCTTTGGTATAGGGTAGTGAATTGAAAACTCACCGCGATCGTACCTGTTTAAGTACTCACGCCAGTAACCGAATATTACATCCTGTAGCTGAGAAGCGTTGAAGTAATTCCATGCGGGGTTATATTCTGACTTAAGAACAAGCACCTCCTGGCGCTCGCCTGTAAAAACACGAAGACGGTTCTCCCATCTCTTGTTCAGATTGTCGTTAACCCAGGACATAACCGCCTTTTGCGGGTAACCACGCTTGATATAAAGGGCCGTAAGGCCCCTAATCGCTTCCGAGTAATGTGACCACAAACTACTCAGGGTGGCTAACCGTGACATTTCGCCCACAAATGTCCCCTTCTTAACGTCGAGGGGGTGGGCAGATATCCATGGAATACGTTCCTGGTGGGACTGTATCTTCCTGTAAGGCATGTGTTGCAGTCTCCCTTGAGCATCCTTATACAACATCATGTCTAGGAACGGTTGACTACGTTCCGATACGTTCCACTCTATCGTACAGTTCGCAAACTTGACGAATGCCAAATGGCCTAATGCTTCATGCTCACTGTTCGCATAGACTATTGCTATGCAGTCGTCAATGTATCGTCCGTAAAACGGGACGCAGGGGTTAGATAGAATTCCGCATTCCTCCTCATAATGCAAACCATAGAGGTTCGCAAGATCAGGGGAGTCTGCGACGCCCATAGCAAGGCCGCGCAGCTGCTCATAATATTTCCCTTGGAACTGTGTGATTAGCTTCGTATTGCCAACCTCCAAACATTCGCGAAACAATTGTTGTTCCGCCAACGCATGATCATATTCTCGATCCTCGCGATGCTCCCAATACTCGAGAAGGTAATACTTTTCAGCAATAAGCAATGCCTTCCTCAAATCGATGTTCGGGTAAAACGCGACTACGTCGCCCGTGACAATATAGAATTTACGTCCGGGTTGGAGCCGAAGCTGACTCAATTTTATCGCCAAGTCCTTGGACCCATGTATAATGGCTGGCGCCTTCGCTATGATAGGTTTGAGTACTTTTGAAACATACTTAGCAGCAGGATTCATGACGGCAGAATGACACGGTATGATTGGCCGCATTCCTACAGGAGTCTTATGGATCTTTGGGATCACATAGAACTGAGGGACCTTAAAATCGTCATCCTTGCTCTTCCGCTTATTTGACAGGAAAAACGCGTTGAGCATTTTCCCGCTGGTTTCATGGAGAATAACAAAAGCGTCATTCGCTAATCTCGTCATTGTATGTTCCTTTACCTCCAGTGTAGCGATAGCCAATTCTTTACTAAGACGCTTATAGTCGTTCGTATTGTTCAGCAACTGGAGTGATTTTTCTATGAGCCAGGTTCGCTCGCTCACTGCCAAGCCCAGATTTTTATCCGTAGCTGTTATAACATAATTATTCCGCAACAGATACTCTCGAATGGTTGGGACGTGCGGTGCGAGGCGATTATGCAATAACCGCACATCCTCGTCAGGGACGTTTGCAATCGTTTTGTTGACGAACTGCGTTCCTCTGGCGATTCCCAATTCGATATAGGCACTAAATTCCGGTGGAGCTCGCTTATCCACCTTTTCTACTTTAACTTCATAGTCTGGGTCATAGAATTCATCGTCGCCTTCCAACTCAAAGTGTATCCGCCAGCGCAATCTGCGCACAAAGTCACGCCATGCATCCTTAATAAGCGAGGCTTTAAGCGGTTGATGATACATATAGTTCATTCCGACGCTAAGTTGAAAAGCAATAGTGTCGGGCAAGTATACCCCCGGAGAGCGATGTACATAATATTGGAATCGGGCCGCCTCTACAATCTCGACAGGCGTACGCAATAAAATATAACTAATCTGTTCCGTATAAGGCAATGTCAGTACAAAATCTGGGATAGATCGCGCGTCACCGTACCTGAAAGGAACTGCGTTACAGGGAATTTCACCCCGCCCTTTCAAGACGTCTTCTATTTGCGCGCCTTCCCCTTGCCCTTCCCGTCCTTCTTCGGCCCACTCGAGGAGCTCGTCGAGGCGGAGGATCCCTTGTTCTTTTTGAATTTGAGACCCTTCGGCAAAGATTCGCCGAACTTCGGTAAGAATCTGGACGGCGGCGGGAGATACCGTGGTGGGAGCTCCCATACCTTTGCCGGAGAAGCCTTCTGCGACGTCTTCTTCTTGCCGTCCGGCTTGCCGCCCTGCGACTTCGCCTGAGAAAACGTTAGTCCAAGGGCGTCTGATTTGAGCGGATTTACCCGCCTTTGCGCCGGACTTCTTCTTAGAGGCCGAAGCCCCAGAAGACGCGAGCTGCTTCTTGAGCTCTTGTTTGACCCGCTTCTCGACGAGAGCTTCTATCGACGAAGACGAAGAAGTCGAAGGTGTCGACTTCGTAGCGTCCGACATTTCGACGTCGGCGGATCGGTGCAACTCCTTCTTCTTCTCGAGCTTCTTGTCCTCGGCAGAGAACTTCGATTCGACCAGAAGTCGAACCCTCTCGATGTAGGAGACGGCGTCCTCGAGAACCTGCGCGTATACATTCGCGATGATCGGGTTCTCGGTCCACCCTTCGAGCGTTACGATGACGGAACCGTCCTCTCCGGCGGTCCGCTTATAGTTCGGCACACGACCGCGCTGCGCTAACTGAGTGTGGCGCGCGTCGATGACCCCCTTGAGGGTCGCCTGAACCTTCTCGTAGTCCAGCGCATCCCGAAGAAACTGTGCTTCGTCCCGCTTAGCCGCAATGGCATTATTGAGCAGCGCGTCCATAAATTCTTTATGAGCAGTCGCATAGGACTGTTGGTGCTGGGCACCGGCTGCGTCAGCGGCGTACTCCTTAGCGAGCTGCAAGGGCGGCGCTTTGGAGCGGATGTGCTGGGGGTAGGTACCCCTGTCCTTATGCCCGCAAAGCGACGTGTGTACGCGCTCGGCGTTGCAGATCTTAGTCTGCTTGGTGGCAGCCTCCAGAAGGAGGGGACGGAGGTCGTCTCGGTAATCGCGCGGCACTAGCGCGACTACGTCATCGACGGAGTTCGCGGCCTCCAAGATGGTTTGACGGTGAAGACGAGAAGCGAGACGCTTCTCGTCATCCCCGACCGAAGGCGCGATAGCGGCCAAAGGCGCGCTAGATTCTGCAAGAGGAGATAGAGCGCGGAGGAGGGCGGCAGAAGAAGACATAGCTGTGGAAGAGGAGGGGAGTGGTAAGGTGATAGTAAGGTTAGGTGGTTTTGCACAAAACACTACGCTACGTTAGTGCGTTACCGTTGAACCTGTTGAGGCTCTCTTCACCGCTCAGGACGACGGGCGGACTTGGGGAGTACCGCCTTGACCGTTTCGGCTTATATGCCTCATCAGGTCCCTAGGTGTTAGTCACTTTCGACTAGTAATACGCTTACAAACCGGGGCCCGGAGGGCCCCGCTGAGTAAATCAGTCTTGCAAATGTGAGTAATGCCGTCCGCTGCCGAGCGGAGGTGCGCGCGTGCCGAGTCTTCCCCTGAGAATTTTCCCATGCAATCGCGGCTTCTGGCCGAGTTCACCGAAATCTAAAAACAGCGTGAGACAAAGTGCCTTATCTCGCGTTACCTCGTGCTTGGTCGCTCCGAGGTTCCTGCGCTGTACCGGACCGTAGCAAGGATCGCTCCGGACTTCCGCCCTGTGACCCACGGGATTAGCCGCAGGACAGGTGACGCAAGGACTCACCGCTAAGTCCAATGCTCTAGACCGCCGACTACTAGACGCAGACTACTAAGCCGCAGAGGCGCCCCAGGTACTAAACGGGTACTAAGACCATTACTAAGCCCAGCTCGCGCCGGGGTGTTCACGATCGGTTCGCCGCGTTTCGCCGAAACGCTCCCACGGGGGTTCGCCCACGAGTTTCGCCAGTAGCCGAAGGCTGCGTCGTACGAGTCAGCCCATTAATATTAGACTGAGTTCGCACCGTTAGTTCGGTTATGGGGGCTGCTAGGTTCACGTAGGTCGACCCACAGCCGCCCGACCTAGGGTTGGCGCCCACTAGGGCCACCCACCCTGGGCCAGGTCGTGCCACAGAGCACTTGTACATGGTCAGTGCACCATGTACAGTGCACGCACCGTAGCGGCCCAAGGGACAGAGGTGCACTAAGTGCAATGGTGCGATGGGAGGCCCACTGACTAAGGGGGACACTACATGTCTGTGTGATGCACCAAGTGCACCCACTTGCATGGAAGGCATGTGCACTGCCATGGACCTGTGGTGCACGAAGTGCACTGTGGGACTCGGAGGAGGGTGCGAATCGTGGGCACATTGCACGAAGTGCACCAGGAGTATGGAGAGGCTAACCGGTGTAATTACATGGGCTACAGTATGGGCGTACGAACAGAGTGCACGAGGTGCACTGTGGGAGGTGCAACAGAGTGCAATACATGTGGCTGCGATGTGTTTGCGGTGCACGGAGTGCACTCCATGAAGTGCGTGTGCCATATGGGTCTGCTCTGTGGATGCAGCGCACGAGGGGCATCGCAGTGCACGAAGGGCATCATAGTGCACGAAGGGCGACCTTCGCCCACTGTGATGCCCTTCATGTACTGCAATGCCCTTCGTGCACTGTGATGCCCTTCGTGCACTGCGATGCCCTTCATGCACTGTGATGCCCTCCGTGCACGCAGTGCACTGGGTGCACTTCATGGGGTGCACGTGCCATGTGGATGCTGCTCTGTGGATGCAGTGCACGAAGTGCATCACAGTGCTTGAAGGGCATCACAGTGGGCTGCTAACTATTGGACTACACACGGCCAACACAATTGCATGGAGGCGCACTGTGTGAGCTTGGTGGATGCACAGTGCACGAAGTGCATCGGGGCTGGGTGGTGTGACAGGCACTCACGGAATGCGCAAAGGGCATGATAGTAGTAGGGGTGCACCTGAGAATGAGGCAGAGGATCACAGTGAGCCTCAGTGGATGCAGGGTGCACGAAGGGCACTGTGGGGCCAGCAGGACCCATGAACTCCGGAGTGGGAGGCTGAGACCGGAGTGCATGGGCTGACCGGAGTGGTCCTGGAGGTGCCGGGGTGCACGAAGTGCACTGTGGCTACGGGGGGTCATGCTGGTGAGAGTTGTGTACCAACTCCGGGGTATGGCCGGAGTTTGGGGAGTGGGTGAGACAACTCCAGGGTGCACTTAGTGCAATGCGGTGGGGAGTGGAGTTATATGGAGTTGGCCGGAGATGGTGGTGGAGCACGGTGGACACGATGCACGAAGTGCACTCCGGCGTGGTGGGCGGTGGCGTATCAGGGTGCACGAAGGGCATCTGCGAGGGCGGGGAGCTCCCATGGGCGCCTGTTCCTCCGGGGGTTCACCCGGAGTGCTGCGCGAGGCGTCTGTGCCTTGAGAGTGCACGAGGTGCACCGTGCGCATGGGGCAGGCCCTCTGGAGAGCTACCGCTGCATTGGACATGGATTAATGCAGTGACAAGCTTCGTCTAGTGAATGAATATACATATGATATGGTTAACTTGAAACCACAGTGTTAATTCCTTGTCAACAGACAGAGGCTGCAATGTCCCTGGTCTATCATCATACCATTAATCAGCCAATGGCATACTATTCAGCATGGTGTGATCCGCATGTGGACAGGGCCGCCTCATGCGCACAGTGCACCTCGTGCACTCTCAAGGCACAGACGCCTCGCGCAGCACTCCGGGTGAACCCCCGGAGGAACAGGCGCCCATGGGAGCTCCCCGCCCTCGCAGATGCCCTTCGTGCACCCTGATACGCCACCGCCCACCACGCCGGAGTGCACTTCGTGCATCGTGTCCACCGTGCTCCACCACCATCTCCGGCCAACTCCATATAACTCCACTCCCCACCGCATTGCACTAAGTGCACCCTGGAGTTGTCTCACCCACTCCCCAAACTCCGGCCATACCCCGGAGTTGGTACACAACTCTCACCAGCATGACCCCCCGTAGCCACAGTGCACTTCGTGCACCCCGGCACCTCCAGGACCACTCCGGTCAGCCCATGCACTCCGGTCTCAGCCTCCCACTCCGGAGTTCATGGGTCCTGCTGGCCCCACAGTGCCCTTCGTGCACCCTACGCACCGCTCCGCCTCGTGCACTATATGTGCTAGATGGCTACTCCTCCCACATGGCAGGCATATCCTGGAGCTTGTCGGTGTCTAATCCGGGGTGCAGTCAGAGAGGACCTTCCACCAGCATCCACTACATGGGATGTATCACATTCCTACTTCCATATCATCAATCTCCATGGCCTCCATGTTTACAGTACAGGGTAAAGTTCCCTTCTGACTCATCTCCACAGGAGGCTCGCTCCGCCAATCACCACCATCACGTGTGGAGATACATGCAACCCAATTTTGGCCTTCCTCTCTCTTCCTCCTACCACCACCATCATCCCTACAGTCCTCACACACAGGTATGCAACAACAACAATCTGCTGTTGCCAACCCGGAAGTGAAGGCTTATCATCAGGCAGCAGTTCAATATGATTGACCCTGACTGTGATACTACTATACGGTGGGTGTTGTCCATTTCTCACTGCAATCCACACTCAGCTGGTCCAGAAACAACAAGAAGATGTGGGCTGTTATCTTGGCCAAGATACACCCAAATAACCTTCCAAAGCCCAAGAAATATGCTGCAGAAGCAGAAGGGCCTTACCAGGTTGTCTTGACAGATGAGTATGTTACATGTATACATTTCCTTCTTCCAACTGCATGCAATCTTCTCAAATGCAGGGAGAAGAGGAGAGAAGACAGAATCGACGCAGAGCTTGACAGGCGCCGACGCCTCTGGCCCACCCCGCAGCCCCGCTACATGCTATCTGCGGTCCCACCAGATCTACTCCGTGGCCGTCGTAAGACGATTCTAATATACCCGTATGCTACATTCTTCATCCGTGTCTCATGCATGCTCACATATAGTAGGATGACAGACATGGAGATCTATGGTGAAGATTACACTGACAATGATCTCTGCTCCCCACCAGCAAAGCGGAAACGATTCGAATGAAAGATGTAGTGTAGGATATCTACATGATGTTGGTGTACTGTCCAACACTCCGGAACTCCAATCTCCGTCATCCACATGGCCCGGAGTACAATATAGTAGATGTTCCTATGTTATGTTATTTCCGCCTGGCCGTTGAGACCCCCGGGTGCATTACCGGAGTTACGTATGGAGAGAACTGGCAGCACTAAAGTCAGTGTCAGAGAGAACGGGCCCACATCGTTGACTCCGTGCAAGAACTAGCGGAGTGTCTCGGAGTCGTTCACTATACCAAAGGTGGCCCAGCAACCTCAGCTCCCTCCAACGCTCCTCTTCCGCATTCACCTGCGTGCTCCGCGGATCGCATGAATGGAGTTAGGGTGGAACCATCTCTATTGGTTGCATTCTGACTCCCACCCAGATGTCAAGAAGCACCCGCGGAAGCGGAGTTCCGCCGCGATGCGATCAGCGGCAGGTATACAGATCACGAGCGCTCATCGCGATCCCAGCCTCTGACTTTAAATAACTCCCTCTCCCTCGCTGGCCTGCCCCACACATCGCCCACCCGCTACATCTCTGTGCTCACATCTTGCCCCACTCTGCGCACTACCATGTCCTCCTCCCAGCCCACAAGCGCCTCCGAGCGGATGGCCACCATGCTGCGCGACCTCACTTCACATGGCATCCCGATCACTCCGGCTCTGCTGGAGGAGCTCAGCAAAAACATTGCCCTCAGCGAAGCGCAAGAGGCAAGGGGCGGGAGCACCGCGGCCGCTCCCAGCAGTTCCGCGGCTACGACGGCCGACACACGTCTCACTGCCGAGAGGGCGCAAGACGGCGTTGCGGGGAAGCAGGCAGACAGCGGGGTCACAGCGGCAACGCCAAGCTCACCGCAGACTCCGGGGTTGCAGGGCGTGACGGTCGTTGCGTCCGCAAAGTCGAAGAAGGCATACATGTTCGAGGGCGAACAGTACGATAAGGTGCTGCCTCGGTAAGCAATGTAACTTGGACGCATTTGAGGAACAACATGATGACTTTTTACAGATGCAAGCATTGCAAAGACGGCAGGAAGAATTGCTTCCTGCGTGCAACAGGTGGCAAGTGTCTACGCTGCACGGTCAAGGGCAAGACGTGCGTCTTTCCACCTCCTCTGGAGGGGCAGGATGTCGACGACGGTGAGGAGGAGGACGACGTTGACCCCATGGACACTGCAAACGCTGCGCAGGAGTCGGCATTAGGGCTCCTCACCATGGCAGGACCGACAGGGGAAGGCCGCAGTGAGGCCTTGCCTCATGTCGAGCGCACTCCAAGTCCAAGTCCGGTACCAGAGCCAGTCCCTCCTCGCCGTGGGCCGCAGCGTGCGGCACGACCAGCCGAGACTCCGGCGGGGCCGCAGTTCGTCCCACCCCCGGACCCACTGCCCGCTCAACTCTCCGACATGGAGCTGCTTAAGCATCTCGAGTCCAAGCTGGACAAGCTCAACACGCGTTTGGAGGCGGAGGTCGACGCTCGACAAAGGCTGCTCGGGGCGTTGCAAGGCTACCGCAGCGCCTCGTGGCGCCATTGGGGGGGAGCGATGAAGATGCGCAACTTCCAGGAGGAGCTTCTGGGCGCGGAGTTGGCCGCCGACGCGGATGGTGACGATGACGAGGAGCCGGGCCTTGTTCCCACGGACATCCTCGAGGACAATGAGTGAGATCCTCCACGCGCGATGTACGTCGTGTTGCCCCTGCCGCGTTTTTTTGTGTACACAGTAGCATCCCGTATTAAATTCATCTGCACTCACCCCAAGTGTGTACATCCAGCGTGGGATCGGAGCGCAGTATGAGTCAACACACCGCGGCCCGGAAGCCCATCTCGCTCATCATGGGGCGCCAGCCACATCCCTGAGCATGTTGATGTCTAGCGCAACGTCGAATGGTCCCGTGTCCATAGGTCCCATTGGACCAAAGATGACGTTCTCCGCGATTCCGTGGCGATCATCTCTCTCTCTCTGACAGCAGCCGCCTCCTTCATTACTTCTGCCGTCTGTTCGAACGAGCTCCGCATAAGTGCACCGGTGTCGGCGTGGTTGATACCATGACGTGTGATGGCCATCAGTGTACCGCAGTCGGTCATGATGTCGCACAGCTGTGCAAGGCGGCGATAGTTGACGTACGAACCGTCGAACTCCTGGTCTGCTCATGATACAGGCTTGTTCTCTTCACTGCCCACTCCGGTGTTCCACTCCGCACTACCCACGACAATGCGAGGACAAGGTCCACATGGGAGGCTCGGAACTCAATTTATCTCCGGGCGTAGTAGCCTACAAGACATCTGGAGATTACATTGAACCTCAACATCATTGGCGCCAGCTCCGCGACGACACTCCGGGCACTCTACGAAGCTACAGCGCCTGTTACTCCGGAAGTCACTCCGCGCTGGGAGGTCCGCGAGGTTGGTCCGCGAGCCCGGTCGTAGAAGGGTGATGTAGCATAGGAGGGGGTGCCGAATGGCGATGTCTCACGGCTGCAAGGCAAGAGGGGGCCACATATGGTGAGGTGGGAGAATAGACGTTCCGCGAGCTGGGGCTGTACTCCGGCGACGCTCGCGACATACCTCCGGCCACCATGGGACTCTGCTTCGTCACCGCTATTTCTGACTGCGAGCGGCGAGAATGCAGCAGCCTCTCCCTGGAATCCACATCGGCGAGTTGCTGTCGTGCGGAGTCACAGCGCCCTGGCCAGGCGTCAAACCAGCATTGACTTGCGCCGCCATCATCGTTTGCACCGGCAGGCAGTGGTCGACGATCACATCCTTGAGCATTTCGATATCTAGCGCAATGTTGAACGCTCCCGTGCCCATAGGTGCCATCTGCCCAAAGACGACATTCTCTGCGATTCCGGAGCACTCATCTCTCTCTCCGACAGTAGCCGCCTCCTTCAGGACTTCTACCGTCTCTTCGATTGAGCTCCGCATACGTCCACTGGTGTCCGCGTTGTTGATACCCTGACGTGTGACTGGACAACAGTGTACCGGGGTAGGTCATAATGTCGCACAGCAGTGCAAGGTGGCGCTAGGTGACATACGACCCGTCGAACTCCGGGTGTGCACATGGAGTTGACGATACAGGCTGCTTCTCTCCTCTGTCCACTCCGGTACTCCACTCCGCATGAACCCACGACAATGTGAACATCACTTCGACATGGGAGCCTCGTAACTCAATTCAGCTCCGGACGTAGTAACCTACAAGGCTTCTGGAGATTACATTGAGCCGCCACATCATTGTAGCCAACCGCGCGACTACACTCCGGGCACCCTCCGAAGCTACAGCGCCTGTTACTCCGGAAGCCAGGAGATGGGAGGTCGGCGAGGTTGGTCCGCGAGCCCTGTCATAGAAGGGTGATGTAGCGTAGGGAGAGGTGCCGAATGGCGACGTCGCACTGCCGTATGGCGAGGTGGGAGAATAGACGTTGGGCGAGCTGGGGTTGTACCCCGGCGCCGCTGGTGACATACCTCCAGCCCCCATGGGACTCCTCTGCCCAGAGGCAGGGTACGAGAAGTTTGCTGGGTCCTCACCGCTATTGACTGCGAGCGGCGAGAACATAGCAGCCTCTCCCTGGAATCCACCCTCGTTATTCCACATCGGCGAGTTGCTGTCGTACGGAGTCATAGCGACCTGACCAGGCGTCATACCAGCATTGACTTGCGCCGCCATCATCATTTGCACGGGCAGGCAGTGGTCCACAAATGCACCGCATGACCCTACACGTGCCAAATGGCGATGCAGAGCCGAGCGTCTGGCACGGAGAATGCCGAAGGGTCGGCAGCGTTTATAAATGTAAGAGCAAACCTTACGGGGAACTACGCAGTCCCACCCACCCCTTCTTCATCCCCGACCACCATGCCACTTCCCAGCCAAGCCGAGAGCGAAGACGAAATGATCGCGAGGTTGGAAGCGCAGCTCGCGCAGGCCAAGGCAACCAAAGCCGCACTTGAGGTGAGGAGCGAACTTGACATATTTGCGAGTGCAACGGCACAGACCAAGCAAGCAGGCGCGCCGCGAGGAGGAGCGCCGTGAGGCGGAACGCCGCGAGCAGGCACGCCGCGAGCAGGAGCAACGGGAGAAGGAACAACGCGAGCAGGCACGCCGCGAGCAGGAGCAACGCGAGAAGGAACAACGCGAGAAGGAGCGTCTGGAGCAGGAGCGTCGCAAGGCAGAGAAGCTGGAGGCGGAGAAGCGGCAGGCGGAGATGCGTGACTCTCAGTTGCGGGAGACTGCGAGGAAGGCGGCAGAGAGGCGGCGCCAGGAGGAGGACCACGCCAAGGCGGCGAAGGGCTCGAGCTTGGTCAGCTCGACCCCTGCGCGTGCACGCGCTGACCGAGGCCAGGAACGCTCCATCTCCGAAAACAAGGGCAAGGGTCGGGCGGTCTCCGGGGAGGATGACCACTCCCTTGTGTTGAAGGCGGACTTCGGCGGAAAGGTTTTCGAGTTTGCGGAAACGGATAAGCGGTAAGTACTCCATTCATCACACAATAACCCACCTGACGGCTTGTAGCTGCAAGGATTGCGACAAGCGGAATGTGCCGTGCTACGCCGGTCTCACTCCCGGAAAACCCGCGTGTCTGGACTGCAGGAGGAACAAGGCTTGGTGCACGTTCGCGCAGGACGACATCATCGACGTGGACTCCGACACTGACGTGGCGGAAGCACCACCGAAGAAAATGCAGAGGGTAGAGCGCTCGGTCGCTCCGACCCTCGTCGACACGGTCGGGTACAACGACCGCGGCCTGGTCCGAGCGGCGATCGCAGACATCGACAGCTTTGAGCAGTCCCTTGAAGAGTTGCTGCCCGCCCGTACGGCACTGATGGAGGAGTTTACCAATGCATGTGAAGCACTGGACAAGGAGAAGCATCAGAACGTCAACCGGGTGCGGCGCTTCAAGAAGTTAGGAGGCACCTTGCAATGGCTCGAGAACGCTGCCACCGACCGTCCGGGCTTCAATTTTGTTGGGGCGAACGCAGAGTAAGCTCAGTCCGCTCCGGCTCGCGCGTCTTCATGCCTGTATCATATACATACGTACAACGAAGAAGTGGACGTTTCTGCACTGGCTGGGTTGCAGTGTGACAGGAGGCCTCCGTGCCCCAGTGTGGACACTGTAAGTTACGCGCTCATGTGAAGCGGCACCCCGACTCCAGTCTGTAATGCGGAGTGACCAATGGGGGCTGTTCCCGTAAACTCACTGACTCCACCAACGCACTTCCGGGATGGATGTTCACCACTCCTGGTCTGGCCAGGTCGCTATGACTCCGTACGACAGCGACTCGCCGATGTGGAACAATGATGGTGGATTCAAGGGAGAGGCTGCTGCGTTCTCACCGCTTGCAGTCAATGGCGGTGAGGACCCAGCAAATGTCTCATACCTTGCCCTTCGGCAGCAGAGTCCCACGGGGGCTGGAGGTATGTCGCGAGCGTCGCCGACCGTCTATTCTCCCACCTCACCATATTTGGCCCCCTCTTGCCTTGCAGCGGCGAGGCATCGCCGTTCGGCACCTCTCCCTACGCTACATCACCCTTCTATGACAGGGCTCGCGGACCAACCTCGCCGACCTCCCATCTCCTGGCTTCCGGAGTAACAGGCGCTGTAGCTTCGGAGGGTGCCCGGACTCTCGTCACGGAGTCAAACCTTGTAGGCTACTAAGCCCGGAGCTAAATTGATTTACAAGGTCCCCATGCGGGCCGGAGCTGCCGCAAGTCATGTCCGCATCATCATGGGTAACGCGGAGTGAAACACCGGAGTGGGCGGATGAGAGAACCGGCCTGCATCGTCAACTCCATGCGCACACCCGGAGTTCGACGGGTCGTATGTCACCTAGCGCCACCTCGCACTGCTGTGCGACATCATGACCAACCGCGGTACTTAGGTTAGGTTAGGTTAGGTGGTTTTGCACAAAACACTACGCTACGTTAGTGCGTTACCGTTGAACCTGTTGAGGCTCTCTTCACCGCTTCAGGACGACGGGCGGACTTGGGGAGTACCGCCTTGACCGTTTCGGCTTATATGCCTCATCAGGTCCCTAGGTGTTAGTCACTTACGACTAGTAATACGCTTACCAACCGGGGCCCGGAGGGCCCCGCTGAGTAAATCAGTCTTGCAAATGTGAGTAATGCCGTCCGCTGCCGAGCGGAGGTGCGCGCGTGCTGAGTCTTCCCCTGAGGATTTTCCCATGCAATCGCGGCTTCTGGCCGAGTTCACCGATATCTAAAGACAGCGTGAGACAAAGTGCCTTATCTCGCGTTACCTCGTGCTTGAGCGCTCCGAGGTTCCTGCGCTGTACCGGACCGTAGCAAGGATCGCTCCGGACTTCCGCCCTGTGACCCACGGGATTAGCCGCAGGACAGGTGACGCAAGGACTCACCGCTAAGTCCAGTGCACGAGACCGCCGACTACTAGACGCAGACTACTAAGCCGCAGAAGCGCCCCAGGTACTAAACGGGTACTAAGACCATTACTAAGCCCAGCTCGCGCCGGGGTGTTCACGATCGGTTCGCCGCGTTTCGCCGAAACGCTCCCACGGGGGTTCGCCCGCGAGTTTCGCCAGCAGCCGAAGGCTGCGTCATACGAGTCAGCCCATTAATCTTAGACTGAGTTCGCACCGTTAGTTCGGTTAGGTTCGGTTAGGTTCGGTTAGCGTTAGCTTAGGTTAGCTACGCCAGGCTAGTTAGCCAGAAGAACACAATAACTCTATTAAGAGTAAGACATACGTTAGGTTAAATTAGGTGACTCTGTTATCCTAATATCTTCTATGCGAGTCCGCGTGTACGGATCAACGTATGCTCTACAAGACAGGTATCTTACTTCTCAGTACTTCCTCGCGCAATCGGAAACGTACCTTCGAAGGGGGTACGCGCCAATCCGTTCTGGCAGGATTCACCACGCCGCACGCCGCCACCCGGGCGGAGGAGGAGGAGAGTGTCGCCGAGGGTTCATGTCTTCATCTGATGAGTCGTCCCTAGTTCGTGAGGGACCGTCAGTATGTAAGAACTCTTCGACAAGAGCAGAGGGCTTAGTTGCATCTGTCATATCAACATCAGCATCAATAGCTTGCGCAACAGGCTCAGGAGCAGACGCAGGGGTACGTACCGCGGTGGCACGGGGTCCCCAGTAATCCTCAAGCTGAGTCTGACCAACCCGCTCATCCAAAGTAGACAGGACGGTTCTTTTCCAAAGACTTGCTAAATCAAATAAGTTCCGAGTGCGTTTTTTCGAAACTAAAAGTCTACGATTCAGTATACTAGTCTTCCTGAGATCATCAGGAAGAGGCCCCTTTGGTATAGGGTAGTGAATAGAAAACTCACCGCGATCGTACCTGTTCAAGTACTCACGCCAGTAACCGAATATTACATCCTGTAGCTGAGAAGCGTTGAAGTAATTCCATGCGGGGTTATATTCTGACTTAAGAACAAGCACCTCCTGGCGCTCGCCTGTAAAAACACGAAGACGGTTCTCCCATCTCTTGTTCAGATTGTCGTTAACCCAAGACATAACCACCTTTTGCGGGTAACCACGCTTGATGTAGAG